>JAUUTY010000129.1:0-100802 GCA_030979885.1 Lolium multiflorum
TATTTGCTCTATATCAAAAACACAAAAAAATTAGTTACTTGTCTTTATTCTACTTGCTTAGTTTACTTTTATTACTGCTATAATGGGTACTCCTGAAAATACTAAGTTGTATGATTTCACTAGCTGAAAATAATAATGATTTTATATGTACTCTATTGCTCCACACCCCTCTTATGAAATTCCTATGAAATTAAACACATACCTATTTGAATCTTGTTATGATAGAGCAATTTTATGGTGTTAGTAATGTTGATGATCTTCTTGCCCATCTTAATAATTTGTTGAACTTTGTGAAATGCAAAGTATAAGGATATAGATGAGTGATATTATAAAATTGAAATTGTTTCATTTCTCATTAAGAGGAAGAGCTAAAAATTGGTTGCTTTCTTTGCCTAAGAATAGTATTGATTCATGGACTAAATGTAAAGATGCTTTTATTAGTAAATATTATCCTCCTGCTAAGATTATATCTTTGAGAAGTAGCATTATGAACTTTAAAATTTTTGATAATGAACATGTTGCTCAAGCATGGGAGAAGAATGAAATCTTTAGTAAAAAATTGCCCAACCCATGGTCGACTACTTGGATGATCATCCAAACCTTTATGCGGATCTAATTTTCCTCAAACCTATTGGATTCGATTCTTTGGTACTTTTATATCCATCTCACAGGCGTATAACTAAACTAGTTGATGATATGATGATCAAATACTCTGAATGCCATACTGAAAGAACTCCTCAAGACCTTTTCTTCGAACTGGTGCTTTATTGATATGAAGGAAGGTAACATTAAATATCAATTTCCTCTCAAAGAAAGGTATGGAACACTTCCCTAGAAGAGAATGAAGTTGCCTTTTGATTCTATTGTTAGAACAAGCTATGATGTTGATGCTTCTTCTCTTGATGTTACTTGATTTGCACTTTACCAGCGTCTAGGTGAAGGCGTTAAAAAAACATGGCAGAATGCTTAAGTTACATTTTATTTAACGTATTGTTGAGTCTTGGAAGATGTTTACACTGCAGCAACCTCTCCTTATCATGTTTTATTGCCAAGTAAAGTTTTATGCTAAAGTTGATGCAAGATTTGGATCGCTCTTGTGAAATATGCTATTTCGCCTATCACGAATTCATACAGATCTCCCTGTAGAAAACTCAAAAAAAATCTGCCAAATTTATGAGCGTGATCCTCATATATGTACGAACAACTTTCATTAGTTTTTGAGTTTTCCATTTGAGAAAGTTAAATTACCCCTGCAAATTAAGTCTTCTGGTGGTCTGTTTTTGGCCAGTTACTGCCTTTATTTACATTCTTGCTTTTGCTATGTTGAATGAGTTTCTTTGTTCCATTAACTTTCAGAAGCTTTGTGCAATGTCCAGAAGTGTTAAGAATGATTGTGTCACCTCTGAATATGTGAAGTTTTAATTATGCACTAACCTTCTAATGAGTTTGCTTGAAGTTTGGTGTGGAGGAAGTTTTCAAGGGTCAAGAGAAGAGGATGATATACTATGATCAAAGAAGAGTGAAAGGTCTAAGCTTGGGGATGCCCCGGTGGTTCATCCCTGCATATTTTAGAAGACTCAAACATCTAAGCTTGGGAATGCCCAAGGCATCCCATTCTTCATTGACAACATTATCATGTCACTTCTAGTGAAACTGTATTTTTATTCCATCACATCTTATGTTCTTTACTTGGAGCGTCGGTTTGCTTTTATTTTTCGTTTTGGTTTGAATAAAGTTGGATCCCATCATTCTTATATTGGAGATATGATCCGCTTTTCATATGGAACACTTGTGTTCTTAATTTGTGCTTTGTGTTCATGTGGTAGTATGGATGGATTGCTATTTGGTTAGATGGAAAATCACATATGGTTTGGAATAGCAGCGAACTGTTTGAGCTATCATGATCATGTTTAAGCTCTTGCATCATGTGATTTGCACCTATTAAGAAGAACTACTGTAGGGCTTGTTTAATTTGGTTTGCATGATTGGTCTCTCTAAGTCTAGATATTTCGGGTAAAGTGTTTGAACAACAAAGGAAGAACAGTGTAGAACCTTATAATGCTTGCAATATGTTCTTGTGTAAGTTTTGATGTACTGTTCATACTTGTGTTTACTTCAAACAACCTTGCTACACCAACCTTGTAATGAGAGGAAATGCTTCTCGTGCATCCAAACATAGCAGGCAAACCACATATACATTTGTGTCCATATATCTACCTACTATAACAGGTATTTTACATAATTCAAAGTAAATTACTTGAGTGCTACCTTTAAAATTTCATTCCTTTATCTTTGCAATATATAGCTCATGGGACAAATAGCTTAAAAACTATTGTGGTGAATATGTAGTTATGTGTCTTAATTCTTATAAGTTGCTTGTTGAGCGGTAACCATGTTTAGGGGACGCCATCAACTTTTACCTTTGTTGGATATCATGTGAGATGCTATGCATGTTAGTCTTTCTGAAGTAAGTCGATTTCATGATCAAATGGTTTGGGTATGCATATGTTAGAAGAACATTGGGCCGATAACTAAAGCCATGTATCATGGTGGAAGTTTGATTTGGACATACAACCTCAATCTCTTATGAGAATATTATTTGTTGTTGAATGCTTAAACATTAAAGAGGAGTCCATTATCCTGTTGTCTATGTTGTCCAGGTATGGATGTCTAAGTTGAGAATAATCAAAAGCGAGAAATCAATGCGTGCTTTCTCCTTAGACCTTTGTACAGGCGGCATAGAGGTACCCCTTTGTGACACTTGGTTGAAACATATGTCATGTGATGATAATCCGTGTTATCCGATCTGATTAGGACAAGGTGCGAGCACTATTAGTACTCTATGCATGAGGCATGCAACTTGTAGGAAGTATTATGCATGGCACATATGAATTACTACAGTTGACAAAATTGTTTCTATGTTTTCAAAACAAAAGCTCTAGCACAAAAATAGTAATCCATGCTTCTCTTCTGAAGGGCCATTCTTTTACTTTATGTTGAGTCGGTTTACCCTTCATTCATCTTGGAAACAATACTTGTATTAGAGGCGCTATTACATTGATTCTTACATGTTTACTTATTGCACATGTTATATTACTCCATGCTTCCCTCTGAGATATACATGTTACAAGTTGAAAGCAACCGCTGAAATTTTATCTTCCTTTGTTTTGTTTCAATGCATTCTACTTTGAATTTATTGCTTATGAGTTAGCTCTTATACAAGTCTTATTAATACTTGTCTTGAAAGTACTATTCATGAAAAGTTTTGCTATATGATTCATTTGTTTAGTCATTATCTTTGTTAGCAATCTTTTGTTGAGAACCTCATTCATCTCATATGCTTTACAATAATGTTGATCAAGATTATGTTGGTAGCATGTCACTTGAAATTATTTGTGTTATCGTTTACCTACTGGGGACGAGTAGGAATTAAGCACCAGGGATGCTTGATACGATCTCGAAACATATCTATAATTTCTTATGTTCCATGTACTTTTTATGATAATACTTGAATGTTTTATACATACTTTCTGACATTATTATACATTTTAAAACTTTTAACCTGTTAACGAATCTTGACGCCCGATTCTTGTTTTTCGATGTTTTTGGTTTTCAGAAATCCTATTGAAATATTCTCGGAATTGGACGAAATCAACGCCCGGGGTCCTATTTTACGAAGCTTCGAGAAAACCGAGGGAAAGGAAGTGGGGAGCCCACGAGGCGCCCGACACAACGAGGCGGCGGCAGGCCCCATGGCGCGGCCTGGTGTGTGGGGCCCTCGTGTGGCCCCCACTGCGTTACCCTTCCGCCTACTTAAAGCCTTCGTCGCAGAGCCACCCACCGAGAGGCACGATATGGAAAACCTTCCGGAGACGCCGCCGCGTGAATCCCATCTCGGGGGATTCGGGAGATCGCCTCCGGCACTGCCGGAGAGGGGAATCATCACCGGAGGGGCTCTACATCATCATGCCGCCCCCGGATTGATGCGTGAGTAGTTCATCCTTGGACTATGGGTCCATAACAAAGCTAGATAGTTGTCTTCTCCGCTTTTTGCTATCATTGTTTAGATCTTGTAGACTGCCTAACATGATCAAGATCATCTATTTATCAATGCTACATGTTGTGTTTGATGGGATCCGATGAATCTAGAATACTGTGTCTTAAGTTGATTATCAATCTATCATATGTGTTGTTTATGTTCTTGCATGCTCTAAGTTGCTACTAGAGACTCTGGCCAAGTTGATGCTTGTAACTCCAAGAGGGTAATTATGCTCGATAGTAGGTTCATGCCTCCATTGAATCTGGGTCAGTGACAGAAAGTTAAGGTTGTGGATGTTTTGTTGCTACTAGGGATAAAACAATGATGCTTTGTCTAAGGTATTTGTGTTGATTACATTACGCACCATACTTAATGCAATTATCTGTTGTTTGGCACTGTCTGGAGGGTTCGGATGATAACCTGGAGTGGATTATTTAGGCATAGATGTATGCTGGATAGCGGTCTATTACTTCAATGGCGTAATGCCTTTGATTAAATCACATAGTAATCGTCCTCGTTGATATGTATTGAATCTTGATTTGTCAATTGCCCAAGCTGTAATTTGTTCACCCGGCATGTTAGTTATCTTATTGGAGAGACACCACTAGTGAAGTCTGTGGACCCCGTCCATTCTTTTACATCTGAATACATTCTCATGTTTTTTGTTCTTCTTGTTCTTTGCAAACAAACACCATCTTCCACTCGATCGTTTAATCCTTTGTTTCGGCCAGCCGGTGGGGTGACAACCTCAGCATTCACGTTTGGGAGCAAATTTCTTGATTGTGTTGTACGGGTTCACGTTAGTGATGACCCACAAGTATAGGGGATGTTGGAAATCTTCGACGGGAAGTCAATTTATTGATTCGACACAAAGGGAGACAAAGAATACTTGTAAACCTTACGACGGAGTTGTCAATTCAGCTGCACCTGGAAATAGACTTGCTCGCAAGAGTTTATCGGTAGCAACGGTTTATGGCGCGGTAGGAATTAGTGAAATAAAGACAACGGTAGTGATTATAGTAAACAACGGGATTAAAATAATGTAGCGGGGACGGATGACGGGAGTTGCATGGATGAGAGAATTCATATAACAATCATGGTAGGGCATTTCCAGGTAATAATAAAGCAGTATCAAGTACTAATCAATCAATAGGCATGTGTTCCATATATAGTAGTGCGTGCTTGTAATGAGAAACTTGCACAACATCTTTGTCCTACCAGCCGGTGGCAGCCTAGGGAAAATACTGGAAATTAAGGTACTCCTTTTAATAGAGTACCGAAGAAAAGCATTAACACTCTGTGAACACGTGTGATCCTCATATCCACTACCATCCCCTCCGGTTGTCCCGATTTATTTTTGTCACTTCGGGGCCATTGGTCCCGGACAGCGACATGTGTTACAACCCTTGCAGGTAAAGATCAATAAACAATGCATATCATGATGAAATAATAACATGTTCAGATCTGAGATCATGGCACTCGGGCCTAGTGACAAACATTAAGCATAACAAGTTGCAACAATATCATAAAAGTAACATCTACGGATACTAGGCACCATGCCCCAACAATCTTGTGACTATTACATGATCAATCTCATCCAATCCCTACCATCCCCTTTCAGCCTACAGCGGGGGAATTACTCACACATGGATGGAGGAAACATGGCTGGTCGATGGAAAGGCGTCGGTGGTGATGGCGGTGAAGATCCCCTCCAATTCCCCGTCCGTAGTGCGGAGAGCAGGTTCGGGTCTAGAGGGCGGGATTTAGCGCGATAAGCGCGGCGTACTTGGATGGTCTCTGAAATATCGACGTACCCACAGCGTTTTTAGGTGAAAAGGCGTATAGTCAGAAAAGGAGAGGCGTCGGGGGGGCCGCAGGCACCTTCCACACACAACAAGAAGTGGGCCGCCCCCCCCCTGGGCGCGGCAGAGCATAGTGTGTGTGGGCCTCGGGCCCCACTGGCTGCCCTTAAACAAATCATTGATACAGGAAAATAGGGCCTTTGCGCAAATTCGAGGATTTTCTGAAAGTTGGATTTACGCACAAAAACGAGACACCGAGCAGTCTGCTGAAAACAGCGTTAGTCGGTGTTAGTTGTATCCAAAATACCCAATAAAGGCAAAACAATAGCAAAAGTGTTCGGAAAGTAGATACGTTTTGGACGTATCAACTCCCACAAGCTTAGCTTATTGCTTGTCCTCAAGCAATTCAGTTAACAACTGAGTGCGATAAAAGAACTCTCACGAACACATTTGTTCATATGATGTAAATATTCTCATGATATGGCAAGTGCCTAAGCAATTCATAATAAGGTTCATGCAAATAAAGTCATCTGGTAGCTATGTCAATCATAAAGAGATACCAACGAACTAATAACAGAAGCATCATGAAACACTTCAATAGCGGGATTGCAATGTTCATAGAAGGATATGATAAAGTGGTATCTCACTTACTGTATTTGTAACAAAACATAAATGCCGGGCTACTCTGAAGTTCATAGAAAGACTAGAAGTAAATTTGTCAAAGATAAAAGCATCAAAGTTATACCACAGCTGATCATATTTTGGGACAAGCATATTATACTAAGAATGACAGTTGTGCTCTCAAGAAAGTGCTCAAAGAAAGGATGGAGACTCAACATAAAAGTAAAAGATTGACCCTTCGCAGAGGGAAGCAGGGATTAACATGTGCTAGAGCTTTTCATTTTTAAAACAGAAGTAAAATTATTTTGAGAGGTGTTTGTTGTTGTCAACGAATGATAGTGGGTACTCTAACCACCTCGCCAACCAGACTCTCAAGAGCGGCTCCCATGAAGGACGTTATCTCTACCAGCAAGGTAGATCATCCCTCTTCTCTTTTGTTTACACATGTATTTTAGTTTCATTATGGATGACACTCCCCCCAACCTTTGCTTACACAAGCCATGGCTAACCGAATCCTCGGGTGCCTTCCAACATTCACATACCATGGGGAAGTGTCTATTTGCAGGTTAAGTTGCTTACTGATGAATCAGAGCAAAACACGTGAAGAGAATTATTAATGAAGGTTGATTAATTGGGGCTGGGAACCCCGTTGCCAGCTCTTTTTGCAAAATTATTGGATAAGCGGATGTGCCACTAGTCCATTGGTGAAAGTCTGTCCGGAGTAAATGACAAGGTTGAAAGATAAAACACCACATATTTCCTCATGAGCTATAAAACATTAACACAAATTGAGAAGTAGTTTGAAGGTTTAAAGGTAGCACATGAGAATTTACTTGGAATGGTTTGAAATGCCATGCATAGGTATTTATGGTGGACACTTTGGAACAACTTGGTTTTCAGGTGTTTGGAAGCACGAGCAGCGTTCCCGCTCAGTACAAGTGAAGGCTAGCAATAGACTGGGAAGCGACAATCAAGAGAGCAATAACTGTCATAATCATGCTTGCGACAAAATAAAATTAACGGAGGCATAAAAGTGATACAAGAACTCTGAAGCAAAGTATATCAGCGAGGCTTAATTGACTTTTGTTTAGTCATATGCATGCGTGAGCATGTGCCAAGTCGATTCAAGTGAATTATTCAGAGGAGGATACCACAATGTCATACCGATCTATGAATAAAACAATGCAAGCAAATATCCATGACATGCTACTCATTATTAATAAATTGGAACTAATCATGAGAGATCATAAACTACTAGACTTTCATTAAATGACATATACCTCATATGAACCAACTAAGCATGCTCACATGGATGAGTATATGTACAAAAATGAAAACAAATAGAGTTCATACCAGCCTCTCACCACAGTCAAATTGCCGTAGATCGTCATTATTGCCTTTCACTTGTGCAGCTTGAATAATAATATGAAATGAAACCAAGCTCCAACCACCGGAGACCTCTGAACTCCCTAATGAACTTTACAAAACCAAAGAAGAACAACAAATATTTTTGGTGTTTTCGGGTTAGAAACAAGAACAAGGAAACAAGAAAACAAAGCAAAATCTTTTTGGGTTTTCTCATAGCAAACCAACGATAGCAAATAAAGTAAATAAGAGCAAATAGCTGTTATCACCGGATTTTGGCCAAATCAGGAGATGGGCCGTAAGTGAAGATGGGCTTGAAGGACGTACACGTGGAGCATCTTCGAAGCGGCCTTGCGCTAAGAGTTTGGCCTAAATCGCCATGTATCTGTAATTTAGTAGATCGTGTTGTGTTTAGATTAAAGAGATAGAGTCTGGCCCGTGCACGGTTAGGTGCACGCCTCAATTAGAAAGTCCCTTGGACTATAAATATGTATCTAGGGTTATCGGAAAAGGAGGACAATCATCGTTCAACCAACACAAATCAGGCGCATCGCCACCCCTTTCTTCGAGGGTTTCTCCCGGGTAAGCACCATGCTGCCTAGATCGCATCTAGCGATCTAGGCAGTATACGTTTATTCGTTACCTTGTACTTGCTCGTGCTGAAGCGTTGTTGATGGCGAGCGGTACTACTTATCATTAGGTGTTTAGGGGCTTGCATTGATGCTTTCTCGTGCATATCTGCGTGGCAATGCCGTCCCTCGACACCTAGCTGCCCTTACACCTATCCAGGTGTAAGGGCAGCATCTTGCTTGTTCGTTACTTAGTAGATCCGATCCGTTATAGTTGCTCCTTGCTCCGCAAGGATTAGTTTAATATCTGCATAGTTAGGCCTTATGCTGGGGTCGGACGATCCGGTAGTGCGTTAGGTGTTGTTCACCGTCCCTGCAAGGGATGTTCCGGGAATCAACGTTATGTTGGTTTTTAGGCCTCTCGTAGGGGTAGTTTGCATCATCTTCCGTAGCTGCTAGGCCCGATCACACGTAGGACGTTCCGGTTATGCGGTGAAAACCCTAAACTGTCGTGGATCGCTTTAGCTTTGTTTTGATCAAGCAGGATCCCCATGCCATTGTAAATCCAACGTGAAACATGGGGCGATCGGCTCCTTGAGCCGATCCACAGGGAAACCTGAGAGCCGATAGGGCTCGTATTTAATGTTTACGTGTCTACCATGCAGGAACAATCGAAGCACTCTAACACCTTCCTGATCGGGTCTAGGTCAGGTGGCACGCCCTAGCAACCGCCAGGACGTGGCTGGAAGATTTGCGGGACGACGCGAGGTGCCAGGGTCCACTAAGCGGCCTTGGGAGCCTCCCGGCTCTTCGTGTTGCTTAGCCATTGCCCGTCGGTGGGTTTTGGAGCAATAAACAAATGATGAAGAGAAACAACAGAAATATTTTTGGTATTTTTGTGTTTTAGAAAAAACAAAGCGAAAACAAAGAATGCAAACTAACAGAAACACAGAAGCGGATGGCAGAAATCTGCCAAAACCTGACAGCAGTACAGAAATCGAAATTAACAAAAATCTTCCATTGCTCAGCTCAAAAAGTGTTCAACTAATGAAAGTTAGATAACAACCTGGGGCACATGCTCAAAAATTTGCAACTCAAAATAACGTTCTGGCTGTGCGTACGAATTTTTTTGGTAACAGCCCAGAATCTGTTTTTGGACAGCACTTCCCCAAATATCATCTCCCTCTCATTAGAAAACCACTCTAAGAAACTAAACAAGTATGTACAAGTATCCAGCAACCATAATATGCAAAGAATGAGTGATGCCGGTATACCTCCCCCCAAGCTTAGGCTTTTGGCCTAAGTGGAGTTCATTCCCACGGTCCCCATGAAGTGGTGTCTCCGTAGTATGACGAAGAACGACCCGGTTCTAGGTATGTGCTGAAGAGGAAACGTCGGGGTACGTGACGGTGTAGTCGTAGGAGGGCTCAGCGTCCTCGGAGTCATGTTGCTGGTGGAAGCCTTGTATCTTCAGTTGCTCATCCACCTCCTCCTTAGAGCGCGACCATGGTTTTCTGCCAATACTGAACAAATCTGTTTGGGGCAAGAGGACTTCCCTCTCATCCCCGTCAGCAAATAACATTCTATAAACAATATTATCCATACTAGAGTCAACTGTAACAAATTGGTGACTCTTCATAGCAGCAATATCTAACCTAACAGGTGGTATTTCTACATCATTAGGGTCAAAAGGAGATCTAGGCGTGCCAAAATACGCGATGCAATTATTCCCCCATAAATAGGCCCCTTGTTAGACAAACGGCGAGCAATAAGAGAACCAAGATGATAAGGTGTCTCCCCAGTGAGTGCAGCAATTAAGAAAGCAAGATGGTAACTAGAAATATTACTAGTGTTCTCCCTACCAAGAATGCTAGTAGCAAGGTAATAAGCAAAATACTTAATGGCGGGGAGTTGAATGTTTCTTATCTTGCCACGCTGAATGGTGCGGCAATCATCATTTGTAATTTCTCGATAGAGCTCCAGCAAACCCGGGGGTTGTCCTTAATCTTCTTATTTACCTGCAGGGGCAATACCCAATGCGGCACAAAAATCCTTCAACTTCATAGTAACAGGATTACCATAGATCTTGAATGCAACCGTCGGGTTGAAGTGCTTGTTGTTGAACTTGAAGCTCTCCACAAAGATTTTAGTGAGCATGTAGTATTGCTTCCTCTCATCCTCCATATAGGTGGTTAATCCCGCCTTTCTGATGAGAGTCAAGAAATCATCCAATAACCCTGCATTGCTCAAAAATTCATAGCATGGAAAGATGAAGCATTAGGGTCTCCATTGCCCTCATCGAAGCTTGGTGCAATCACGTCCTCATTATAGGATCGTCTAATCCGAGTGGATGCCCTCGAGGGCCTCCCCGTGCTCGTCGTCTCTCCTTCGAACACCTCTCCAAAGTTGTAGTTGTTCATTTTCCTTCTCTGAAATTTTCAACAATCATTATAAAATTTGATTTCAAGGTATATAATTGAGGGGAACTACTATAGGAACTTGCTAGAGTACTAAACATGCATCAAAACTAGTTTCTACCACTTAGAACAAGCATGCAAGCTCACTAAACATGTTACCTACAGCAGCAAAATATTCAATATATACTCAACCAAACAAAATTCTAATTGGATAATCAAAGGAGTCACATACCGGAGAGCAAATGTGCCAAATTTCAGACAGAAATCTGGGCTGAGCAAAGAGATCGAGAAATCGCGAGTTCTTGAGCAGAAACGCGAGTGAGAGAAAGTGAGTACGAGTTTTTCGGGAGAGAGAGAGTGCGAGTGAAAGAGATGATGAAGTGGGGCAAGGAGGGGCCCACACACCAGGGTGGCGCGCCCCCTTGCTGGCCGCGCCGGCCTGTGGGGTGCCACCCTGGGGTGCCCCACTGGTCAGCCCCAGGTGCTCCCAGGTGCCCCTTCGAAAAATAAGACTACCAGTATAATTTTTGTAAATTTTTAGAACTTCGAAAAATGCACATTTCTGGGTGTTAAATTAATTATTACTGCGCAGGAAAATGATTTCCAAAATCTTAAACAACTAAAGCATATTGCAAAACAAAAAGTGCTACAGCAAGTAAAACAAATGGAGGGAGAAAGAAAGAAAGAAATGTTGTTTAGCTCTCTTATGCATTAAAATATACTTGTTAACAAGGTTGATCAAGTCTTGCTACCAAATAAATTTTATATGACATAAGAAGAAATAAACCTCAAATCAATCATGTTACCTTATATTGAATTGATATAGATCCAATCACAAGAGTTTGATATTCTTCTTTAGGCTCATATATAGGACAATCAATGGATCCCACTTTGATAGTTTTCACATTAAAAATTGTATTAACTCCATATACTTTATCAATCCTCTTTGGAAAATAGACGGTATGTTCCTTGTCATCAACATTGAAAGTAACCTTGCCTTTATTGCAATCAATAACAGCCCCTGCAGTATTAAGAAAGGGTCTTCCAAGAATAATGGACATATTATCATCTTCAGGCATTTCCAACACAACAAAATCAGTTAATATCAAGCAATGTTGAGTAACTTGAACAGGAACATTTTCACATACACCAACAGGAATAGCGGTAGATTTATCAGCCATTTGCAAAGATATATCAGTTGGTATCAACTTATCTAAATCAAGTCTCTTATAAAGAGAAAAAGGCATTACACTAACACCTGCTCCCAAATCACATAGAGCAGTTCTAACATAATTATTCTTGATGGAACAAGGAATAGTCGGTATACCTGGGTCTCCAAGCTTCTTTGGAACCTTACCATTGAAGGAGTAATTAGCGAGCATAGTGGAAATCTCCTCATTGGGAATTTTCCTTTTGTTAGAGACAATATCTTTCATATACTTTGAATAAGGAGGCAATTTAATAGCATCAGTCAAAGGGATTTGCAAAAATAAAGGTTTCATCCAATCACAAAATTTATTATAATGTTCCTCCTCCTTTGATTTTAGTTTCTTAGCAGGAAAAGGCATTGGCTTTTGAACCCAAGGTTCTCTTTCATTACCATGTTTCTTTGTAATAAAATCTTCTTTAGTGTACTTTTTATTTTTATCATGCTTTTCAGGTTCTTTTTCAATTTCTTCTTTATCAGGAGTATCATTCTTATCATTATCTTCCTCATGTTCATTACCACTTTCAGTTTCAGCATCAGAAATAGAAATACTATTAGGATCATTAACAGGTTCAGAGGATTCTACAACAGTTTTATGTTTCTTCTTCTTTTTCTTAGAAGGACTACTAATTTCTTTAGTCGTTGAGAATCTTGTTCAATTCTTTTGGGGTGCCCTTCAGGATATAGAGGATCCTGGGTAGAAACACCGCCTCTAGTTGTTACTTCATAAACTTGTTTCTCTTCATGATTATTTTTTAACAAGTCATTTTGCACTTTAGTAAGTTGATCAATTTGAGTTTGAATCATATCAAAATGTTTAACAAGCATCTTAACATCATTGGAGGTTCTCTCCACAATATCATGCAATTTACCAATAGCTTGAGAATTTTCCATTAGATGATTCTCTACTCTCATATTAAAATTACTTTGCTTAACAATATAATTATCAAATTCATCTAAACATTGATCAGGAGGTTTTGAATATGGAATATCTCCTCTATCAAAGCGTTGAAGAGAATGTACCTCGATTGTGGATGAAGGGGGAATTATCTTACATAGGTCTTCTATAGGAGGTAAATTCTTCACATCTTCAGATTTAATACCTTTCTCCATAAGAGATTTCTTGGCTTCCCTCATATCTTCATCATTTAATTCAATCATACCCCTCTTCTTCAGTATTGGTGTCGGAGTTGGTTCAGGTGTAGACCAATCATCATGATTTTTGCTTATCTTTGCCAATAATTCTTCAGCTTCGTCCGGAGTTCTTTTCCTGAAAACACAATCAGCACAACTATCCAGGTATGCCCTAGACTCAATGGTTAGTCCACTATAAAATATATCAAGTAAATCATGCTTTTCCAAATCATGTCCAGGCCGAGCTCTAATAAGAGAGCAAAATCTTGCCCAAGCTTCAGGCAATTTCTCTCCATCTTCTTGATCAAAACTATAAATTCTCTGCAGAGCAATATGTTGAGCACTAGCAGGAAAGTATTTCCGAAAGAAAACATCAAGCAAACAACTTGGACTATTAATAGAATCAGGAGGCAAATTATTATACCAAATCTTAGCATCATCCTTTAATGAGAATGGGAAAATCTTAGCAACAAAATAAGTACGCATCTTAACATCATCAGAAAACAAGCTACTTAAAGTAGAAAGCTCATTCATATGTTCTACAGCACTCTCTTTTTCAGTACCACAAAAAGGTGTTTTCTCAACAATAGATATATGAGATAAATCAAGAGAAAAGTCATAATCTTTATCCTTAATGTTTATAGGAGATGTGGCAAATTTAGGATCAGGAGACAGTTTATATCTAACAGCATGTTGTGCAATAAGCTTTTTAAGGTTACTTGTACTAGTAGTAGCATTGCATTTATCAATAAAATCATCATCAAGTTCCACATAATCTTCATCAAGATCATCAATCTCAGGTGAATTAACAGGTGTAACAGTATTTTCATTAGGAGTTTCAGTATTTTCAATTTGTCTAGACCTAGCAATTGTAGCATCTAGAAAAGGACCTAATGAACCAGTATTATCAAGCACAGTAGAAGCATCATCAAAATTATCAGAGGAATTTTCAGATTCAGCAGAAATACCAACACGTGAAGTTTGTGGTGGTGAAACAAGTTGACTTATCACAGATGGTGAATCAAGAGCAGCAGAGGTACTCAGAGTTGTACCTTTTCTTGTAGTGGATGGTAATATGGCGACTTTAGTATCGCGAGTTTACCCATGATGGAGAATTTGCAGCGAACAATATCAATCCAAGTGAACTTGCAAATAAAGCTATGCTCCCCGGCAACGGCGCCAGAAAATAGTCTTGATGACCCACAAGTATAGGGGATCGCAACAGTCTTCGAGGGAAGTATTACCCAATTTATTGATTCGACACAAGGGGAGACAAAGAATACTTGTAAGCCTTAACAGCGGAGTTGTCAATTCAGCTGCACCTGGAAACAGACTTGCTCGCAAGAGTTTATCAGTAGCAACAGTTTTATGGCAGTAGGAATAATGAAATAACACGCGGTGAAATGAAGACAACAGTAGTGATTATAGTAAACAGCAGGATTAAAATACTGTAGGCACAGGGGACGGATGAACGGGCGTTGCATGGATGAGAGAATTCATATAACAATCATGGTAGGGCATTTGCAGGTAATAATAAAGCGGTATCCAAGTACTAATCAATCAATAGGCATGTGTTCCATATATAGTCGTACGTGCTCGCAATGAGAAACTTGCACAACATCTTTTGTCCTACCAGCCGGTGGCAGCCGGGGCTCTAGGGAAACTACTGGAAATTAAGGTACTCCTTTTAATAGAGTACCGGAGCAAAGCATTAACACTCCGTGAACACATGTGATCCTCACATCACTACCATCCCCTCCGGTTGTCCCGATTTCTGTCACTTCGGGGCCATTGGTTCCGGACAGCGACATGTGTATACAACTTGCAGGTAAGATCAATAAACAATGCATATCATGATGAAATAATAACATGTTCAGATCTGAGATCATGGCACTCGGGCCCTAGTGACAAGCATTAAGCATAACAAGTTGCAACAATATCATAAAAGTAACATCTACGGATACTAGGCACCATGCCCTAACAATCTTGTGACTATTACATGATCAATCTCATCCAATCCCTACCATCCCCTTCAGCCTACAGCGGGGGAATTACTCACACATGGATGGGGGAAACATGGTTGGTCGATGGAGAGGCGTCGGTGGTGATGGCGGTGAAGATCCCCTCAATTCCCCGTCCCGGTGGAGTGCCACGGAGTGTCCGGTCGAGCGAGTTTCGCGATGGCGGCGGCGTCTTGGATGGTCTCTAGAAATATCGACGTACCCCACAGCGTTTTTAGGTCGAAAGGCGTATATAGTACGAAGGAGCGTCGGGGGAGGGCCGCCAGAGCGCCCACACCATAGGGCGCGCGCCCCACGGGCCGCGCCGGCCTTATGTGTGGGCCTCGGGCCCCACCTTACTTGCCCTTCTGGCTCCGTCAGTATTCTGGGAAAATAGGGCCTTCTGCATAAATTCCGAGGATTTTCCCGAAAGTTGGATTTCTGCACAAAAACGAGACACCAGAGCAGTTCTGCTGAAAACAGCGTTAGTCCGTGTTAGTTGTATCCAAAATACACAAATTAGAGGCAAAACAATAGCAAAAGTGTTCGGGAAAGTAGATACGTTTTGGACGTATCAACTTTCACTGGTGTTGCGCCGCACTACACTCCTCCACCAACAACCTTCACGTGCTTCTTGGCTCCTACTGGTTTGATAACCTTGGTTTCATACTGAGGGAAACTTGCTTCTATACGCATCATACCTTCCACTTGGGGTTCCCAACGGACGTGTGCATCTACGCGTATCACTCGGCGACACCATTTTGAGCATGGGCGCCGGGACACGAGAACTGGGCAAGGGTGCCCTGCTCAGCAAGAACACCACACGAGTCTTTGGGAATATACTCTCTGCGCGAGAATCAGCCACGGAAACACACGAATAGGCGTGGAATACTAAGTACGAACCATGGCTGCAAAACGCTGATAAATAGAGAGCACCTCACTGCGAGAGCGCATAAGAAACAACCAGTTGTATCGCGAAAAATCATCAATAAACAAAATATAGTATCGATGACCCCCTTTCGAAGGAAAGGGAGCCGGACCCCAAACATCCGAATGAACTAAATCAAAAGGTCGCTGAGATACAGACGCACTAGTAGGATAGGGAAGTTGAATCTGTTTGCCTAACCTAGAACCACGACACGAATGCAAACATCTCTCGAGACAGACCCCGAGAGACCACGACGAACTAAAGCGATAAGCAGGGCCACGGAGGTGACCCGGCGATGATGCCACTCTTGAAAAGATCCGGTGACAGCGGCAACCACGGAGGCGGCGATGAAGTGGCGATAGAAGGCAACGAAGCCGGTCTAACTCCCGAGCCCGGGGACTCAAGGCTGCGAGCCACTCAACACGGGGCAGTGTACGGCGGTCTGAACAGCACAAGAATCAGCGTCAGAATGGCAACGACAGCAGAATCGATGGTGACTAGCGGACAGGTTCATCTTAAGACTAGGAACATGAGAAACATCGAGGACAGAGAATACTACTTGGGGATGCTGATACGTCTCCAACGTACCTATAATTCTGATGTTCCATGCTTGTTTATGACAATACTTACATGTTTTGCTTGCACTTTATAATGTTTTTATGCGTTTTCCGAACTAACCTATTAGCAAGATGCCATGCCAGTTCTGTTTTGCTTGTTTTTGGTTCAGAAAAGCTGTTGAACAATATTCTTGGAATTGGACGAAATCAACGCCAAAGATCTTATTTTTCGGGAGGCTCGAACAGAAGGGGTCGGAGAGGAGAGGGAGCCACCACATGTGGGCCGCGCGGGCTACCCCCTGGCCGCGCCCGGCCTGGTGTGGGGCCACCCTGGTGCCCCTCTGCGTAGCCTCTTCGCCCTATTTAAGCCCTTTCGACCTAAAAACGCGTACCGATTGACGAAACTCGAGAAAGACTCCAGGGGCGCCGCCGCCATCGTGAAACTCAATTCGGGGGACAGTCTACTGTTCCGGCACCCTGCCGACGGGAGAAGTGCCCCCGGAAGCCATCTCCATCGACGCCACCGCCTCCATCATGCTCCGTGAGTAGTTCCCCCATGGACTACGGGTTCTAGCTGTAGCTAGTTGGTATTCTCTCCCCCATGTACTTCAATACAATGATCTCATGAGCTGCCTTACATGATTGAGATTCATCTGATGTAATCGGTGTTGTGTTTGTTGGGATCCGATGGATTGTTACGTTATGATTGTCTATCTACAAAGTTTGTGAAGTTATTGTTGCTGCAATCTTGTTATGTTTAATGCTTGTCACTAGGGCCCGAGTGGCATGATCTTAGATTTAAGCTCTATACTTATTGCTTAGATTGTATCTACAAGTTGTATGCACATGTCTATGTCCGGAACCAAAGGCCCCAAAGTGACAGAAATTGGGACAACTGGAGGGAAAGGCTTAGATATGAGGATCACATGTTTTCACGGAGTGTTAATGCTTTGCTCCGGTGCTCTATTAAAAGGAGTACCTTAATATCCAGTAGTTTCCCTAGAGGCCCGGCTGCCACCGGCTGGTAGGACAAAAGATGTTGTACAAGTTTCTCATTGCGAGCACGTATGACTATATATGGGAAACATGCCTACATGATTAATAGACTTGATGTTCTGTCTTAATGCTATTTCAATCCTATCAATTGCCCAACTGTAATTTGTTCACCCAACACTTGTTATTGGAGAGTTGCCACTAGTGTAGATAGCTGGGAACCCCGGTCCATCTCTCATCATTATATACTCGTTCTACATGTCATTGGAAGTAGTATCAACTATTTTCTGGTGCCATTGCTCTCATATTGCTATTACTGCTGCTGTGTTACTGTTACTACTGCTCTCATATTACTGCTACTTTCACATCACCCCTGTTACTAGTGCTTTTCCAGGTGCAGCTGAATTGACAACTCAGTTGTTAAGGCTTATAAGTATTCTTTACCTCCCCTTGTGTCGAATCAATAAATTTGGGTTTTACTTCCCTCGAAGATGTTGCGATCCCCTATACTTCACTACAAGAAAAGTTGCCATGGCCGACGAAGTTGAAGTCGCGCCGTGGTTGCTGGTGTACCATGGCCGACGATTTTGGTCCCTCCGTGGTGCATGTCAAAACTTTTTTTTCTCGTTTTTGAGGCCACCTAGCCCGACGAAAGCGGCCAAAACGTGGCGTATGGTGGCCCGGGACGTGGTGCATCTCGAAATCTCGGGTTCGCCGGCCGAGTCAACGCAAATCCGCACCGCCGAGGGATGTAGGGCCCAGATGGCAGCCTCTCTGGCATTGTTTTTTTCTAGATCGCGCCATCTCGTTCAACGTTCTCCGATCGAGCCGTTTACGATGCAGGATCATGGGTCCCGCATGTCATCCTCTATGAACCAAAATTCTTTCTATTCTTGGATTTTTTTGACCCCCTGATTTCTGGCTACTTCCTTTTTCTTTTGATCCCTTGCCGCCTTGGAAACGTTGAGACCGCTGCTGCTAAATGGGACCCGCATGTCATCCTCTATGTGCAATCAACTTTCTTTTCTTGGAGTTTTTTTGGCACCTCAAATTTGGTCACTTGCCTTTTTCTTTCGATCCCCTGCCGCCTCTCAAACGGTGATACCGCTGCTGCTAAATGGGACCCGCATGTCATCCTCTATGTACTATAAAACTTTCTTTTCTTGAATTATTTTTGGCACCTCATATTTGGTCACTTACCTTTTTCTTTCGATCCCCTGCCGCCTCTCAAACGGTGATGCCACTGCTAAATGGGACCCGCATGTCATCCTCTATGTACTATAAAACTTTCTTTTCTTGGATTTTTGGCACCTCATATTTGGTCACTTGACTTTTTCTTTCGATCACCTGCTGCCTCTCAAACAGTGATACCGCTGCTTGCTAAATGGGACCCGCATGTCATCCTCTATGTACTATAAAACTTTCTTTTCTTGGATTTTTTTGGCACCTCATATTTGGTCACTTGACTTTTTCTTTCGATCTCCTGCTGCCTCTCAAAGAGTGATACCGCTGCTGCTAAATGGGACCCGCATGTCATCCTCTATGTACTATAAAACTTTCTTTTCTTGGATTTTTTGGCACCTCATATTTGGTCACTTGACTTTTTCTTTCGATCTCCTCCTGCCTCTCAAACGGTGATGCATTTCTTTGCTAAATGGGACCCGCATGTCATCCACCTGCTATACTTAAAACTTTCTTCTTGGATTTTTTGGCACCTCATATTTGGTAACTTGACTTTTTCTTTCGATCCCCTGCTGCCTCTCAAACAGTGATACCGCTGCTGCTAAATGGGACCCGCATGTCATCCTCTATGTACTATAAAACTTTCATTTTTTGGATTATTTTTGGCACCTCATATTTGGTCACTTGACTTTTTCTTTCGATCCCCTGCCGCCTCTCAAACGGTGAGACCGCTGCAGCTAAATGGGACCCGCATGTCATCCTCTATGAGCAATCAACTTTCTTTTCTTGGAGTTTTTTTTGGCACCTCATATTTGGTAACTTGACTTTTTCTTTCGATCTCATGCCACGTTTGAAACGTTGAGGTACCTGCTGGCTCATGGACCCGCATGTCATCCTCTGTGTGCTATAAAAGTTTCCTTTGTTGGATTTTTTTTCACCCTCTGATTTTTGGCTTGCCTTTTTCTTTTGATCCCCTGCCCCCTTTGAAACGTTGAGTAAGCTGTTGGCTCAAGGGACCCGCATGTCATCCTCTATGTCCATCAACTTTCTTTTCTTGGATTTTTTTCACCCCCTAATTACTAGCTACTTTCTTTTTCTTTTGATCTCAAGCCGCATTACAAACATTGAGACCGCTGCTGCAAAATGGGACCCACATGTCATCCTCTATGTACAATAAATCTTGGATTATTTTTGGCTCCTGATATTTGGTCACTTGCCTTTTTCTTTCGATCTCATGCCGCCTTTGAAACGTTGAGTAAGCTGCTTGGCTCATGGGTCCCGCATGTCATCCTCTACGAACAATAAAAGTTTCCTTTCTTGGAGTTATTTTTTACCCCTAATTTCGGCTATTTGCCTTTTTCTTTTGATCCCCTGCCCCCGTTGGAACGATGAGGACGCTGTTGGCAGGTCGGTCCCACATGTCATCCTCTATGAACAATAAAAGTTTCCTTTGGTGGATTTATTTTTGACCCCTAATTAATTTCTGGCTATTTCCTTTATTTTTCTTTTGATCCCCTGCCGCCTTGGAATTGTTGAGAATGCTGCTGCCTCATTTTTCTTTTGGTCCTGTGCCGCCTTGGAAACGTTGAGACCGCTGCTACAAAATGGGACCCGCATGTCATCCTCTATGTACAATAAAGTTTCTTTTCTTGGATTATTTTTGGCTCCTGATATTATGTCACTTGCCTTTTTCTTTCGATCTCATGCCGACTTTGAAACGTTGAGGATGCTGCTGCCTCATGGGTCCCGCATGTCATCCTCTCAGAACGATAAATGTTTTCTTTTCTTGTATTTTTTTACCAACTGATTTTTGGCTTTTTTTATTTTCGATCCCCTGCCGCCTTTGAAACGTTGACTCCGCTGCTGGCTCATGGGTCCCCGATGTCAGCCTCCCCGTACAAGAAACATGTGATATTTTATTTTGCAGACAATAAACGTTGTATTTCGCTCTGAGCTATTGCAAACGGATAAATTAAATCTTTATATCTACATAAACAAACTTATATGTTGAATCTCCTTGTTTTTTGTTTTTGCGAAGCATAGGACTCTCCTGTTTTTTTTTTTGAGAAAAATCCGACCTTTCCTGTTTTGGAGTGGGCTGAAATTGTACGAGTCAAAAGGCCCAGCAGTATAGTTCGAAGGCCCAGATGTCCAGATACAGCCCAATTAAAATCTTTCTTTTCTTGGATTTTTTTCACACCCTGATTTCTGGCTACTTCATTTTTCTTTCGGTCCTGTGCCGCCTTGGAAGCGTTGAGACCGCTGCTACAAAATGGGACCCGCATGTCATCCTCTATGTACAATAAAGTTTCTTTTCTTGGATTATTTTTGGCTCCTGATATTATGTCACTTGACTTTTTCTTTCAATCTCATGCCGACTTTGAAACGTTGAGGAAGCTGCTGGCTCATGGGTCCCGCATGTCATCCTCTATGAACAATAAAAGTTTTCTTTGTTGGATTTATTTTTTTCCCCTAATTTCTGGCTATTTGTCTTTTTCTTTTGATCCCCTTTTGAAACGATGACGACGCAGCTGGCAAGTCGGTCCCACATGTCATCCTCTATGAACAATAAAAGTTTCCTTTGATGGATTTATTTTTGACCCTAATTAATTTCTGGCTATTTCCTTTTTTATTTTGATCCCCTGCCGCCTTGAAATAGTTGAGGATGCTGCTGCCTCATGGGTCCCGCATGTCATCCTCTCAGAAAGGTAAATGTTTCTTTTCTTGAATTTGTTTACCAACTGATTTTTGGCTTATTTTTTCTTTCGATCTCCTGCCACCTTTAAAACGTTGACGACGCTGCTGGCTCATGGGTCCCCAATGTCAGCCTCCCCATACTGCAAATCCTCTTTCTGCAAAGGTTGTATTTCTAGATAGATAAGGTGGATTCGAATCTGCCATGGTTCAGGCAGCTCAGGTAAGCCTTCTTGCACTAATTAATGGAAGTAGTGTATCGCAAGGTCAAGACATGTGGCTCGGTGTAATGAATCTATATGAATCATGTTGTGGGTTCAATCTGATAGTTCTCTAACAGGTCAGCCAAAATAGAAATTAAGTTTTTTTCTAAAAGGGAAATGCAAATTAAGATGAACACAAACATTAGTTATCATAATAGCTGATCATACATACATACTTGCTAAGAGCAAAAGCTTGCCAGAGTTTTACCACCCATACAATTAATTAGCAGTTCAGATAAGATAACCTTATATAAGTATAACTACAAATGCATTTGCTAAGGGCTCATGGGACAACAGAACTAGACAACCGCGAACTTTATGACCAGCATGTCACAGCGGCATCGAAAGATCTTGACCTTCAACTTTGATCCAATGCGAAGTTTGGCACCGTCAATGAACTTTTTCCACCTGGAAGTAACAGCCAAGCGGCCATCTGTGGGACTGACAGAGTACCGTCCCTCCACGGTGAGACCTTCACTCTCCATGACGAGGGATATCTTGCCCCTTCGGCCAGCATTGAGATCCTTGGAGATACTTTTAGGCAATTTCTGATTCAAAGCAAGAGATACCACCAAAAATTAGTCAATGGCACCAATGCACTGAACCATGTGAGACTTTGAGCAGAGAAGACATCAAGATAAGAGCAGTTATGCTGTCATATACTCACGAACATAGCCTTCAGATGCGTCCTGGTCACCACACGGGTGGCCACAGCAATGAGCTGAGACCTCGGTGATCTGGCTGGGGCAGGTGCATGAGCCTGGGCTGGTACACGAGCTGGTGCTGATGCAGGAGACTGCTGGGCAGGTGCAGTAAACGGTGCCTCTAGAGGAACCGGTGCTGATGCAGGAGACTGTTGGGCAGGTGCAGTAAACGGTGCAGCTAGAGGAACCAGTGCTGATGCAGGAGCCTGCTGGGCATGTGTAGTATATGGGGCCTCTACAGGAACCAATGCTGATGTAGGGGACTGCTGGGTAGATGCAGTAAACGGAGCTGGTACAGGAACCGGTGCTGATGCAGGAGAGTGGGAAGCCGGTGCCGGTGCTGGTGTGGTTGCCCTTTGTGACATCCGCTCCTGTTCCGTCAGGGGATCTGCAGCTTTGATCATGTTAAACCCAGCAAGCTAGAACAGAGGGAATGGTTTAGAACAACTGCTCAGAATGCAGTTATCAAAAGATATGAGTAGAAAAAAGTTACATATTATATATTTGGAAGTGTCTCCAACTCTGTAAGCAGTTACGTATATCTGCCCGTTTGAGTTTCTGATCCTCAGCTCGTCGCCCTTCTTCAGACCGTAGTCAAAAGCAAACTTTCTCCAATCATGTCCATACAAATATGTGATGGCCTGCGTCTTGTAGACATACACCTCATAGACCGTGTAGGTGTTCATCAATTTGCCATTGCCATGCATAGTGAAAGATCCTTCATGCGGACACATCTGGTTAATCATTGGACGAAGTTCACAAGGTACAGTCTGCATGTGAAAATTGATACAAATGTAAGAAGCAGGAAGACTAAAAACAAGACTTTACTATATGCCAATTCATGCTAAACCACTGAGAATACATACCTGTAACTCTGTGAAGGAGCTACTAGAAAGGTAGATAGAGCCATAGGAGGTGTTATATGCGGGGTATGTACATGGGCCCGCCATATTCCCGCAAGCTCGGCATCGGGATGGTGAAGGAAACATGGGAGGTACTACTGGTGCGTAGCGCTGAACGTAAGTGGAAGAATTAGGTTGTGTAAAGTGCATAGTTCAGAGCAATGCAAATGTTGACAAGCAAGTGCATAACACTATGTTACAAACTGAACAGTGAAAAATTAGTGTATGATGAATATAAGCATGCTAATTTGGTGTTTCCGAATTCCAAAAAGCATTAGACAGAGCCGGTGATAATATCAGACATAAATCATGGCATGTATATGTGGCTTAAGAAAATATACCCGAACCCTTGGATGGTTACGGCCCGGCTGATCCTTGGACTTGAGCTTATATAAGCATCCAGAAGGTGGGGCTGACAGTAACTTGGTGGCAGCCTCTGCAGATGCCTCATCAGCAGCAGTTGCAATCCTTTTGACCAATGAAGGCTTAGCAGTTTCAGTCTGCATATAAAAATTGAAGAGCAACAGACATCAGCAGTGATATATAAAATGAATCTATGAGACACTGATGCATATAGTGCTGGATGTAAGTGGAAGAATAGGTGTGTGTGTTTCTGAACTATTGGTAAGCATTAGACAAAGCCGGCAATAAACAGACAAAAATCAAATCATGTATGAGGATTAAGAAAATATACCTGCTTACTGAAAAGGGTACCACCCAGCTGGCCCGTGGCCTTGTGCTTGAGGAGGTTTTCAGAAGATGGTGGCAGCACCATCGTCTTCACAGCAGCCTCATCAGGATCATTTTTTATCCATTTGAGTAGAGGAACAGAAGTTTCATCCTGCATATGAATAGCAACAGAACTCATCATTGATATTTAATAAATCTATGAGATAGACTGATGCAAATAGTGCGGGGTGTAAGTGGAAGAATAGGGTTGTGCATAGAGAACAGTTGACAACAATGCAAATGATTACAAAAGAAGCCAATGGAAATCAACAGTTTATATACTGGATGAGACAGACTGAAAAGTGAAAAATTAGTGTATGATGATTGTAAGCAAACGCAGTGTTTCTGAACTTTTGGTAAGCATTAGACAAAGCCAACAGTAATTAAACAGATAATAATGAAATCATGTATGTGGATTAAGAAAATATACCAGATTCATTAAAAGGTCACCACCCAGCTGGCCCATGGCCTCGTGCTTGTAGAGGTTTTCGGAAGATGGTGCCGGCACCATCGTCCTCACAGCAGCCTCATTAGCCCCATTTTGCATCCACTTGAGTAAAGGCGCAGCAGTTTCAGCCTGCATAAGAATGGGAACAGATCTCAGCAGTGATATTGAATGACTCTGAGACAGACTGATGCATATAGTGCTAGATGTAAGTGGAAGGGTATGGCCGTGTATGGACAACAGTTCACAACAATGCAAGGGTGTGTTCGGTTCTGAAACAGCGTGGAATGGAATGGAATGGTTCCATTTCAGAGGAATGGAATGGTTACATTTTTGTTCGGTTGGGAAAAATGGAGAGCAGAAGAGATCGAGGTTAAACTAACCAATTGTCTCAAAATTGTAATTAACAATTGCAAATGACATTTTAATCTCAAAGTCGTAATTAACAGCGCCTAATGGTGCTCTTTTAATCTAAAAATCGAAATTAACATCATTTTATGTTGGGTTAGGGGAACTGGAGTAGATGAACATTACTGTATGATGATTGTAAGCAAACGAATTTGGTGTTTCTAAACTTTTGGCTTCGAGATCTTATGGGTTTCAACTCTAGCCTACCCCAACTTGTTTGGGACTGAAAGGCTTGGTTGTTGTTGTTGTTGTTGTAAACTTTTGGCAAGCATAGAAAAAACCGACAATAAACAGAGAAAAATCAAGGCATGTTTTGTGGATTAAGAAAATATACCATATTCATTAAAAGATCACCACCCAGCTGGTGCGTGGCCTTGTGCTTGTAGAGGCATTTAGAAGATGGGGGCGGCATCAACATACTGGCAGCCTGATCAGCCGCAGTTTTGATCTTCCTTTTGAGTAAAGGCCCTAAAGTTTCAGTCTGCATATGAATAGCAAAACAAAAGGCAGACCTCAGCAGTGATATTGAATTACTGTATGAGATAGACTGATGCATATAGTGGATGCTCTTAGCCTTTTGCAGCGTGAACACTAGCTATGGACAGACAAAAAAACTAGTTAACTCAGCTTTGTCTAGATATGAATGTACTACCACCATCCAAAAGCTTAAGCCTTATTTATTTTTGAGAAATCAAAACAAGCAAAGTTTGACCAAAATTTTAGAACATTCTATCAACAAATATAATACTGTGTAGATACCGTAGGAAAATATATTTTATTATCTATTTAATGATATTAATTTTGTATTTTGCATGTTACTGATTTTTGGTAAAAGCTTAGTCAAACATGGTATAGTTTGACTTTCTAAAAATAATATAAGCCCAAAGCTTTGGGATGGAGGCAGTAGTATCTAGAGCTAAAACACATCTAGATACATCCGTATCTACAGATAGTTGAGTCAATTAATTTGGATCTGAGGGAGTATCAGATTCAGACTACATCATGGTAAGTTGGTTAAAAAAATTTACCCCTGGGCGGTCCCTGCCCAGCTCGGCAGTGGCATTTCGCTTCTTGTGCTGCAGATCGGGCCATGCTCCTGCAGCAGGTGGGGCGCTATTCTCGTTCCCCATAGCCTCAGCACGGAACCTGGAGGTACCAACCTGATACAGAGAATATAGAGCATGGTGTCACAGAGGCTTTACGCACAAACAGCTGAAGACATGTGCTACTTTAAGCATATTCCAGAACAGGAACAGATTGAGGATGCAGAGAGACACTTAAAAGGTAAAGAGTGGATAAGCAAACGGAGTACCTGCTTCGCGGGGCTGGGGACGCAGCTCAGGCTCAGCCAACTGCCCACATGCGTGGTGGCCTTACGCTCCATTGCCCCCACCGCCGAGGTCTTACCTTTCCTGTACAAGCTGACAAAAGATACAGTGAGGATCAGCAGAAACTACAAAGGTTGCAAATGTCGACAAATAAAGGAAGAACACCCCAATCCAAGCAAAGGTAGCCCCCGCCCCCCACCCCCATCAATCACTCCCAGCTCGAGGGTGACCAGAAAGACACCCCTTTGCCCAGAATAGGAAAGAGATGCGCAAGATATCGAGGAGAGGAAAAAAGAACCGATCTCGAGAAAGGAGAGAACATTACTAGTCCTACCTAATCCGCTTGGGCTAGATGCAGCTTGCCCCTCCAAGCTGGATGCCTGGACGGTGGAGGCGAAAGGAGGGGATCGAGCTAGCGGCTTGCATCCGTCGGCAATCGGCACTCGATCGGGAGAGAAGGGGTGCTACATAAAGGGGAGGGGTAACATATTTTATTACACAGTGAACTTACTGATGTGACTAGTCATTACATGTCTCACTGAAACTAGGGCCCATAGTGTGGCACCCCAAATTTACTTGAAGCTGCCCGGCGGGACGCATTGGCGCGTCAAGAAACCCCCGAATTGTAGCGGGGAAATGAAACATTTCACAAAAATTCGAAATTCAAGCACACCGCCACGCGCCAAGCACGCGGCTGTTCCTTCCTCTTCCTCGGTTCCTCCTCCCCTATCCGAAAAAACCCCAAATCCCAAGCTCAAACCAAAAAAAAAACAAAAAACAAATCCCCTGGCCGCCATGCATGTCCTCGTTAACCCGCTGGAGATCGTTCCCGGACGATGCGGACCACCCGCCCTGAGATCCAGAATTCCGTCCACCTCGAGGCACTGCGTGCTGTCTCGCAGCAGCGGCTTGAGGGCGCTGAAGAGGAAGTTCCGCCGGAAAGTGCTCATGGCAACCGTGCAAGCTCACCGGCGTGCTGTATCCCGAGAGGAACTGGTCAAAGCTTTGCTATTCGCCACACAAAAAAATTGCGGGCCAAGATCTGGTCAAAGCTTCGTCGATGGCTTGCCGCGAGAGGCTTGGAGTCCAGAGTCAATAAACTAGCTGCTCGAGGACTTGGGCGGTTTACACGGATTCATATTAACTGACTCAAGTTTGTTAGTCTAGTTAACAAATGCATCTAGATACATCCATATCTAGACAGAATTGAGTCAATTAATATGAATCAGAGGGGAGTACCTGAAAGTGTTTCATGCTACCAACTAATGCGCTGGCAGGAATCGCTGTAGAAGTAATTGTGCTACTACTTGTACGATGAACTGATTGTGTGGGTGTCGAATTTTGCAACGCGATCATCCACTGAATGCTTAATCTAGCGCCAAAGGCGTACAAATCATAACATACTACAGCACCAGAACATAAGAGTACGAATCATAAAGTAGCTCAACATTTTGCATCAGGGCTGGGTGGTCCTGAGACTACCGGGACGCCCCTGATGATCTCCGGGTGTGCATCCTCTTCAACGCAAAGCTGTGTACTCGGTCCACGGCCTCCTTCTGTAGGCTGGATAATCTCAGGTGCAGGACCTTCGTCTATGAGAGGCTCGTCATCAGTACCATCCACAGGTGCATCAGGGCTGGGTGGTCTTGAGACTACCCGGACGCCCGTGATGATCTCCGGGCGTGCATCCACTTCAACGCAAAGCTGTGTACTCGGTCCACGGCCTCCTTCTGTAGGCTGGATAATCTCAGGTGCAGGACCTTCGTCTATGAAAGGCTCGTCATCAGTACCATCCACAGGTGCATCAAACTGAGATTCATCTTCAAATCTCCCATCAAACTGAGAGACCTCTTTAACTCTATGCTTCTGCAATTAGTACATCAACCGATTAGACAAACATCTAAGGGATGCAACCTGAACAAATGCCGTTTTACATATTTACCTTCTCATCTGGCACAGCACATGTCCCAGAGCTGAAACCCGTTTCCTGAAGCAAGCGCTTTTTCTCTCCTTCCCGTCCATCCATCTGCAACAAGTTAAATTTGAGTACAGAACCTTGCACAGCAATGCAAACTATTGATTGAAACAGCGGCAGCATCAATATAAATAATTAACTACATATGCCAGCACACATACAGTGTGAGCAAGATCTGCTTCTCCTGCTAAAGGATCATTATATGGTTCACCATGCTAAACCCGCCTAACATATGTGCGGTCCATCCCAAAAATGTGTAAATGATCTGCCACTACAGGGTGAGGCCTCTTCTCACCATTCATACATGTGCAGCGCGGGCAATACACGTCCAGGTTGTGACCATCATGAGCTCTAATAAACCCCATAAAGGGTTGAACACCATTTATATATGAAGGGGAACATAAGTGTCCATGCAGTTTCCAAGTTCTGTCCATCTGTTTAATTATGAGATACAGTGGTTGGTGATTAATTTAAGGCGAAGTAGGAAATGTATATCCATCGAGTACAAAACTATACTACATGATTATGCATTTCAGCAATCATGTCGAGTACAAAACAAAAAATGCCCATCGACATTTTAGCAAACAGATCGTGTACAAAACTCTGCCATGGCATTTCAGCAAATTAACGGATCGAGTGCAGAACTGACTCTATATGCCCACGCAAATGAACAAATTGATCGATGACAAATCGAGCGGAAAACTATAAAGTGCCAATTAGTTCGAGCATACTGACGAATTTTTTTAGCAGCATCAAGAAAATATAAATCGTTAGGCTGTCTTGCCCGATACATGATTGAGCTAGAGATAGCAGCCCTACCGTGGATCAACTTGACCGCCGGTGCGTCTCGAGAAGAACGACGGGGAGGGGAAGCTTCTTCTTCGCACGGACGGGACGGGGAGGGGAAGCTCTTCGCACGGACGGGGATAAGTTGTGTACGGGTGGGTGGGGGGTCATGCGGCCGGGCCGCCGGGGTGATAATTAAGGTCGGTAGGTGGCGTTTAATGGAGTTGCGTGTGTAATTTGCCGTGCACAAGGTTGAGGAATAGGCGGTTCCCTTTGCCGCGCGCACAATTCAAACTATCCCGCCCATGTAGTTTAAATTCGCCATATTTTCGTTAAATCGACATAAAGTCATGTGAGTGGGGGAAAATTAGCAAAGTTGCTTGAAAAATAGTAAAACTCTGGAATTATCCTTTAAATATGCTCTACTTCGTGTGAAAATCGGGGTGTGGAAGCATGTTGAGCTGTTTTATTTGTACTTTCTTCATTAAAACTCCCATTTTATGCACTTTGGATGGAAAGAAATCATTTGTACATAAATTTTGACAACGCCATTTGCAAACACTAATTGTTTACATGCCAAGATGCACCCATCCACCAAATATATATGTGGCAAAAGTTTATCACAATCTAGCAGATATGCATAATTAGTGAGGGACCCCTTTTGATTTTGTGCAATTTCCACTAATTAGGTAGAGATCGAGAAGGGTTAATTAATTAGGCCATGTTAGGGGTTATGTGTTTTAGATTAGGTTGTGTGGATTCAAATACAACTTCTTTATTTGTGTGCTATGATTAATCAAAACTAGATCGATCGACTGCGCACACATTATTAGAGGCGCATGCCTTTGCGCACAAAGTGCATGTGTGTGTTGTTGGCCACCAGAGAGAGAGAGAGAGAGAGAGAGAGAGATAGAGGTAGAGAGAGCTACATACGAGAGAGCGATTGAAATCCCCAAATTAAACACATATATATGCATGGCACATTTAATTTAATTAGAGGACCGCGAGGCACCCCTGGCCTGCTTGATGCATAATTAAGTGTCATTGGCCTATATATATAGGGTTTAATTAGGGTTTAGGGTTTAGGGTTAGGAGGTTAGGGTTTAGGGTTTAATGTTTATGGTGTTTAGGGTTTAGGGATTAGGGATTAGGGTTTATTTAGGGTTTAAGGTTTAGGGATCATCGATCGAGTGCGCACACACACATTATTAGAGGCACACGCGCCTTTGCGCATAAAGTGCATGCGTATATGTGTGTGTTTTTTGGCCACCAACGACATATAGATGATCGAGAGAGAGATTGAAATCCCCCAGAATATGTTCAAATATATATTAAAATATATGCACGAATGCATGCATGGTAGGCCATGCATGCACACTAATTATATATATATTATGAGGAAACTTAATCAAATGTGTTTTCATTCGAGAGAACTTGTCAAAATTCAAGTTAATTAATTTATCATCGATAATTATATAATTAATTAATGAATCTCAGGGAGATGTTATACAACATATGATCGATATATAGGCCATGTATATATTAATTGGTTTTAATCTACCGTTTTTGCTAGCTAGCTGCATGCTATATATAGAGCATGTTTTTATTAGATCGGGTTATAGCTAGTATAGTTTAGGGTTATGTGTTTTAATTAACTAGGGTTTGATTAGCTAGGGGTTAGTTATATATATATGGTTTAGGGTTAATGCATGTCACATTTAATTTAACTAGAGGACCGCGAGGCACCCCTGGCCTGCTTGATGCACAATTAAGTGTCGTTGGCCTATATATATAGGGTTTAATTAGGGTTTAGGGTTAGCTAGCTGGGTTTAGGGTTTAGTGTTTTGGGTGTTTAGCTAGGGTCTAGGGTTTAGGGTTTAGTGTTTACTGTGTTTAGAGGGTCTAGGGTTTAGTGTTTAGGGTGTTTAGGGTCTAGGGTTTAGGGTCTAGTGTTTAGGGTCTATGGTTTAGGGTTTAATTAGTGTTTAGGGTGTTTAGGGTTTAGGGTTTAGTGTTTACGGTGTTTAGGGTCTAGGGTTTAGGGTTTAGTGTTTAGGGTCTAGGGTTTAGGGTTTAATTAGTGTTTAGGGTGTTTATAGGGTTTAGGGTTTAGGGTTTAGGGTTTAGGGTTTTAGGGTTTAGGGTTTAGGGTTTAGGGTTTAGGTTTTAGGGTTTAGGGTTTACGGTGTTTAGGGTCTAGGGTTTAGGGTTTAGTGTTTAGGGTGTTTAGGGTCTAGGGTTTAGTGTGTTTAGGGTGTTTAGGGTTTAGGGGATTAGGGATTAGGGTTTTAGGGTTGTTTAAGGTTTAGGGATCATCGATCGAGTGCGCACACACATTATTAGAGGCACCCGCGCCTTTACGCATCAAGTGCATGCGTATATATGTGTGTTTTTTGGGCCACCAACGATATATAGATGATCGAGAGAGAGAGATTGAAATCCCCAAGAATATGTTCAAATATACATTAAAATATATGCACGAATGCATTGTAGGCCATGCATATGCACACTAATTATATATATATTATGAGGCAACTTAATCAAATGTGTTTTCATTCGAGAGAACTTGTCAAAGTTCAAGTTAATTAATTTATCACGATAATTATATAATTAATTAATGATTCTCAGGGATATGTTATACAACATGATCGATATAGGCCATGTATATTTTAATTGGTGTTAATCTACGGTTTGCTAGCTAGCTGCTATATATAGAGCATGTTTTTATTAGATCGGGTTATATCTAGTATAGTTTAGGGTTATGTGTTTTAATTAAGTAGGGTTGATTAGCTAGGGTTAGTTACATATATATGGTTTAGGGTTAATGCATGGCACATTTAATTTTATTAGAGGATCGCGAGGCACCCATGACCCGCTCGATCGATGCACAATTAAGTGTCGTTGGCCTATACATAGGGTTTAATTGGGGTTTAGGATTAGCTAGGGTTTAGGGTTAGGGTTAGGGTACGTTTAGGGTTAATGCATGTCACATTTAATTTAACTAGAGGACCGCGAGGCACCCCTGGCCTGCTTGATGCACAATTAAGTGTCGTTGGCCTATATATATAGGGTTTAATTAGGGTTTAGGGTTAGCTAGCTGGGTTTAGGGTTTAGTGTTTTGGGTGTTTAGCTAGGGTCTAGGGTTTAGGGTTTAGTGTTTACGGTGTTTAGAGGGTCTAGGGTTTAGTGTTTAGGGTGTTTAGGGTCTAGGGTTTAGGGTCTAGTGTTTAGGGTCTATGGTTTAGGGTTTAATTAGTGTTTAGGGTGTTTAGGGTTTAGGGTTTAGTGTTTACGGTGTTTAGGGTCTAGGGTTTAGGGTTTAGTGTTTAGGGTCTAGGGTTTAGGGTTTAATTAGTGTTTAGGGTGTTTATAGGGTTTAGGGTTTAGGGTTTAGGTTTTAGGGTTTAGGGTTTAGGGTTTAGGGTTTAGGGTTTAGGGTTTAGGGTTTAGGGTGTTTAGGGTCTAGGGTTTAGGGTTTAGTGTTTAGGGTGTTTAGGGTCTAGGGTTTAGTGTGTTTAGGGTGTTTAGGGTTTAGGGGATTAGGGATTAGGGTTTTAGGGTTGTTTAAGGTTTAGGGATCATCGATCGAGTGCGCACACACATTATTAGAGGCACCCGCGCCTTTACGCATCAAGTGCATGCGTATATATGTGTGTTTTTTGGGCCACCAACGATATATAGATGATCGAGAGAGAGAGATTGAAATCCCCAAGAATATGTTCAAATATACATTAAAATATATGCACGAATGCATTGTAGGCCATGCATGCACACTAATTATATATATATTATGAGGCAACTTAATCAAATGTGTTTTCATTCGAGAGAACTTGTCAAAGTTCAAGTTAATTAATTTATCACGATAATTATATAATTAATTAATGAATCTCAGGGATATGTTATACAACATGATCGATATAGGCCATGTATATTTTAATTGGTGTTAATCTACGGTTTGCTAGCTAGCTGCTATATATAGAGCATGTTTTTATTAGATCGGGTTATAGCTAGCTAGTATAGTTTAGGGTTATGTGTTTTAATTAAGTAGGGTTGATTAGCTAGGGTTAGTTACATATATATGGTTTAGGGTTAATGCATGGCACATTTAATTTTATTAGAGGATCACGAGGCACCCATGACCCGCTCGATCGATGCACAATTAAGTGTCGTTGGCCTATACATAGGGTTTAATTGGGGTTTAGGATTAGCTAGGGTTTAGGGTTAGGGTTAGGGTACGTTTAGGGTCTAGGGTTTAGGGTTTAGTGTTTAGGGTGTTTAGGGTTTAGGGATTAGGGATTTAAGGTTTTAGGGTTGTTTAAGGTTTAGGGATCATCGATCGAGTGCGCACACACATTATTAGAGGCACCCGCGCCTTTACGCATAAATTGCATGCATATATATGTGTGTTTTTTGGGCCACCAACGATATATAGATGATCGAGAGAGAGAGAGAAATCCCCAAGAATATGTTCAAATATACATTAAAATATATGCACGAATGCATTGTAGGCCATGCATGCACACTAATTATATATATATATTATGAGGCAACTTAATCAAATGTGTTTTCATTCGAGAGAACTTGTCAAAGTTCAAGTTAATTAATTTATCACGATAATTATATAATTAATTAATGAATCTCAGGGATATGTTATGCAACATGATCGATATAGGCCATGTATATTTTAATTGGTGTTAATCTACGGTTTGCTAGCTAGCTGCTATATATAGAGCATGTTTTTATTAGATCGGGTTATAGCTAGCTAGTATAGTTTAGGGTTATGTGTTTTAATTAAGTAGGGTTGATTAGCTAGGGTTAGTTACATATATATGGTTTAGGGTTAATGCACGGCACATTTAATTTTATTAGAGGATCACGAGGCACCCATGACCCGCTCGATCGATGCACAATTAAGTGTCGTTGGCCTATACAGAGGGTTTAATTGGGGTTTAGGATTAGCTAGGGTTTAGGGTTAGGGTTAGGGTTAGGGTTAGGGTACGTTTAGGGTCTAGGGTTTAGGGTTTAGTGTTTAGGGTGTTTAGGGTTTAGGGATTAGGGATTTAAGGTTTTAGGGTTGTTTAAGGTTTAGGGATCATCGATCGAGTGCGCACACACATTATTAGAGGCACCCGCGCCTTTACGCATAAATTGCATGCATATATATGTGTGTTTTTTGGGCCACCAACGATATATAGATGATCGAGAGAGAGAGAGAGATTGAAATCCCCAAGAATATGTTCAAATATACATTAAAATATATGCACGAATGCATTGTAGGCCATGCATGCACACTAATTATATATATATTATGAGGCAACTTAATCAAATGTGTTTTCATTCGAGAGAACTTGTCAAAGTTCAAGTTAATTAATTTATCACGATAATTATATAATTAATTAATGAATCTGAGGGATATGTTATACAACATGATCGATATAGGCCATGTATATTTTAATTGGTGTTAATCTACGGTTTGCTAGCTAGCTGCTATATATAGAGCATGTTTTTATTAGATCGGGTTATATCTAGTATAGTTTAGGGTTATGTGTTTTAATTAAGTAGGGTTGATTAGCTAGGGTTAGTTACATATATATGGTTTATGGTTAATGCATGGCACATTTAATTTTATTAGAGGATCGCGAGGCACCCATGACCCGCTCGATCGATGCACAATTAAGTGTCGTTGGCCTATACATAGGGTTTAATTGGGGTTTAGGATTAGCTAGGGTTTAGGGTTAGGGTTAGGGTTAGGGTTAGGGTACGTTTGGGGTCTAGGGTTTAGGGTTTAGTGTTTAGGGTGTTTAGGGTTTAGGGATTAGGGATTTAGGGGTTTTAGGGTTGTTTAAGGTTTAGGGATCATCGATCGAGTGCGCACACACATTATTAGAGGCACCCGCGCCTTTACGCATAAATTGCATGCATATATATATGTGTGTGTTTTTGGCCACCAACGATATATAGATGATCGAGAGAGAGATTGAAATCCCAAAGAATATGTTCAAATATACATTAAAATATATGCACGAATGCATGGTAGGCCATGCATGCACACTAATTATATATATATATTATGAGGCAACTTAATCAAATGTGTTTTCATTCGAGAGAACTTGTCAAAATTAAAGTTAATTAATTTATCACGATAATTATATAATTAATTAATGAATCTCAGGGATATGTTATACAACATGATCGATATAGGCCATGTATATATTAATTGGTGTTAATCTACGGTTTGCTAGCTAGCTGCTATATATAGAGCATGTTTTTATTAGATCGGGTTATAGCTAGTATAGTTTAGGGTTATGTGTTTTCATTAAGTAGGGTTGATTAGCTATGGTTAGTTACATATATATGGTTTAGGGTTAATGCATGGCACATTTAATTTAATTAGAGGACCGCGAGGCACCCCTGGCCTGCTTGATGCACAATTAAGTGTCGTTGGCCTATATATAGGGTTTAATTAGGGTTTAGGGTTAGGGTTAGGGTTTAGGGTCTAGGGTTTAGTGTTTAGGGTGTTTAGGGTTTAGGGATTAGGGATTAGGGTTTCAGGGTTGTATAAGGTTTAGGGATCATCGATCGAGTGCGCACACACATTATTAGAGGCACCGCGCCTTTGCGCATAAAGTGCATGCGTATAGTTTAGGGTTATTTGTTTTAATTAAGTAGGGTTTGATCAGCTAGGGTTAGTTACATATATATGGTTTAGGGTTAATGCATGGCACATTACATATAGTTCAAATCTCAAGAATGTTTATACATGATAGGCCATATGTGCAAAGGAATTTTTTTCTCGTGAACTTGTCAAAATTCAAGTTTATCAGTGCCAATGGAAACTAGTCAAAAAATTACATAGAGGACCAAAAGTACTAGACAATAACTAATAGAACCTGCAACTTTACAAAAGGACCCCAAAACATATAGAAGAAAATCAATCGAGTCCTTCTCGACCGCACATCAGATCTCTGCTCCGCATCCTTTCCAAACTCCGTCGCTGGGGACGCACCACTTGGGACGGTGTCGCCGGTAGTCGCCAGGACGAAGGAGAAGAAGGGCCTCAGCAACGGCATATTGGCTCTGAGAAGGGTCGCTGAAAGTCCAAGATGTGCACGGGCAAGACGGATGACGCCGTCGTATGCCCCGAGCTTGTGAACTTTAGCACTTGACTTCCCCATTGGCCAGATCTGAAGCACTGACCAAAGCAAGCAAGCGCCATCACATTGATGGCACCAGATCGGGTTTGGCGGCAAGATCCGCCAGATTCACCATAGGCCAGATCTGAAGCCGATGACGAGATCCCCGACTCCATTGCGCCATTCTGCTCATGGGAAACACTGGATCTAAGCTTACAACAACACTAACTCCCTCGGATCCAAATTAGCTGACTCAACTTTGCTTATCTAAATATGGATGTATCCACACATGTTTTTACTCTAGATACATACACGTCTAAGGAAAGTTGAATCAATTAATTTAGTTCGGAGGGTGTACAATCTGAGATCGGCCTCGTCTCCGGCCGGCGAGGCCGCCGGAGAGAAGGGGAGAGGAGCCGGGGGAGTGGGAGAGACTCGAGAGAGAAAGAGAAGAGGAAGAAATGAGAGCTCCCTGGGGAAGAACATTATTTTGTCGTTCTGCTCGTACTGTAGCTTGAAACTGAAAATTTCGGCCACGCGCCAAATCATCCCGCCGCATCCATTCGAAAATCCCGTGACCAGTTTTACCCTTTTAACCCTGGTCCGGAAGCTACAACCCACCGACCATGGAGGGCTCATTCGGTAACAATGAAATATCTTGCCTAGATCCCGAACCCTCCCCACAGGCCCACACCCACCCACCAACCATTCGCCCCATTAGCTCAAAACTCTCCACGCCAAAGCTAACTCTCTACTGATGCTAGACTAACGCCACCATACTCCTCCACAGTAGCCTTGATCGTGTTGGCTGTCCACCCACCGATCCGCTCCCACCGCCTCATCACCGACGGATCTGCTTCGCCGAACCGGCGGATCTGCTTCACCGCCGACGCCACCGACGGATCTGCTTCACCGCCGACTTCGCCACCGACGGCTCGCCGCAGCGGCTGTATCAACTTCACCGAATACCTTGCCGCCAACCAGATCTGCTTCACTAACGCCCGCTTCTGAAACATGGTCGATTCATCGTCTCCCGCGTTCGCCGCCGCTGGAATGCAAGTTGCCGCCCGTCCACCCCGCCGCAGCTTGGTTAGTACGCTGGCCCGTTAGATCGCGGTGTTTCTTTAGCCATGTTTTGTAGTTATTTGCAGATCTCATATGCCGTTAATTTTCTTGATGTGTTGCTTCGCATGAAGTTTGTTTAAATGTTGTACAAGACAAAAGCATTATCCGGTCGCTACATCTGTTCATTCTCGACTTGTCTGCATCCACATATTTATAGCCTTGTACCCATTCATTTGCTGCCATTGTTTTGTACGTATGCTATTGTCGCACTTTTATAGTCGTTATGGGCATTTCAATACCTTGTTCTTATACATCATTAGCTCACCGCTAGCTGTTTTCTCGTGTCCTGTTCTCACACTGCTTTTATAATCATGCTATGTGCATTTCCAATCTGCGCTCTTATACCTGTCTTTAGCTTATATAGTTATTGCTGCGTGCATGTGGGTCTTTGTATTATCGTGGTGACTTGTCAATGTTATTTTCCCTTGTTGATCATGCGAACCACTTATTAGAACATCCAACATTAACAGCGGGGACGCTAGGTAAGGTTGGAATCTGAGTTCGTGGTTGGTAATTTTGGCGGTTTACTTCCGTTATTATCTATAACCTATATGCATTGTTCCTTATGCAAGAGATTAACACTTGGAACCCTGCCATAGCAATGCCATTCATGCTTTACTATGTTTCTGCCTATTTGATATGCTTGTTTTGGAGAAACTTCGAGGGTGATTTGAACCTGACATTTGGTCATTCTTAATGCCAGTTTACTTTATGTGTAAAACCTTGGCATTACCCTACTCTAAATCTGAATGTCTGAAATTCGTATCTCATGCAAAGCAACATCTAGTTGGTTTTAATCTGATATCTGGTAACTATTGGCTTATTCATTTGGCTCAAGTTTTTTGTTATTTGAAACCAGCTGACTTGGTCTTAAATGTGATATCTAAACACAGATTAAGGACAATGGAGCTGGAGGATTAGCATTTCACTTGATGGCTGAACCTAAAATGATAGGCATGTTGACCACGACTAGTGCACGCAAGAGAAGGACCTGCAGTGAGCATGTGCTTAGTACATGCATCTTATCTTATCTTGTGCTTATTTCTGCTACATGCTGTTATCTGATCTCTACATTGCGTAATACATGTTTGAATAGTTAATTGTTTACAATGTTACCAGAATGCAGTTTTAATGAAGCAGTCATCATTAGGTAGATAGTCGCCAAAAAGGATCGTAGCGAACACTGTGCAACATTATGATGTAAGTTTGTGCTTAGTACAAGTTCCATACATGTCTTATTTATGCAACTTGTTATTATCTTATATCTACATTGCATAATAAATGTTTGCATAGTTCATCGTTTAACTCTTTTTGCATTATTATCGGAATGTTGTGATGAAGCAATCTTCATTACCAGTGAGGCCCACAAAAAGTTCGATCTTTCTTCTTGCATCTTCTCATAGCCGTCAACCTAGACCATTTCTTTCATCAGACATAAATATCTCAAGGCGTACTTTATAAAATACATGGTATTCTGCTTTAGATCTGTAGCCGATATGTTGACAAAGAGTACACAAGATTCAATCAAGGCGATTGCCAAATGTCAACGTGTTATTGATGATGCTAATAGAAGTCCTCAATGATTCTATGTAATTTTTTTATTTGGGCACATTAATTGCCTTGTAATTTTTCCTATTTGTTTTATTTGTGTATGTAATTGTGTGTATCATTGAAATCAGATTTTAGGCTCATGAAATTTAATGCAAGTTGACTAGTCAAACAAGTAGGGCCCTACAACAGATTGGGCCGGCCCACGTAGTGTGGGACCCACTTTCATTTTGGGCCGGCCCACTTCTTTAGTAGGCCTGCCCGGTTACACGATAATGGGCTCCACATGCTTATTGGGCCGGCCCTTGCTCTATGGTGGTCCCACATGGTAAATGGCCGGCCTTTAATGGAAGGTGGGACCACCTGTGTTTTTGGCCTACCACTATCTTGTTGGGCGGCCCACTTTCTCTATGGTGGACCCCACATACAAATGGTGGCCCACTTTCTATATGTGGACCCCACACCAAATGGCCGGTAACTAATAGGAAGGTGGGACCCACTTGTGTTTTGAGCCGGCCCACTATCTTGTTGGGCCGGCCCACTTTCTATATGGTGGACCCCACATACCAAATGGGCGGCCATTAACGAATGTGGGACCCTGTGTTTTTGGCCGACCCGCTGTCTTGGTGGGTCACCACTTGCTATATGGTGGGTCCCACACACTAAATGGGCGACCCTTTACCAGAAAGTGGGACCCTTTGTGTTTTGGCGGCCCACTCATTTTGTTGGGGCCACTTAACTATATGGTGGACCCCACACTAAATGGGACCCTTTAACGCGGAAAGTGGGACCCTTTGTGTTTGGCCCGACCCGCTAGCTTGTTGGGGCCGGCCACTTGCTATGCGGTGGACCCACACACTAAATGGGCCGCCTTTTAACGGGAAAGTGGGACCCACGTGTTTGGGCAGGCCCACTTGCTTTTGGGCCCCCAGTTGCCGTAAGGTGGACCCCACATGTTAAATGGGCGGCCCATTTAAGTTTTGACAGATCAACCTTGAGGTTAGGCCGGCCCACTTAACTAATGGACCAATGGCTATATAGTTTGACCGGTCAAACTATGTCATATGGCCCGAAGACGTGGCAGGCCTCGTGTGGGCCTACCATCTACCACGGGGTTTATTAGGTGCCGCGGTTAGCGATTGCGTGCCACGTGTCGGTTTGCACAAACGACGTGATCGACGGGCTCAGAAAACACTTCCGCAACGGTCCGATTTTCCTGTGGCGGAGGGCGCCCAAGCGACGGACCGAAAAATCGTCGTTGGACTTTGCCTGAGCAGGTTTCGACAACGGAACCCATATCGTCGGGTTAGGCCCATGGGAAAAATGCCCCTTAGTTGCCGATTTTGGGACGTTGTCTATCAGAACTTTTCTTGTAGTGCTTGTGGGTCATCGTCTGTTGAAACGGGGAGAGGTACTATCAGCCGTGATAATACGAACATGCGAAACAAGAGAGCGACGAAGAATAGAAGGCGCAGAGGTCATATGAAAGAAGCTCCAATCCAGATACCACGGGATGGCGTACTCGTGTGGAAGGTGGTGGTCGCGGGCACTGAAAGAGCGAGCACGAGAACCAGCGATGCCGTCGAGGAAGAGCCTGCAATGGCGGAACCGAAGACCACGGATAATGTCACGATCGAGATAGCGCAACAGCGAGAAGATCCGAAGAACCAGCCCGACGACGAGTAAGATGCGGCGGGCGTAAGATGGGATCCCTCTGCCAGCAAGTAGAGATAGTGTGACCGGGCCTGCCACAGTAGGTGCAAGGAGGTGACGTCGAACCACGAGGCTGCTGGGGTGCCGACCCGGAATGGAGGTAGGAAGTATCGATGTGCCGAGGCCGCTTGAAGTCGGCGGCATAGGAGGTCACGAGCGGACGGCACGGAGGACCACGAGCAGCAAGACAGGAGGGAACCTCAAGAAGACCGACACCACGAGTCTCCTCGACACGAAGCTTCGGCAAGTACCTCGAGAGCGGAACACGACCACGGGCAAAGTGGCGGGCCGAGCGCGGCTCAAACTCACGGAGCCGCGACAAGAACTCAAAAACGCGCCGAAACTCCAGATCCGCGCGCCGATCGAACGACGAGGGCAGGTGGCACACACGGCTGTACGGAGAGAATCAGGCGACGCCAAATAGCGACCTCGAGTGTAGAACTCGTCAATAGTAGAATCACCTGTGAAGGGCATGCTCCCGCGGACCACGAGATAGGTAGAGAGCATCCCCAGACGGCGATAGCGCCGACGAAGAAAAGCCCACGAGCAGCAGCGGTGGGAAGATCCATAAACTCAGCCGCATCTGAAAGAACTCTGGAGGTAAGAACAGAGCAGCACGAGCATCCTCATCTATCCAGTGAGTGTAGTATCAGGTAAGAAGTCGCAACGCAGAGAGTGGTCCTGGACCTTCCGGTCATAATCAGCCAAAGCAGTGTCATCGGCACTCTTGGCTGCATCCTTATCCGCCTGAGTAGCATCAGGGGCAAGGGCAATAGGTGGCGGTGCAACAGGCACCGTAGGAGCAACGGGGCGCGCGGACAAGAGACCTCGCCAGAAAGCACACCAAAGGCGAAGATCGCGCATGTGGACACGCATGAAGGCAGCGAAATCAGGATAATTCGCGCCATCAAAGATCACCGGGCAGCGAAGGATCGCAACATAGCCCGATGAGGAAGACATGAATTTTTTTTTCTCTTTTTTTGTCTTTTTTTTTCTTTTTTTAAGCTCAGATCGGAATTACCACACGGATGGAAACCGTCTGCACGGCGAAGAGAGCCGGGCGAACGGAGAAGCTCGGCGCGGGCTGCGGGCGGGAGCCGGCGCGCGTGGCGGCGGAGCGGCGGGCGGAATTCGAGCGCGCGTGGGCGCGTCGTGGACTGGACGGCTTCACCCTACCTAGGCGCTGCGATCGGCGAAGACGGAGTGGGCGGCCTACCTGGGCACTTCAATCTGGCGATGATGCTGCGATCTGGCGAAGACGGAGCGGGCGGCCTGCCTGGGCGCTTCAATCTGGCGATGATGGCGTCCGCGTGGGAAGAAATCCGGGCGAGGACGGAGCGGGCGGCCTGCCTGGTGATCGACGAGGCGACGGGGCGAAGGTGGCGGAGAACGAATCGACGAGATCTCGATCCAGAAAAGAAAGCGGCCAGATCGGAACCGGGAACGGAGACCGGGGCGAGCTGACGGCTGTGACGAGAAGAAAAGAGGAGCTAAACCTAAAGCTCTGATACCATGATAGGAATACATGCATGTATTACCATGGGGTCAAAGGTCACAATATATAGTACATGTACAGACGCAAATATGCAGGAAACCCCCTAACATATGGGGAAACTACAATATACAGATATATACTCTAACAGCCGGAATATTTGGGAGAAGGGACCACTTATGTATGTTTTTTATTAGGGTAACTTATGTAAGTTAAGAGGGCCTTGGGTACAAAGGAGGGGAATTTCAGCAGGGGTTGCCTCGGCCTACTTCTGCTTGGGCCGATGGCAGCAACTGGGGATAGTTGCTCTGAGATTTATGGCCCATTAGAATTCTTGTACATGGCTAACAGAGCTCTGTCCATGGTAAAACGGTTCAAGATGCATGCGTATACACACGCAGCTGCTGGGTCCAGGAGATTCTCATGCAGTAGAGGCACCCAGATCATCAGGTCACACGTGGCTTGCCGCTCCTTCGAGAGCCAGATCTTGCAGCTACGTGTCGCCTGACCTGTCCATGATCGATGCATCATCAGTCCATACGTATTCGCTGAGTGCATGTACGCATGCTGCCAAGGCGTCCAAGTCCCAACCCCCATGACAAAACCTTCATTTAATCCGCGCTCGCTCGCTACATATACATATGCAGGCAGGCGTCATATATTTGCACTGGCCGTTCATTTGCACAAAGAGAGCAAGCAGAGACAGAGAGAAAAGAAAAGAAGAAAAGAAAACTGAGAGTACAGCATGTCTCGGTTCGTCGATCCACTGGTGGTGGGGAGGGTGATCGGGGAGGTGGTGGACCTGTTCGTGCCGTCGGTGGCCATGGCTGTCTCCTACGGCGCCAAGGACGTCAGCAACGGCTGCCACGTCAAGCCCTCCATGGCCGCCGACCAGCCGCTCGTGCGCATCTCCGGCCGCCGCAACGACCTCTACACTCTCGTACGTACCACATGGGTGCATGCACCTGTGGCTGGCTGGCTACCTCGATCGCCCCGTATTCTGCTGCTATACCCACTTGTTCATATCCATGCATGGGAACTTGCTGCTGATGATTCCCCCCTTGCATGGTACCTGTAGCTGATGACTGATCCCGACGCGCCCAGCCCCAGCGATCCGACCATGAGGGAGTACCTCCACTGGTATGTATGTATGCGTGATTTGGCACAAGAACAAGTGTCAATCCATCTCTGATGCATCGATACTATCACCCGTCATTTTTTAATCAATTGGCTGTATGTCTGCGGGGCAGAGCTAGTTGGTGCCTGAATTTCATGCCTGTATTAGCTTGCAAGTATACTCAGTGTGTTCTATTGATATGTCACACAGGATAGTCATGAACATACCAGGTGGAACAGATGCAACTAAAGGTGAGTGACTATGTCCATATATCTAGTCTTCATCGGCACACACCTAAATTTTGATAAATGGATGTGAAATTTCTCTTCTTTGACCGTTAATTAACAGTCTAAGGCAAGCTCTTTTTTACACAAGAGCTCTTCCTTAATACTAATTCCCCGTGCTTTTATAATCAGCATTTCAGTTAGTTGACACGCATTAGAAATACCGTTGGATTTAGAGTGTCCTTACACTACATTCTATAGATCGGGTTAACAAAAGGATGCTATCTTTACCATACTAATTCACTACATCTCTGACAAAAGAAAATAAAAACTAGTTTCCTTTCTTATGAAATCTTTCAAACTTTTTTTTGCGGGAAAACTCTTTGAGATTATTCTCCCACATCCCTAACTCCAACAACTATAGGTTCCGAAGATTTCAAACATTTCATTTGAACTAAAACGATCATTTGTAGAATGCTCTAAGTTTATACTATTTTTTCCATCTACTCTAATATTTTTTATGTGTTGAACATCTTTCACCATTGGTGCATGCTTAGCATACATTGACATTGATACTATAATAGACAACCACTACAATAAAGAACGAATACGCTGATTATATTTCAATTCAAAAGCTTGCCCACACCTATATATGTACATACACTTAATTTATGATATCTTTGCAATCATTACTACCACATATAGCCAGCATGTTGGTTTTCGTGCCAATTTCCTCTGTCGGTTGAGGCATATTTGGATTGATCGTAAAGTCCTCGATCTCACCTAAGACTCAACCGCGAAACGCAGGAGATAGCTTATGTCACATCGTGTGCCCTTATATATGTTGCGACCATATGCAAACCTATCTCTATACAGATACCGACATCCAATGGTCCTTCCACACACATGCGTACTATATCTGCTTGTTATATTGTGGTGGATTATTACTATTTCTACGAGGATAGCGGTGGAATATTATAAAATATAAGTGTGCCTTGCCAGCCGGCTTATCTCTCAATTAGTTATTTTATACGGTAGATTTTTTTGCATAGATTATAAATAAGTTCACTGGTCATAGAAAACGATTCATTGTTTGTCATCCTGCCTCTCTACATTTTACAGACCAATCCTTTTGGTTCTCACTATTTAGAATAAACCTCATAAAATTTAAGAAAATAATGGTCTTTTAGAGAAAAGTGAAACTCTGATCTTACTCCCCTAGTTTAAGGTATAAGAAAACCTGAGGTCGTATATTTAACGATTGTAAAATATTTGTCTTTATTTCAACATGAATCTAACACGCATATGTATCTTTTGATGACCGACCAGTGGCAGACCTAGAAATTTTTTTAAGACGGGGCAAACATGCTTAAGATGCCAATTTTTTGAACAAAATCATTATAGAAACTCATATAACACAAGCAAGAGTGCCGCCGGAAAAGCCTAGGCGACTGCCGGTAATAAGGATGCTAGATCCGCCCACAAGCCCACCACACCCGGCCCCATACCCAAGTAACTAAAGAAACTTCTTCATGTCTACTTCCTTCGATAAGCAGAAAGGGGTCCATATATCATAGTGCACAAAACATCCATGATTCCATATACTCACTCCATCTCTTGTAATTTTTCTGAATTTTATCTAAATTTAAATATATCTAGCTATTATTTAATATTTAGATGTATCTACATTTTAACAAAGTCAAAACATGCATCATAGGACAGACGAAGTACTACTCCCTCAATCTAAAAGTATGTGTCTCAAACTTATCTAGATGTGGATGTATCTCTAACTAAAAATAAAACATTTGTTCCTAGACAGAGGAAGCATATCTTTTTAAGATACGTAATGCATACATGCATCCGATTACATGGCACAAACTCTCAGGCAGCAGCAGCATGTACCCGTACATGCATCCAAGCCGGCCACCCATGGCCGCCGCAACCGCGCCGCACGCACGCAGGCCAAGCTGGCAGCACACGTGTCGCCTCCCACAGTCAGGCACACGTGTCGCCACACCTGCCAGCAACCGTTAGTTGGGGAATTATCATACGTGTGGATCCGTCCATGCATACACTAGCTAGCTTGCAGTAAATCTTTCTTATTTGTGGCTACTTCTACTATGCATACACGTACGAGGTGTCGAGGAGTGGTTGTTACGGCCGGGTATATATTTGCTTGGGCAGGTGATGTGGTGGTGCCGTACATGGGGCCGCAGCCGCCGGTGGGAATCCACCGCTACGTGCTGGTGCTGTTCGAGCAGAAGTCGCGCCTCGTCGACGGCTACGCCTCGCCGCCGGCGGATCGCCCCTACTTCAACACCCGCGCCTTCGCCTCCAACCACGAGCTCGGCCTCCCCGTCGCCGTCGTCTACTTCAACTCCCAGAGGGAGCCCTCCGGCAACCGCCGCCGGCGCTGATCCAAGCCGACGCGCCGCCAACGCCAACGCCAGCTGCATGCATACTCGCCGCGGAGCTCCTTGCGGCCACTTAAACCCGGTGAACAATAAGTAAACTTCTATAAACTAGCCAGCAACTAGTATGTGCTGTTTCTTTGTACGTGTGTACACTTGTATTTGTACGTGTGTACGTGCGCTTATCTATGCATATGCGTGATGCATCCCTGCACTTGGGGTTTCGCAAACGTGCAGCAAGTCTACTACTCGCGAGCGCGATGACAGTTTTCCCGCCGCGCGTTCTTGTAATAATAGCATGCAATTGGCGCTAAATTTCTTTTTTATTTGCATTCTTGTTTTGATTTGGTCTTTGCCCATAGCTGATAGCATATAATCTGCCCTTCTCAACCATTTTCTTTTGATTTGGTCTTTTGCAGAGTATTTTGGGTACACACCAAAGAATCTTTGCTGGCCATGCACAAATACTTTTGCGCGTTCTTGTAATAATATGCACAAAGACACGATTTCTTTGGTGTGTACCCAAAATACTCTGCAAAAGTTATAAAACCCTAAAAAGCACTCGGCAAAGTCTTTGTGCATGGTCAGCAAAGATTCCCTCGACAGTTGACATATATCCTTTGCCAAGTGTAATTACGTCGGTACTTGGCACATATCTTTGTTCTGTGCATTAGTGTGACACCAGGTAAAGAAAAGCAGTTGTTTTGGCTAGCGTTAATGGAGCGCTGGCTTTGCGGAGTGTATTTTGCAGGTACTCGGCAAAGTTTATGAGCAGCGAAAAAAGAATTCCTAAGTTTTATTATCAAACACAACAAAGTAAACGAGCAGTGAAAAAAATCATGTTCGTAGCATAGTCCAGGCGGAGATGGACCTCCCGATGTTGCCTTCGTCGGAATGAGCGGTCGGTCGAGGCGGCTGCGCATCATGGAAGGAGAGGCTCGGTGGCGGTCGAGGCGGCTGCGCAACATGTAAGGAGGGGCTCGGTGTCGGTCGGACATGAACACGGAAGGGGTGTTGGCGGCGCATGGCTCGGAAAAAGGCGTCATTGACCGGCGGCGCGAAAGGAGGTGCCTTCGATAGGTGGCGGCATCCTAGAGCAGCACGGAAGGAGGCGTCCTCGAATAGCGGCAGCACACGACGGAAGGTCAGGGGAGGCATCATGGTTACGGCCCGCGGGGGAGGGGCGTCCTCGCGACGACAGAGTCCAAAGCGAGGCGACGCGGTCAGGTGACCAGCTCAAGGCAGCGGATTGCAGGCCCGCAGCCAATTCACGCGGGGAATGACGACTCGTCTCCTCGTCGAGTGCCCTCTAGAAGGCACTAGGCAAAGCATAAAACTCTTTTTTTGTAGATACAAAGCATAAAACTCTTAGCAGAGATATTGGCGGGAAAACTACCCCCCTCTCCAACTTTTTTTGGCCTGAAAAACTTTTCTTTGACTAGTGTATATGCTAAAAACACATAACAACTCGGCAAAGGCTGATGCCGTCAGTCTTGGCATCGGGTGCGTAAAAGGAAAGCCCTGTGTCACATCACTTTGCCGAGCGTCACATTTTCACCCTCGATAAAGAGATCTTTGCCGTGTGTTGTTTGGTGTGCCTTTTTTTTTCTACCAAGTGTCTGTACTAGCTAGAGATTTCTTTGACATGTGCACCCATTGACACTAGGCATATGGTATCTTTGTCGAGTATCCGAGAATTGGCATTCGGCACAAACCGGAGTAGTCAAAATTGGTACAATTTTCCGGTAGTGTCGAATGAATTAGATACATATTTGTATGATCCTAGACATGCAAGCATGGTTCTCACCAACTATAAACTGAATTTTTCCGTTTTAAAAAATTTAAGCTGGATACTTTCAAACAATAAACATGCAGCTTTTTTTTTTTGTAACAAACAAGGCCATGTTCTCTTGTTTTTACCGCAGGCCTCAGTATGCAGGCAAGGTCTTGAAGGCCCTTCATAATAGGGCCAGTATGCCATCTGGACCTGGGCCTAATTTATTTTGAGGGCAGGAGTGACAGTACACTGCACTACAAATTCTTAAAAAAAACAATTATATTGCACTACAGAAAACTGTAGCAGCAGGCTGGACGCTTATGTGAAATCGGCAAATCGCCCATCGCCGTTCTTCGCTATCTGCCACTACACTGAGATCATTTTAACGCACGCATTGCAACGTTGGAGCGCATGATTTCCCGACAAAAATATAGCAGCTGCAAATTTTTATTCAAGAACATGCAGAAACTGCATGTCATGTCATTAAGCTATACTGCAAATACGTAGTAGATCCGCTGTTCCAATAAGTAAGGCCTATTTTTTTATAAATAACTCAAGCTAACCAAAGTTTAATCAAAATCTTAGGGGTGTCACCATAATCATTTTGATGCGCCAATAAATGAGAGAATATTAATCTTGCCATGTGAAGACCAATTGAAGCGATACTTGAAATGACAATCCAAAAAAAAAACACCAATACTAACATCAGCTGAAACAAAATGACATCCCAAAGGGATAACTGAAAACTTAATAAAATTGATATGATTGCTATAGATGGTCCAATGCTAAATAAAGGAATATCTTCTTGTGATTGTAGGATATCCTCTTTAAAAGTAGCTTAGCCCATATGAGTGAATTTCATTTTTTACTTTGTAGTTTTGCATTTGTGACACATATTACCCCATTTAGTGAAATATCTACCAAAAACCTCATTTAGGAGAATTTAAACACGTTTTAGCCTCAATTAACATTTTTCTTGTAATTGTTAGATAGGATATGCATAACACGTTGATGAGGCGTGACAAAATATGTAAATATAAGAGGGCCTAATGGATAATTATGTCCAAACATTTTAATCCATATGTTCCATTCCTCCCATGGCTTTAATATTTTTGGACCTCAATGACCATCTAACACCTTACCCAATAAACACATATTAGAAAACAAAGATGGTCCAAGTTTTATCACATGGGTAATCCACACAAATTTTCACTCGACCGCGTAATTAGTATCACAGATACATAATTAGAGGGTAAAAAATAAAATTTACTCTAAAATTAAACCGGGGACTGATGGATTGTGCCCAAAACCCCCCATACATAGGCTGTAGCCCGTAGAACGATTTTAATTTTGGGCGACGTCGGCGGCGGTTTTCTTAGCCGTCACCAGCGGCAGCTGATTGCCGTCGGAGTCGAAGGCGATGTGGCCTGAGAACTCGATCGGCCGGCACTTGTCCCCCATGATGATGGCCTTCCTCCACACGGCGTCCTCATCCTCCACCGCCGCCCCCTCGTCGTCGCTGCTGCCACCCGACGGGGACCGTCTGTTCCACGACACCATCCTGGCCGCCTTGCCGCCGATCCCGCTCAGGCTCGCCACGAGCATGTGCTTCCTGCTGCTGGCGACAGCGCCGCCCGCTGGCGCCGCTGCCGCGCTGCGTCCACAGCTTGCCGTGCGTGCTGCTGGTGCAGCTGAGCGACACCACGGCCGCCGAGACGAGGAGGCCCAGGAGGAGAAGCTGAACGAGAGGCGCCGCTGGCGCGTCGGTACCGTGGTCGGCGTGGACGACGAAAAGAAGCGGAGGAGCCTCGCCATGGCGCGCGCCTGCTAGATCGGCCGGGGAGAGCTTGCTGCGTCCTGTGTGCGTGTGGTCGATTGCTCCTGCACGAGGGAAGTGGAGTAATACTGGCCGGGCAAATTGAGAGCAGCGAGCGAGCTAGTTCTACAGGCATGAAGGTGGAGAAAACTATCTGCGGTTTATATGCACGCACGGCTGCGCACTGTACTGGAGACTGGACAGAATGACTGGAGTTCATCGGCCGTGCAAGACAATTCAGGTTGACCGGGCGACGGCGATTGACAGGTCGTCGCCGCGCGGGCGGAGACTGGCGCTAGCAGACACACGGCGGTCTAGTCTATATCGCGTGGGCCTGACAACTTTGAATAGATGCATGTGAATTTGAATGTACGTGAGAGATTAAAAAAAAAAATTACGACCTGAGCTTAGCCGAGTGGTTGGGGTCGCAGTGGCGCACCCCAACTCACGCCAAGTCCCGCTTCTATTATATCAAAAAGTGTCTAGTTCCTCCTAAACACGGTTTCAGAGATAAAAAAGAATCTATTTTTAAACAATAGGCCTAAGTCTCACATTAAATTAATAACACCGACAATGGCAGATACAAACATGCTTACACACAGCTTACATGCGTCCAGCAACAAAACACACATAGGATAAACAAAAGAGAATTGCTTGAGTCACCAATGCCACATCCCAACACTAAGACTAAACCTAAAAAAGGTGCATATCAGGAAACCACCAACAACGTGCCATCATATGCTCCAGCCGACACACCATAGCATGTACACCCCCATATTCACCTTCGGAAGGGACCCAATGTCCCTCGCGCTGGACCGAAGAGCGCTGAACCGTTAGGAGGCGAATGAGTTCACCCTAGAACACCGGGAAGCAAATGGAATCGGGTAAGGAGCCACTAGAGACGTAGGGGAGCTCCGCCAACTGACCGCCGCCACCAAAGCTTCAACCACCACATCGGACCAAAATCTGTAGGACGAAGATGAACACAAACCAAAGAAGAAACGACATAAGTCGCCACGGTTGCCTCTAGCGAATTTCTCAACCACCGTCCCTGCAGTCCCCAAGATGGCGCCTCCAAGAAGGTGAACGGCATCGCAACGGTGCCGCCATCCAAAACGGGAACCAAGGCTTTCGCCCAAGACAGGGAGGGGCAGGGAAGGGTGATTCCTCGACGAGGCCTTCAAGAAGGAGTGCGGCGCCCGCAGCACCGTCAGCGTCGTGGCCAACACCGTTGGCCAAGGGTTTCTCGCAGTATCCGCCTCACACCGGACTAGCCTTCCCTGCACCTGGACCGACGGAGACCGCCAAGCACCATGTAGGGGAGGAGCAAGACGCGCGAGAAGAGGCTTCGCCTTCATATCTGGTTTACAAATTTTTTGGCAATAATATGTGACCTACATTGACAATTAGTCTAAATTTAATGTGAAAATTCACATTTATTCCATTTAGTTTAGTTGCTTCAAACTCAAGAAAGGGGAATAAAGCAACAACCTAAAATGTGTGCTAGACACTTTTCTACTAGTACTGCAACACATTGTGGTGGATTAATATTTAGTTTGAATAGTACATGTGGATTTAATGGTAGAAGTTTATGTATATAATTGGAGCACTGATGCGCAATATTGTTTGGACATGTCGGGTTAAATCATTGCATAAAGAAACCTTTTCTACCGAGCAACACCGGGATCTATATTTATGGATTAGTTCACAAGTCTACCACTAGATGCCTAAGTGTGGATCTTAATGTTGTGACTCGGGCAATCTAGTCATATTGTCTCCTTGTTCTCTCAAACTTATCCTTGTGATTCCCATGAACGGCCCATCCGAACGTCACATGTGCAACGCCTCCAATGTATCTATCTGAGATAAAATCAACGATATTGGTTTATTCAAAACCATATATTGAGCCTGTTGTTTATAGCTAATTTTTTTATTTCACCTGGACGCACACATTTCTAGTACCTAATACACTATTACCTAAGAGCTACACTTACTCGAAAAGATATTATCTTCTGTTCACACCAGTAGATGATACACATAAATCTCGCCACATATATATAACTAATGCACATAAAATGGCATGACCCTCTCAAAAGAAAACAATATCATATCTTCATAAAAAACCAGTTGATATTTTTTGCAAATATAAAACCAATTGATTGAAACCGATAATCAATTCAATAATAGTTATTAGCTGCATATCTAGCAAAAAAATATGAACATGTCTATGCATAATTCATAAGAAAATTAATTTAATTATGATGTAAAATAAATTTTTAGCTTTGCTTCTATAGATATACCAGTTATACCAGAATAAAATACTCCAAATAGCATCTCACATACCGTGGCGGACCAAAAAGCATCCCTCCAAAGTTCACCATAGGGATTATAGTTGATGGGGCAATTCAACGGTTCGCTTTTGGGTGTTCGCTTTCTTTTTATTGTTCTTGCTTACGAAGGTCGGTGATCTAAATATAGTGTTTGCCACCATGCTAGTTATAATTAATCATATGATCTATGCCCTTACATGAAATTAAGGCAATAGTGTTTTCTGAGGACTTTGTTACATTTGAAGAAGTTCATTAAGTTGCTTTGCCGAATTAAATTAATATTCTCGTATGACTAGCTAAAGTCTAACCTCTTAGTGGGGTATCTATTTATTTCCTCACTTTTGATGAAGTGTATAGCTAATATGCGATCTACATTTTTTGCGAATAATATGTGATCTACATTGACAATTAGTCTAAATTTAATGTGACAATTCATATTTGTTCCATTTAGTTTAGTTGCTCCAAACTCAAGAAAGGGGAACCAAGAAACAATTTAAAATGTGTGGTAGACACTTTTCTACTAGTACTAATTGTGTTAGACTAATATTTAGTTTAAATAGTACATATGCATTTAATGGTAGAAAATGTTATGTATTTAATTGTATAACTAGTCCACAATATTGTTTGGTCATGTTGGGTTCAACTATTGCATGAATAAACCTTTTGTACCACGCAGCACCAGGATCTATATTTAGAGATTATGTCACAAGTCTACCACTAGACAATGTTGATCTTAAAGTTGAGAGTGGAAATGTAGTCATATTGTCTCCTTTCCTCGTTCTCTCGAACTTCGAATCCCACGAAAGGACCACCCGATAGTCACATGTGCAATGCCTCCAATGTATCCACACGTGTAGGAAGATGCACATGATTCATATTGTTAGGCAAACAAATATCTGAGATAATATCAGCGACATTCGGTGCATTTAAAACCATATCTTGAGCCTATTGTTTATAGCTATTTTTCATAATTCACCGGAATGCACACGTTTGTAGTACTGTACTATTACCTAACAACTTCAATTAATGGAAAAGATATTATCTTATTTTCACACCAATAGACGGTACACATAAATCTCACCACATCTATAACTAATGCAAATATATGTCATGTTCCTCTCAAAAAAAATAATATCATATCTTCTCTATAAAACTAGTTGATCGAAACTGATAAATCTATTCAATAATAATTATAAACTACATATCTTGCTAGAATAATAAATATAACCATGTCTATGCATAATTCATAAGAAAAATAATTTACTTATGATGTAAAGTATAATTATCTTTTCTTCTCTAGATCTATATATACCAGTTATACCAGAATAAAATACTCCAAATAGTATCTCACATACCGTGGCGGACCCGAAAGCATCCCTCCAAAGTTCACCATAGGAATTATGGTTGATGAGGGAATTCAACGATTCACTTTTGGGTCTTGGCTTCCTTTTTATTGTTCTTTCTTAGGAAGGTCGATGATCTAAATATATTGTTTGTCACCATCCTAGTTATAATTAATTATATGATTTATGGCCTTACAAGAAATTAAGGCAATAGTGTTTTCTGAGAGCTTTGTTACATTTGAAGAAGTTCATTAAGTTGTTTTGCCGAATTCAGTTAATATTCTCATGTCACTAGCTAAAGTCTAACCTCTTAGTGGGGTATCTATTTATTTCGTCACTTTTAATGAAGCGTATAGCTAATATGTGATCTTCATTTTTTTACAAATAATATGTGATCTACATTGACAATTAGTCTAAATTTAATGTGCAAATTCGTATTTGTTCCATTCAGTTTAGTTGCTTCAAACTCAAGAAAGGAGAAGCAAGCAACAATTTAAAATGTGTGGTAGACATTTTTTACTAGTAATGCAACACATTGTGGTGGACTAATATTTAGTTTGAATAGTGCATGTGCATTTAATGGTAGACGTTGTTATGTGTTTAATAGCACTAATGCGCAATATTGTTTGGCCATATAGGATTCAACCATTGCATAATAAATCTTTTCAACCACGCGTCACCAGGATCTATATTTAGGGATTATGTCACAAGTGCACCACTAGGCGTGCAAGTGTGGATCTTAATGTGGCGAGTAAGGCAATGTAGTCGTATTGTCTCCTTTCCTCGTTCTTTCGAACTTATCCTTGTGAATACAATGAACGACCCATCCGATCATCACGTGTGCAATGCCTCCAATGTATCCACACGTGTAGTAAGATGCACATGATTAATATTTTTAGGCAAATAAATATCTGAGATAATATCAGAGAGATTTAGTGCACTCAAAACCATATCTTGAGCCTGTTGTTTATAGACATTTTTTTATTTCACCTCGGTTCACACGTGTGTTGTACGGCACTATTATCTAACATCTATAGTTAGTGGAGAAGATATTATCTCCCTTTCACATCAATAGACGATATGCATAAATCTCACCAAATATATAACCAATTCCAATAAAATGTCATGATCCTCTCAAGAGAAAAAAATATCATATCTTTGCAATAAAAGAAGTTGATCGAAACTAACAAATATATTCAATAATAGTTATTAACTTCATATCTTGCAAAAACAGTAAATATGACCATGTCTATGCATAATTCATAAGCAAACTAATTTAATTATGATATAAAATGAAAGTTCAGATTTTCTTCTCTAGATCTATATACACCAATTATACTAAAATAAAATACTCTAAATAGTATCTCACGTACCGTGGCGGACCCGAAAGCATCCCTCAAAGTTCACCATAGGAATTATGATTGACGAGGCAATTCAACGATTCCCTTTTGGTGCCTTGTCTTCCTTTTTATTGTTCTATCTTAGGAAGGTCATCAATATAGTGTTTGTAACCATCATAGTCATAATTAAACATATGATTTATGGCCTTACAAAAATTAAGTCAATAGTGTTTTCTGAGAGCTTTGTTGCATTTGAAGAAGTTCATTAAGTTGTTTTGCCAATGATACAGCCGACATACGGTCTTCGCTGCATCATGTATATCAATGACAAGAACCACCCTCAAGGCCGAGATCACGGAGGCATGGAAGAGAAGAAGGAATAAGATGCACCCAAGGTCGCCAATAGGGAGAAGGCACAAGAAGCACGACTGCTAGGCCGGATTATCTACCCCTACTAAGGCCGGATAATTCGCCGTCCACTGCGCGTCCAACACTTGGGCTCAGCCCACTATGCTATTTGTATGCCTAAACTACCCCTCCTCAGTGGCTCTCTATATAGAGGCTCCCACCTCTCCCTTCATTAGGTAGAGTTGAACTTGATGATACAATTTCCATGTCATATGCTTCGTTCATTCTCGCATGTGATGTCTTGCTTAATAACATTGTTGATCATGTGGAATTGCTTTCTTGTGAAAATTTTATCATGCCATGCTATGATATAATTTTGAACATGTTTTTCTCTAGATGCTTGAAATAATCTCCCATTAATGCAACCAAAATATTGAATACTTTCTCTTTCCAATGCCTGGTTTACAATAATGTTAATATGCTGGCAAATGAGATTTCCCCCATAGCTCTCTCAAATTTTGGAGACTTTGCTTTTACCCATGTTGTGTATGTTCACATTTTTACCTTGCATATTCACCGTATCTATTATGATGCTTTCCTTAACGCTAATGGTTATGTGCAAAAGAAATGGCGCATCATGATGGATGATGTGTTCATATGCTATGCACACACGTTCTTTGCTTTGGCTATTGTGTGTGTAGGTACGAAAACTCCAAGGTCAACCTCAATTGAGAATGAGTTGACCAAAAGAGCACTTGAGAGCATAATACAAGTAAGTACAAGATCGAACCCGGATCTAATACCTTTCCATGCTTTGCATTGAACATGCCGAATAATTTCTCTTTCTTATGTTTTTTTTTGCAAGCATGATGATATGATTCTTACCGGTGGTGTTTCCTCAAACAAGTTGAACAATTTCTTTATCATTTGGTTTGTTGGCACGCACGGTTGTGCAAATGTTTTCTTGGTGAACTTTTTGAGTGGTATTGTGTTGCCACAAATATGAGGACCAATTTGTCTTTCCAATGGTTTGTATGCACACATGTTGATGATATCTTGGACACCTTTCCTCTTTGTTTTTGCCAAATTCTCCTCTTGTTGCTTCACGGATGTTGAACAATTTCTCTTTTCGATGATTTGAGTGCAATAATGACAATGAGTTTATACTTGAGATGGACACCATGGTTGTCTCACAATTTGGAGTTTTTGTGTTTCCGCAGTTGGAAGATGTTCATACGGATTTCTTACACATTGACCTTGCACATGCAATATTCTTCATATATTTGTGTTGTGCTAACGGTGTTGTGAACATGAATGGACATGTCGTTGATGATATGCTCCTCTATCACATGCACATGTGCTTTGCTTGGTATTTCTTGTGTGAAGGTACAAATATGGACTTGTGGATGCGCTCCAATGAGTGGTTTCAACCACACACATCTAGTACACAAGATCTCTCAACGAGAGCACAATGACACTTTGATAAGTGACATCCTTCTACTTAAGGCCCCTTGCTAAATCCATTGAACTTTGGCTACGCTTTGATTGTTCCTTTTCTTTTCTCATGCTATTGACAGAGTTCATGACAAGTGAAGGGACAATCAAGCGTTGGTGTCATCTACCTCATCTACATGTTCATGATGAGTCTTCGTCGAGGACGACTCGATCTTTTTCTAGTGGGGGGAGATGATACAACCCGATCTACGGTCTTCGCTGCATCATGTACGTCAACGACAAGAACCACAATCAAGACCGAGGTCACGGAGGCATGGAAGAGAAGAAGGAATAAGATGCGCCCGAGGTCGCCAAGAAGAGAAGGCGCAAGAAGAACGACTGCTAGGCCGGATTATCCGCCCCCACTAAGGCCGGATAATCTGCCCTCCCCGTGCGCGTACAACACTTGGGCTCAGCCCATGTAAGATTCCACTATGCTATTTGTATGTCTAAACTACCCTTCCTTAGTGGATCCCTATATATAGGCTCCCAGCTCCCCCTTCATTAGGTAGGGTTGAACTTGAGAGAACTTAGACTTATGCCTCCACCATCCCTTTGGGATTAGGGAAACCCCATCCTTAGATTACTAAATCTATTGTATCAAGGCACTCCTCATATGATTGGTCTTTCATACTTGTGCTTCTACCTTGGTCTTTCACTCGTGTGACTCTATCGATCGTATACCTATCTTCCTCTCGGGGATTCAACCTCGTGTCTTTTCCTCGAGAGATTACATCGGGATAGTGGTTCGGGCTATCGGGGGTAAACTGGAATTGTATCGGGTTGTGTTGTGTGTGTTCATCGTGTTCTTCGCCGCGTTCTTCGTGTTCATCCCTCTCCCTTCTTGTTCTTGGTCAATTCGTGAGATCGGGCCACAAATATGTGATCTACATTTGTTTCCTCACTTTTGATGAAGCGTATAGATAATATGTGATCTACATTTTTTTGAGTAATATGTGATCTACATTGACAATTAGTATAATTTTTTTGTGAAAATTCATATTTATTTAATTTAGTTTAGTTGCATCAAATAGTATCTCACATACCAGTTATACCTGAATAAAATACTCCAAATAGTATCTCACATACCGTGGCGGACCCGAAAGCATCCCTCCAAAGTTCACCATAGGGATTATGGTTGATGAGGCAATTCAACGATTCACTTTTGGGTCTTGGCTTCCTTTTTATTGTTATTTCTTAGGAAGGTCGGTGATCTAAATATATTGTTTGTCACCATCCTAGTTATAATTAATCATATGATTTATGGCCTTACAAAAATTAAGTCAATAGTGTTTTCTGAGAGCTTTGTTGCATTTGAAGAAGTTCATTAAGTTGTTTTGCCAATGATACAGCCCGACATACGATCTTTGCTGGATCATGTATGTCAACGACAAGAACCACACTCAAGGCCGAGATCACGGAGGCATGGAAGAGAAGAAGGAATAAGATGCACCCGAGGTCGCCAAGAGGAGAAGGCACAAGAAGCACGACTGCTAGGCCGATTATCTGCCCCCACTAAGGCCGGATAATCCACCCTCCACTACGCGTCCAACACTTGGGCTCAGCCCACTATGCTATTTGTATGCCTAAACTATCCCTCCTCACTGGCTCTCTATATAGAGGCTGCCACCTCTCCCTTCATTAGGTAGAGTTGAACTTGATGATACAATTTCCATGTCATATGGTCGTTCATTCTCGCATGTGATGCTTTGCTTAATAACATTGTTGATCATGTGGAATTGCTTGCTTGTGAAAATTTTATCATGTCATGCTATGATACAAGTTTGAACATGTTTTACTCTAGATGCTTGAAATACTCTCCCATTAATGCAACCAAAATGTTGAATACTTGCTCTTTCCAATGCTTGGTTTACAATAATGTTAATATGCTGGCAAATTAGATTGCCCCCATAGCTCTCTCAAATTTTGGAGACTTTGCTTTTACCCATGTTGAGGATGTTCACATGTTTACCTCGCATATTCACCGTATCTATTATGATGCTTTCCTTAACGCTGATGGTGATGTGCAAAAGAAATGGCGCATCATGATGGATGATGTGTTCATATACTATGCACACACGTTCTTTGCTTTGGCTATTGTGTGTGTAGGTACGAAAACTCCAAGGTCAACCTCAATTGAGCATGAGTTGACCAAAAGAGCACTTGAGAGCATAATACAAGTAAGTACAAAATCAAACCCGGATCTAATACATTTCCATGCTTTGCATTGAACATGCCGAATAATTTCTCTTTCTTATGGTTTTTTGCAAGCATGATGATATGATTCTTACCGGTGGTGTTTCCTCAAACAAGTTGAACAATTTCTTTTTCATTTGGTTTGTTGGCACGCACGGTTGTGCAAATGTTTTATTGGTGAACTTTTTGAGTGGTGCGTCTTGTGTTGCCACAAATATAAGGACCGATTTCTCTTTCCAATGGTTTGTGTGCACACATGTTGATGATATCTTGGACACCTTTCCTCTTTGTTTTTGCAAAATTCTCCTCTAGTTGCTTCACAGATGTTGAACAATTTATCTTTTTGATGATTTGAGTGCAATAATGATAATGAGTTTATACATGAGATGGACACCATGGTTGTCTCACAATTTGGAGTTTTTGTGTTTCCGCATTTGGAAGATGTTCATACAGATTCCTTACACATTGACCTTGCACATGCATTATTCTTCATATATTTTTGTTGTGCTAACGGTGTTGTGAACATGAATGGACATGTCGTTGATGATATCCTCCTCTATCACATGCACACGTACTTTGCTTGGTATTTCTTGTGTGAAGGTACAAATATGGACTTGTGGATGCGCTCCAATGAGTGGTTTCGACCACACACATCTAGTACACAAGATCTCTCAATGAGAGCACAATGACACTTTGATAAGTGACATCCTTCTACTTAAGGCCTCTTGCTAAATCCATTGAACTTTGGCTACGCTTTGGTTGTTTCTTTGCTTTTCTCGTGCTATTGACAGAGTTCATGACAAGTGAAGGGACATTCAAGCGTTGGTGTCATCTAACTCCTCTACATGTTCATGATGAGTCTTCGTCGAGGACGACTCGATCTTTTTCAAGTGGGGGAAGATGATACAGCCCGATCTACTGTCTTCGCTGCATCATGTACGTCAACGACAAGAACCACACTCAAGATCGAGGTCACGGAGGCATGGAAGAGAAGAAGGAATAAGATGTGCCCGAGGTTGCCAAGAAGAGAAGGCGCAAGAAGAGCGACTGCTAGGCCGGATTATCTGCCCCCACTAAGGCCAGATAATCCGCCCTCCCCGTGCGCGTCCAACACTTGGGCTCAGCCCACGTAACCTTCCACTATGCTATTTGTATGCCTAGACTACGCTTCCTTAGTGGCTCCCTATATATAGGGTCCCAGCTCCCCCTTCATTAGGTAGAGTTGAACTTGAGAGAACTTAGGCTTATGCCTCCACCATCCCTTTGGGATTAGGGAAACCCCCTCCTTAGATTACTAAATCTATTGTATCAAGGCACTCCTCATATGATTGGTCTTTCATACTTGTGCTTCTACCTCGGTCTTTCACTCGTGTGACTCTATCGATCGTGTACCTATCTTTCTCTCGGTGATTCAACATCGTGTCTTTTCCTCGAGAGATTCTATCGGGATAGTGGTTCGGGCTATCGGGAGTAAACCAGAATTGTATCGGGTTGTGTTGCGTGCGTTCATCATGTTCTTCGCTGCGTTCTTCGTGTTCGTACCTCTCCCCTCTTGTTCTTGGTCAATTCGTGAGATCGGACCACAAATATGTAATCTACATTTGTTTCCTCACTTTTGATGAAGTGTATAGATAATATGTGATCTACATTTTTTGAGTAATATGTGATCTACATTGATAATTAGTATAATTTTTGTGTGAAAAATCATATTTATTTCATTTAGTTTAGTTGCTTCAAACTCAAGAATGGGGAAGGAACCAACAATTTAAAATGTGTGGTAGACACTTTTCTACTAGTACCACAACATATTATGGTGGACTAATATTTAGTTTGAATAGTACATATGGATTTAATGGTAGAATTAGTTATGTATTTAATTATAGCACTGGCGTAAAATATTTTTTGGTCATGTCGGGTTCAACCATTGTATAAAAAAACCTTTTGTACAACGCAACACATGGATCTATATTTAGGGATTAGTTTACAAGTCTACTATAGACAGACGTGCAAGTGTAGATCTTAATGTTGTGAGTCAGGTAATGTAGTCATATTGTCTCTTTTCCTCGTTCTCTCAAACTTATCCTTGTGAACCCCGTGAACGGCCCATCCGATCATCACATGTACAATGCCTCCAATGTATCCACACGTGTAGGAGGAAGCACCTGATCCATATTGTTAGGCAAACAAATATCTCAGATAATATCAACGATATTGGGTGCATCGTCTTAGGTAGATCAATCCTTTTCATAAATTGCATCCCTATATTCTTATTGGTTATTAGTGTTTCTCTATGTGAGGTTTTTGAGCTTGTTGCTAGATTTAAATAATCCCAAGTTCATCGTAAACGGAATATGTATGCATCTTTTATTGCATTTTCGAGTTTGGATGTCTCTACTGTTTCTTGATGTTGGGAGGCTCCCTCTCTAAAATCATCTACAAACATTTTTGTTGGGTTTCTATTCGTCGTTATCTTTCCAATAAAATTGGTTTCATCTCAATCGAACTTTGGATGCGAAAGTTGTCGATTTTTCGTAAGGGCTCTATTGTTCTCGGCTCTAGGGTCGGCATGCCGGGTGGTGCTGACGGGCTATCCGGCACCTAGGCCGGCATGACGGGTATTGCTACCGGGTAACTCGGCACCTGGGTTGTGATGACTGGGTTCTTGAGTTCAACAACAGAGTTATTGCAGTACTTGTAGCAGCAACTATTCAACACGAGGCTTCTTGGATTTAGGCTTCTTGGTTTTACCCTTCTTTCATGCCTCAGTGATGTAACAAGTGGAAGATATGGGAGTAACAGTAGAGGGTTGTTCTCCATTGTTAGTAGAAGCAGCTTGGATACAATGAAAATGATTATCTATGAAAGGCATTGCTTTAGAAAGAACATTTCTAACTATGGTGTCACCATAAGAAATTTCTCCTCTAGTATTTCCATCTTTGAAAAACTCATTAATTAAACTTTCTAGATCAGTAGGGATAGGTTTTTCCTTATGCACGATAACATCATGCCATTTACAAAAATTATAATTCATCTTGTTCAAAAGTTGTCAAGCTTCATCTACGGTTTTGTCATTGAAGCAACTTTGAGACGTCATGTCTAATTTATCTTTAGAAGATTGATTTAAGCCTCCATAAAATATTTTCAACAATAACCAACTAGGTAAACCATGAGGTGAACAATCACGCAACAATATAAAGAACATATTATAGGATTGCAATAAATCTTCATTATTGCTTTCCTTGAAAGTCATGATATCATACCTTCGCTCATAAATTTCCTTTTGTGAACAATAATAAGAAAGAAAAGCATTGGAGATACCTTGCCATGATGTGAAATCTCCATCAGGTTTTGAGCATAACCACTCCTTAGCTTTTCCATTCAATGAGAATGGAAACAATATTAATTTCAGCTCATCATCTGTCCAAGCAGGCAACCTCACTGTAGAACAATACGTAGTGAAGTTCTCAATATGCTGATATGGATTATTCTCTAGGTCTCCTGCAAAAGCATCTCTTTGAATGATAAGTATTAGTTCTGGCTTAATTTCATAACTCTCTGCTCTTGCAGTGGGATAAGTAATAGGTGAAAGTAATAATGAAGGATCAAACTTCCCATGCATCTTTCTTACCAATTCCAATCTTTTTGTATTGTTTATAAAAGCAAATAACATGACTAGCAATAAACGATTAACTTTTTTTTTCTTCAAATAAGAAAAAGCAGTAAATAGCAACAAACAGAAATAAACTATGTGCAAGTGGGAATGTAATAACCAAACGCTATGCTCCCTGGCAACAGCGCCAAGTTGATGACTAGGTTCCTGCGTTCACCAACAGGGTTATTGCAGTACTTATAGCAGCAACTATTTATTAGAAAGTTCGTTTCAAAGGAGCTTTGCAAATAGCAATCACACAACCCCGTAACTGTGTTGTCACAGGTGCATCCACATTCACACCCAAACCGTGGTTTGGAAATAACCTATTCTATAAGCTTCTAAAATGGCAATGAGTTGAGAGATGTTTAAAGTAACTAAGAACAAAGAGCTAAACAATAACATAGTAAACTAAAACTAAAAGTAATGAGAGGGTTGTACTTGTAGGATGGAATAGAATAAAATATGGTGTCTAGGCATTCGGTTTAGCTAGTATTAGAGGGGCAACTATATAGCCATCCATTGGAATTACACAAGATACTACTTTAGATAAATAAAAGATTCCCTATGGTTACCAGTTTGTCACAAAGCGTATACTACTTAGAACCTCGCGTTGTTACTAGGCAAGTCAATAATACACCCCGGTCCAAAGGATCACATGAACTTATCTATCTCCTCTTTGTCACTAGAGATAGAGTAATATAATAGATAAAGCCACAAAGTCTAATATTGCAAACTAGATCATACCTCAACATAGAACCAAATCAATAAATCAAACATAGATGAATAGAAATACACATAGTAATTCATGGAGATCATCATGTTCAATCTTACAAATACACAATATAAAACAAGGGGAAGAGAGGTGGAGATGCCGTTGGAGATGATGACGATGACCGATGCACGTGGTGACGATGGGGACGTCTCCTTCTCCTTCTCTTCCTTGGATCTTGTGAAGGTGTTGGAGGAGATCTTGATGTTGGAGGCAGGGGCGGAGCTCCCCTTTGGGCAAGGTATGGCACTTGCCCTACCTTGATTTTTGGCAAAAAAATCGAGTATACATATGCATATGTGGATATACTATCAGTTTTTATCAGTTTTGTAAAAAATTTGAAGGGAAAACAAAAGAAAAAGATGAGTTGGTGGACGGAAATGAACTATTTGTGTCGTGCGATTCGTTCGCTCGTGAGAAGGACCAACGAACGTGATTCCAGATCGATAAAAAAAGAAGCAACAGTGAGTCAGTTTCGTCTCTTCGTCTTCGAGGCGAGTCACGCCAGATGTGACTTTGGCTCGGGAGACTAGGACTCGTCTTTGATTGTTTGCGCTGCCGGCTGCTCGTGCCCTGGCTGCTTCCTCCCGACGAGATCCCTCTGACTCCCCCCACCCTGGCCAGGCAGCCCTGCCGCGCGCCCCTCATGTAAATCACATGGCGCCTAAGGGGGGAGGTAGAAGTTTTGTCAATTTACTAAAGTTTATATTTGTGAATTGTGAGCTCGGTAACATGAACAAACTACTAATGCATTTCATTATCAAGATAGAGTTGCGCAACAAGATGTCCGATAGTTGGCTTAATGATTTAATAGTGTGCTACATCGAGCGAGGGAATATTCAAAAGTCTTGATCTTCGTGAAATTAAAATATATTTTCAAAAGGAAGGTAAAGCTTTACCATTACCTAGAACTTCTAGACAACATTAAAGCTTCATTATCGGTACTTTTGTAGGTTATACTTGTATTTGAATATGTTGCTATTACCATAGTACCGAGTAACTATGCTTACCATCATATAAATTATTAATGTGTCGAGACAATTTATTCTTTTGCATCATTTTTTTACGTTCAAAATTTCGCCCGACCTCAATTTTTTTCCGTCCTTCGCCACTGGTTGGAGGTGTGTGGAGGCTTTGGAGGCGGCGGCTATGGAGAAGGCGGCAGCGGCAGGGCTCCGTCCTTAGGGTGTGGATGATTGGTATCTCTCCCTTGGCTCCTCCCCTCTTTATATAGGCCTAGGGGGGTCTCCAATAGCCCCTCCCACGTTGGCTTTGACCTAAGGAAGGTCTAGGCACAAACCGGGACGGAGTCTGTTAAGAAACACGTTCAGAAAGGCCTTTTCCGCGCGTCTAGTCCCGTGGTACGGGCAGACGGTACATACCGGTGGTCGCTGAAGTTGTTGAATGATTTCGTATTTTGGCTGTCATTTCCTCATACAAAATCCGATTTGAGTGTTCTTGGGCTTGTTTAACTCGTATGGACGAGAGCTACACCACCATGGTCTTAGATCTTTATTTTTAGATGATGCAAAATGTCACTTTTTTCACTCCTCAAATGACTAAGTCTAGTGCATGCAGCTCTTCCATGTTTCCGACCCATTTTGCCTTGCTTTATGCATAGTTGTCGATAACACCTGCAAACATATAAAAGACAAGTGAAACATAATAAAATCCTACTAAAACTACTAAATATGTGATGCTCATATAAAAATGAACAACAATTCGTAAGTATGCAAAATAGGCTTAGGTGTATCTAGCTGGAGCATGAAATGAGTGACAATATGAGTAATAGTATACTTAAAAATCTCACTGAAATAGTGCTAAATTTTGAGCTATCAACTTCCCCAAGCTTAGTTTTTACTCGCCCTCGAGTGACAAAGTGAAAAATAATAATAGCGAGAAATGAACTTGGGTAGAAAAACTCACAAGTATGAGGTGATTTCCTATACTTCCCCAAGCTATAAGTAAGATGTACATAATCATAGAAGGAAACACAAATTCAGTTGTGTTGGTCCATAACAGATCACTTACAACTTCTATGCCTCATGTCAAAAGTAAATCTATCTTGAAATAAAAGTGTGTTCCTCATATTGCTCTTCGTTTCTTTTATGTTCCTATATTAAGAGTAATAGATCATCTCAAAATAAGCATAACAACAAAATGTTTCATTAACACCCACATCAATAAATCAAGGTTATCAAAACACTTAATATCTATTCATTATCTTTCAAGAATATTCATCTAATAGTAGCGAGTCCATGCCAAGACTCGAGAAGTGATACTTTTGGATTCCATTGACAGTTTCCGAGCAAGAGTCATGAATGACCTTTTAGTAAGGATAGCGACAATCATGGGGTTAGTGGAGTTTCTAGCATCCCAAGAGTGTGCACAACAGTCATGTTGACACGTGTAAAGCAATATCATACATTAATTCAAATGTTGACACGCGTAAAGCAATATCTCATATTTATTCACAACCTTACATCTTGGCATGTGTCTTAGCTACCACACTAAGCTTCAGTTCTATCAAACAACTCCTATCAAGAGTGCTATAAAATCTATCATCATATCTACGGGGTTAAACATCTTCATGGTTAAACTCTTAAGACAGTTTGAACATTACATAAGTCATCATTGAAAACTTGTTCTTATCGTATTTGATATTCTCAAGTGTAGAAATCATGGCAATGTATTCTAGAGGATCACAATATTTTTCTCAAGCAGGATAAAGATTTGAATACAGTGCATCAAATCTCTAACTCAACTCTTCTGAAAACCAACAAAAAGCAAGTGCATTCCTTTATATAAGTATGAAACCTAACTTATTGAAGCAAGTTATTCAAAAATAGTGGGATACATGCTTGTTCAAAACGTTATTGAATGAGAGCATTGCAAATGATCCTACACATGCTAAAGTAACTTCCCCAAGCTAGGCTCTTACAAGAACTAAACTTGAATAGATCACCAAAGGAAAAGAGAAAATGCAGTTCTTAAAAGAGAGTGTGAGAAGTGGTTACCTCCCCAAGCTTGATTAAAGCAAGGGTGGTGCACTTTTACCATTGTGGTGCAAATGACCTCTCTTTCATTGGACAAGAATCTTTGCTTCAATGAACCTTTTTTGATATGGCACGGTGATTTGCTTCCTCAAGAACCTGTTTGAAAACTAAAAAAAATGAGACAAAATATTTTTGTTCTTTTGGAAGAACGGGGTTAGCTCACAAGTGATGAAAACATAAGTCTCACGAGATCGGTTCATCAACCTAAGAACCACGCTTATGTCAACAATCTAAGTCTAAGATTTGTACAAACTCTTGGATTTGATGAAGTGAAAATGAGACAACATATGAGACACAAGTGTGCACCCTATGTGCTTAATTAAAAAGGATAAGTCTCACTTATGGCGGAAATCTTGCTACTAGAAATTTGTTGAGCAAGGTTTGAGTTGGAAGGTTGTACTATACACTTGTTGTTGAAGCGTTGACTTGAAGCAACCAAGTGGCTAGTGTGGACGTTTGAACGGTCGGCACACACCGGCAATGTTTCCATACAAGGTTCAAGTTGTTAGAGATATGCCCAAGAGGCAATAATAAAGTGGTTAAGTAATATCTTTGTGTTTATGATAAATGTTTACATACCATGCTATAATTGTATTAACCGAAACATTGATACATGTGTGTTATGTAAACAACAAGGAGTTCCTAGTAAGCCTCTTGTATAACTAGCTTGTTGATTAATGGATGATCATGGTTTCGTGATCATGAACATTGGATGTTATTAATAACAAGGTTATGTCATTATTTGAATGATATAATGGACACACACCCAAATGAGCGTAGCATAAAGATCAAGTCATTAAGTTCAATTTCGTATAAGCTTTCGATACATAGTTGCCTTAGTCCTTCGACCATGAGATCATGTAAATCACTTACACCGGAAGGGTACTTTGATTACATCAAACGCCATTGCGTAAATGGGTGGTTATAAAGATGGGATTAAGTATTTGGAAAGTGTGAGTTGAAGCATATGGATCAATAGTGGGATTTGTCCATCCTGATGACGGATAGATATACTCTGGGCCCTCTCGGTGGATGTCGTCGATTAGCTTGCAAGCATATGATTGGATCATAAGAGATGACATACCACGTACGAATAAAGAGTACTTGTCGGTAACGAGGTTGAACGAGGTATGGAGATACCGATGATCAAACCTCGGACAAGTAGAATATCGTGTGACAAAGGGAATTGGCATCGTATGTAAATGGTTCAACCGATCACTAAGTCATCGTTGAATATGTGGGAGCCATTATGGATCTCCGATCCTTGGTTATTGCTCGAGAGGAGTCTCGACCATGTGCATAGTTCGCGAACCGTAGGGTGACGCGCTAAGGTTCGATGTCGCATAAGTAGATTTGAATATGGTATGGAGAAAAAGTTTGTTCGGAGTCTCGGATGTGATCCAGGATGTCACGAGGAGGTTCGGAATAGTCCGGAGAATAAGATTCATATAAGGGAAGTTGATTTGGGTTTCGGAAAAGTTCGGGATTTTTCCGGTGGTTGACTGGAAGGTTCTAGAAGGTTCCGAGGGGTCCATCATGGGGCCCACGACCTAGGAGGGCTAGCATGGGCCAAGGGATGCCCCCTGGCCTAATGGGCCGGGGCACATGCCCCCAAGGCCCAGGCCGGCCAACCCCTAGGGTTTCCCAGGGGATCAACTTGGGGGGGATCTCTCCCCCCTTGCCGCCGCCCCCTAACCCTAGATGGGATGGGGGCCACCCCACCGACCTGGCCCCCTATATAAAGAGGGGAGGGTGGCCGGCCACCTTACCCCATCATTGCCTCTCCTCTCGGCCGCCTCTCTCCTCCACCATACGGCCGGCCTAGGCGAAGCCCTGCAATTTTCTTCCTCCACTACCACCACCACACGTGTTGTTGGAACTTGGAGGAGATCTACCACACCCTGCCCGCTGGAACGGGAGAGGAAGGAGCTTCATCGACACCATACGCGCGGCCGAGTACGGAAGCTGCCGGATTGCAGCACCGGGGTCGATCGTCTACACCAACAACGAGATTAATCTCGTAAGCTTTGGAATCTTCGAGGGTTAGTCTCATCTCCATCTCGTTGCTTCGATCTTGTAGATTATATCTTGGGTGTTCCATTGATTAGATCTTGGATTTATTCGTCTTTGCGGTAGAAATTTTTTTGTTTTCTATGCTACGAACCCCATCAGTGGTATCAGAGCCATGTCTATGCATAGATCTGTTGCACGAGTAGAACACAATGGTTTTGTGGGCGGTGATGTTTTTATTTCTTTAGTTTGTGTACTTTGCTTCTTGCGGGATGGTGGAATGAAGCGGCCCGGGCTAACTTTACATGACCGCGTCTCATGAGACTTGCTCCACGCTTGACATGCAACTTGTATTGCATAAGTGGCTTTGCGGGTGTCTGTCTCTCCCACCATAGTGAAGATTGTAATTTGCACTTCTATTGTCAACACTAGTATCACCGTTGTGGTTCATGTTCGTAGGTAGATTGGATCTTACTCGAAAACCTAAACCACGTAAAATATGCAAACCAAATTAGAGGCGTCTAACTTGTTTTTGCAGGGTTTGGTGATGTGATATGGCCATGATGTGATGATGATTATATTTGATGTATGAGATGTTCATTGTTGTATTATGGCAACCGGCAGGAGCCTAATGGCTGCCTTTAATTTTTGTTAAAGACCTGCGTGTCTATTCATCATGTAATAGCTTTATGTCAAGTAGTTGTTATAGTAGCTATAAGTGATGGACAACCATGAAGCGGCGCCACTGACCTTGACGCCATGCTGGTGATGATGGAGATCATGTTCGTGCTTTGGAGATGGAGATCAAAAGCACAAGAAGAAAGGCCATATCATATACCACATTATGAATTGCATGTGATGTTAATCCTTTTTATGCATCATATTTTGCTTAGATCGCGACGGTAGCATTATAAGATGATCCATCTCACTAAATATCAAGATAATGAAGTGTTCATCCTTAGTATGCACCGTTGCTAAGACTTGTCGTTTCGAAGCATCTCGTGATGATCGGGTGTGATAGACTCTACATGTGCATACAACGGGTGCAAGCCAGATTTGCACACGGATACTAAGGTTGCCTTGCGAGCCTAGCATGTACAGACATGGTCTCGGAACACGGGATACCGAAAGGTAGAGCATGAGTCATATGAATGATATAATGAACACTTTGAGTATTCGCCTTTGAAGCTACATCTTTTCTCATGAAGATCGGACTTGGTGCAGTGGATTTGGTTCGTGTAATCACTAAGACAATGCGAGGGATGTTGTTTTGAGTGGGAGTTCACCTAGTTAATTTAAGAATTAAAATTGAACTCATTTTATCATAAACTTAGTCTAAACTTTTGCAAATATGTTGTAGATCATGGCGCCCCCCTCCATCAACGTACTATAATTTCTGACGTTCCATGCTTGTTTTATGACAATACTTACATGTTTTGCTTGCACTTTATGATGATTTCATGCGTTTTCCGGAACTAACCTATTAACAAGATGCCACAGTGCAGTTCTGTTTTCTGTTTTTAGTTCCGAAAGGCTGTTCGGGCAATATTCTCTAATTGGACGAAATCAATGCCAAAGATCTTATTTTTCCCGGAGGCTCCAGAACAGAAGGGAGTCGGAGGAGAGCCGGGGGCCACCACACACGTGGGCCGCGCGGGCTACACCCTAGCCACGCCGGCTGGTGTGGGGCCACCCGCCCCTCTGCGCCGCCTCTTCGCCTATTTAAGTCCTTTCGACCTAAAAACGCAGACCACTTGGCTCCAGAAAGACTCCGGGCGCCGCCGCCGCAAACTCATTCGGGGACGAAGTCTCGTTCCGGCACCTGCGGGACGGGGAAGTGCCCGGAAGCCATCTCCATCGACGCCACCGCCTCCATCATGCTCCGTGAGTAGTTCCCCCATGGACTACGGGTTCTAGCTGTAGCTAGTTGGTATTCTCTCCCCATGTACTTCAATACAATGATCTCATGAGCCGCCTTACATGATTGAGATTCATCGATGTAATCGGTGTTGTGTTTGTTGGGATCCGATGGATTGTTACGTTATGATTGTCTATCTACAAAGTTTGTGAAGTTATTGTTGCTGCAATCTTGTTATGTTTAATGCTTGTCACTAGGGCCCGAGTGGCATGATCTTAGATTTGAGCTCTATAATTATTGCTTAGATTGTATCTACAAGTTGCATGCACATGTCTATGGAACCAAAGGCCCCAAAGTGACAATTGGGATAAGCTGGAGGGAAAGGCTTAGATATGAGGATCACATGTTTTCACGGTGTTAATGCTTTGCCGGTGCTCTATTAAAAGGAGTACCTTAATTTCAGTAGTTTCCCTAGAGGCCCGCCACCGGTGGTAGGACAAAAGATGTTGTACAAGTTTCTCATTGCGAGCACGTATGACTATATATGGGAAACATGCCTACATGATTAATAGACTTGATATTGTCTTAATGCTATTTCAATCCTATCAATTGCCCAACTGTAATTTGTTCACCCAACACTTGTTATTGGAGAGTTGCCACTAGTGTAGATAGCTTGGAACCCCGGTCCATCTCGCATCATCATATACTCGTTTTACATGTCATTGGAAGTAGTATCAACTATTTTCTGGTGCCATTGCTCTCATATTGCTATTATTATTTGTGTTACATTACTACTGCTCTCATATTCTTGCTACTTTCACATCACCCACGTTACTAGTGCTTTTCAGTGTGAATTGACAACTCGGTTGTTAAGGCTTATAAGTATTCTTTACCTCCCCTTGTGTCGAATCAATAAATTTGGGTAATACTTCCCTCGAAGACTGTTGCGATCCTATACTTGTGGGTCATCAAGACTATTTTCTGGCGCCGTTGCCGGGAGGCATAGCTCTACTCATAAGTTCACAGAGTACACTCTACTCTCTCTCTGTTTTTATTTTGTTTTATTTTGTTTTGCTTAGTTTACTTTTGTTTAGTTTATTTGTGCTTAGTTTATTGTCTAGTATTATTTTGCGTAGTTTACTTTTGCTTAGTTTATTTTTGTCTTGTTTTACTTTTCCTATATACCCAAAAATCCATAAAAATTTGAAAAACCTAAAAATTAAAAACTGCTGTTATGGGAGAACCAACAACCTATTTGGAGCTTATAGAATGTTATAATAATTATAGAGAATCAAGAACTGGTAAAATAATGAGTGCTATGATAGAAAAATTGAATACAATGGCTAGAATCTTGCTTAGACGCCATGATATAAACTGTTGCTCTCAAAAGGATACTAAACATCTTAAATTTCAATGTGGCTTTAGTGAGGAATTTTTAATTAAGAACTATAATCGGAATTGCTATATTCATTATGGGTTCGAAGAGGTAGAACAATTTGTCTTATTTATGGGAGCCTCCGAGATAGAATCCTTCATGGTTGAGAATTATGAAACTTGTGCTATTTGTAAGGACCTTAAAGATTATGTCTCTACTATCCTTAATTCTTGTATAGAATGCTACAGTAGGAATCCTTATATCCTTGATTATAAAGAGAGACATTAATGCACAAGAATGCACTCACAATTTGCAGGAACCGTGGAAGAAGAAATTGATGAACAAAGCTCATTGGATAAAAAGAGGAGGAAATTGATGAACCTGAAAGCTCATTGGATGAAAAAGAAGAGGAGAGTGATGAACAAAGGAGGAAGAATGGATTAGCTACCCATGCCAACCTTCTAATGAGAGTAACTCTTTATCTCTTACACTATTTGATTGTCCTCCATGCTTACCGAAAGAGGATGAATGTTATGTTCCTGTGGATTCTCTTGAAATATTACCTATAAGTAAAACTTGTGAGAATGATTATGCTACTGTTATATATGATAATCCATGCTACTTTGATAAATCTTATGATAATGCTTTGTTTGTGCCTGATGTCGAAATGCATGGTACTAAAGAATTTTCTTGGCAAATGTTTATGATAAAGCTCTAGATGATGGTCCTATGTTACTTGACAATATTAATTGTGCTACTAATGAAAATGGGATTGGAGAAGTATTGACTTTATTTAGGAGTCCCATATCTCTTGAGATTGATCAACTACCTTGTTATATTATTAATAAAAGTAAGTTTGAAAGTTTTAATTCCACTATTCTTGAGATTGATAAAAATTATGTGTTTGGAAATCATGAAAAGTATGCTGCATGTGATAGTTATATTGTTGAGTTTGTTCATGAAGCTACTCAAAATTATTATGAGAGAGGAAAATATGGTTGTAGAAATGTTCATGGTACTAATACACCTCTCTATATGCTGAAATTGCTGAAGTTACACTTGTTCTATCTACTTATGCTTGTCATTTTGTTCTTCATGAACTTATTCGTGTACAAAATTCCTTTCTATAGGAAGCATGTGAGACTTAAATGTGTTTTGAATTTTCTTTTTGATGCTCTCTTTTGCTTCAAATACTATTTCTTGCTAGTGCATCATTTAAAACTGCTGAGCCCATCTTAATGGCTATAAAGAAAAGAACTTCTTGGGAGATAACACTACAAGAAAAGTTCTGATAGACAACGTCCCAAATCGTCAACTAAGGGGCATTTTTCGTCGCCTATGGGCCTAACCCGACGATATGGGTTCCGTTGCTGCGTCAGGCAAAGTCCAACGACGATTTTTCGGTCCGTCGCGCTTAGGCGCCTTCCGCCACGGAAAATCGGACCGTTGCGAAGTGTTTCGGGAGCCGTTGACTGCGACGTCATGCAAAGCGACACGTGGCGCAGCGTTAATGCCGTTAACGGCGTTAACCGGCTGAAACCCGTGGTAGATGGTAGGCCCACGAGGCCCACGTCTTAAGCGGGCCGACCGAGATGACATAGTTTGACCGGTCAACTATATAGTGGGCTGGTCCATTAGTTAAGTGGGTCGGGCCTAACCTCTAAGGTTTGGTCAAAACTTAAATGGGCGGCCCATTTAACATGTGGGGTCCACATTACAACTGGGCGGCCCGAAGCAAGTGGGCCGGGCCAAAAGCACGGGTGGGTCCCACTTTCTGATAAGGCATTTAGTGTGTGGGCCCACCGTATAGCAAGTGGGCGCCCCAACAAGCTAGTGGCGGGCCAAAAACAGTGGGTCCACATTCCCGGTTAAAGGGTCGGCCCATTTAGTTTGTGGGGTCCACCATATAGCAAGTGGCGACCCAACAAAATGGTGGGAGACAAAACAGGTGGGTCCCACTTTCTTGTTAAAGGGCCGGCCCATTTAGTATGTGGGGCCACCATATAGCAAGTGGGCTGGCCCAACAAGATAGTGGGCGGGCCAAAAACACAGTGGGTCCCACTTTCTGTTAAAGGGCCGGCCCAATTAGTATGTGGGGTCCACCATATAGCGAGTGGGCCGGCCCAACAAGATAGTGGGCGGGCCAAAAACACAGTGGGTCCCTTTCCTCTTAAAGGCCCATTTAGTATGTGGGGTCCACCACAAAAGCAAATGGGCTGGCCCAACAAATGTGGCCGGGCCAAAAGCACGGTGGGTCCCACTTTCCCGTTAAAGGGCCGGCCCAATTAGTATGTGGGGTCCACCATATGGCAGTGGGCCGGCCCAATTAGTATGTGGGGTCCACCATATAGCGGGTGGGCCGGCCCAACAAGATAGTGGGCGCCAAAAACAGGCGGGTCCCACTTTCCTCTTAAAGGCCGGCCCATTTAGTATGTGGGGTCCACCACAAAAGCAATTGGGGCCCAACTAAGTAGTGGGTGGGGTCCACCTTAAAGCAAGTGGGCAGCCCAACTAGAGTGTGGGGTCCACCGTCAATCAAATGGGTGGCCCAATAAGTAAGTGGGCCAGCCCGTTTAGTTGCTGTTTATATGCTGGCATAATATGGGCTTTAGGAATTTGCGGGCAGGCACATATGTGATTTCGCTTAAATGGGCCGTTTAAGGGATGGGAATTCGTGATTTAGATACGAGAATATTTACGCAGCATTGATTTCTGTCGGATAGCCTCACTTACCACAAGCACCAAAGAAAAATGCGCGAAAGAACTATAAAAACTAACTAAATATTACATCAGTGCAAGGCATTGAAAAATATACAGAACCCAGAGAAATTGAATGGTAATTAAACCTAGCAATACAATGAAGCGATCCGGCAATCTTTTAAGTTGTCCATGCAGCACCTATATCTGAAACAAAGACATTACAAGTTAAGACAGCAACAATGGAAAGGCAAAGACACTACAATATTGTTTGCCAAAGAATTTGGAACTCATCATTTCGTCGTTATAACAAGATCATTGTAATGCGCACAATAAGCAAACAAAGAGTGCATGCCGCATACCAACAGCCAATATAACGAGCATGTTAGAATGAAACAGCAGACTTACTACTGTCGAGTCCCATGCAAACCAACATGTTCAGGGAGTACAAAATTGGCATGAACAACATAGTAGCAGGCTATAAATTTTGTAACAACGACGAGCAAGATGAAGTTATGATGGCTACATCTACAGAGCAGGGAATGTAAACCAAAAAATAGAAGTTACGATGGCAAAAGCTAAAGAGGAGGGAATGTGAACCAACATGTGCCAAGTGCAATTACTTCATTTTGGCCGTGAACTAAATAATACTCCTGAACTTATAGTGAAGGGGGATGCAAATCAAGATGTTTCGGGATATAAACTTGTAATGAGAAACACATAGAGGATAGTTGATGCTGGAGCTTAGGATGGACCAGATACAGAATATAGTGGGATCACCTGTGAACTTGTATAAGAGGGAATGCAAACCAATATGTTCAGCTTTCCATATGTGAGCGTCATGCCAAGTCAGAGAAACAAGTCAATAATGCAGCTTTTGAAGAACAAGATGGCACGCAAAATTATTATCTAGTAGTATGACAAGTTTATTTGTACTACAGGCTAGATAGCAGAGTGATAGCATGCCAAACTAAGTCCTTACTTTGTTAGCTTACAATGAACTAGATACAAAACAATGGCATCACCTGTAGTACAGGGAATGCAAGCCAACATGTTCATGGAGTAAAAAATTGGCACAAACAACATAGTAGCAGGCCATAATTTTTGTAACAACGTGAGCAAGATAAAGTTATGATGGCTAGATCTACAGAGCAGGGAATGTAAACCAAATATAGAAGTTACGATGCCAAAAGCTATAGAGCAGAGAATGCGAACCAACATGTGCAATTACTTAAAATTGGCCATGAACTAAATAATAGCAGGATGTTACTATAATACCTATAATTTTTGTAACAACCAAGATAGAAGTTATGATGGCTACATCTACGAAGCAGAATGCAAACCAAAATGTTCAATCGCTTAAAGTTAGCAATGAAGTAGAAAATAGCAACGTGTTACGGTCATAGCTAGGAATGAACTAAAAGAGCTTCAGACAAACAAGCATCCGAACATGCGCTAAAACAAGGGACTTACATTAGGAGAAGCACTCTGTGGGAGTCACAGATCTTCCTGGGGTTGATAGATCCGGTGATGAAGTACGCTACATGTGCTACTTGGGGTTGGAGAGACGGCCATTACACTTCATGGTTACTCATCTCATCTGCCAAAACGTAACGGCGCGTCGTTAGCACAAACAGTTCCCCCAAGATTAAACAAGAACTTGCAGGCAAGCAATAGAAAAGCGACAGAGAAGAGTTTAGATCATGCACGGCGCCGGTGAAGCAGGTTCATGCACAGCGGTGTCGGTGAGCAAGATACGATGCGGTGGACGACGGATCCGGCGAAGCGGCTCCGGTGGGGTGGACGATACCGCAGCTGAAGCGACTGCGGTAGACTGCTGGATGAGCATATGGTTTCGAGGTTCGGCGGGGATGATCCGGTCCGGTTGATGACGGCGTCGATGAAGCGGCTCCGCAGGCAGCGGATGACGAGGATCGCGAGGGCTCGGGTAGGGAAGTCCGGCGGGGATGTTCCGGTGCGGTGGTCGTGGAGGTGGTAGAGAGAGGACTTGGGAAGTTCCGTGGGTGGTCTGAGGGAAATGAATTTTTTTGGGAGGGTATCCGGGCTGGGAGGTGGTGATCCAAAAATGACGGGCAGACCCCCCCACCAACCGACTTTGTCATCTCCACGGGGTAGAATGGGAATTTGGAAGCGTACGAAATTTTTGTATTTTGTAGGCGGGAAGTTTTGCCGCTATGAGATTTTGAATTTCGCTAAGGTCCAAGTATAATGATAAAAATTGTGAGACCGTACTAGTACCTCTGTTCAAGGCCGAGTGCAAAATCAAATCATCATCATCTTGAAAATTGGTCACTACCATGGTCATGATCTATCTCTGAAATTAGCGTATCCGCTATATCAAAGTATAATGATAAAAAAAATTGTGAGACCGTACTAGTACTTCTATTCTAGGCCGAGTGCAACATCAAATCATCATCACGTTGAAAATTTGTTACCATGATCATGATCTATCTCTGAAATTGGCGCATCCGCTATATCTTTCAAAGTATAATTATAATAAAAATTGTGAGACCATACTAGTACTTCTATTCAAGTTCGAGTGCAACATTAAATCATCATCACGTTGAAAATTTGTTACCATGATCATGATCTACCTCTGAAAATGGGCGCATCCGCTAAAACTTGCAAAGTATAATGATACAAAATTGTGAGACCGTACTAGTACTTATGTTCAAGGTCGAGTGCAACATCAAATCATCATTACATTGAAAAGTGTGTTACCATGATCACGATCTATCTGAATTTGGCGCATCCGCTAAATCTCGCAGTATAATGATAATGTGAGACTGTACTAGTACTTCTGTTCAAGTTCGAGTGCAACATCAAATCATCATCACGTTGAAAATTTGTTACCATGATCATGATCTATCTCTGAATTTGGCGCATCTGCTAAATCTTGCAAAGTATAATGATAAAGAAATTGTAAGACAGTAGTAGTACTTATGTTCAAGGTCGAGTGCAACATCAAATCATCATCACGTTGAAAATTTGTTACCATGATCCTCTGAAAATAGGCGCATCCGCTAAAACTTGCAAAGTATAATGATACAAAATTGTGAGACCGTACTAGTACTTATGTTCAAGGTCTAGTGCAACATCAAATCATAATTACATTGAAAATTGTGTTACCATGATCATGATCTATCTCTGAATTTGGCGCATCCGCTAAATCTCGCAAAGTATAATGATAAAAAAATTGTGAGACTGTACTAGTACTTATGTTCAAGGCCGAGTGCAGGATCAAATCATCATCATGTTGAAATTTGTTACAACGATCATGACATATCTCTAAAATTGGCGCATCCGCTAAATCTTGCACGTGGCGCATCTCGGTGCGGAGCAACAAGCCGGTGCTATCAAGGTTGAGGCGTCGGTAGCGTCATCGGGCTCTCCTCTTTTGATAGATCTTCTACATGGCGTGGCGCACCGCCCACCGAGAAGCAGTCATATGTGAGATCGAGGTGGAGACGTCGCCGGCATCCTCGAGGCGCGACCGCCCTTCTACGAGCAGTCGACTCAAGGTATGAATCCATGCGTGTCGCGTCCCTTCTGCATATGAAGTGGAATGCCTTAGATTTATTGTTCTTCTCTTACGATTATTTGGGACATGTGTGCTCTTTCTCTGAATATATTGCTTGAAAAGCTAACCAAGTTACTTAAATTCACTTCGTTCTTAATCTTGCGTGCTAATTTTGTTATTTTTGCTGACAGTGGTGCGCGCAAGGAAATTTATTTCTGGGTGTGCTGAGCTGTTAGGCCTAAGTCGAAATCCTCAGCTAAACAAGGCCTCAGCTTAACACATAAAAAGGTGTTCAATCTCGCCCACAATGTCCTCTTCTTTCCTCTTCCTTTATTGGTACTTGTTTTGCAGACAAGGAAAGTGGCACGTGTAATGTGAGTAAAACCCTCTTAGCCAAAATCAGCTACGAGCAAGATTTTATGTATTGTAGATTCCCCAATTGACTCTCATCCCCAATGTAGTCTTTTTTATGTCAGTATAGACTTCTTTACTGGATGTATACTATCGTACATGGCATGCATTTGCCTAATGAGGAGCATTGTATTGCCATTCTAGCCAACCTGATCGATCTGTCAAGCTTCATGCACGAGATGCCATGTTTAATTTACTCCCTCGCTCCGATCCATATTTATTGGTGTAAAATGAATGTGAATCGGAGGGAGTACTCTTCTTAGATAGTACTATACCAGTTCAAAAAAACGTACTACTACATCACAAATGCATCAAAAGAGTACTACATCACAAGACCACCACGGTTGTACTAGTAGAGTTTAATGCTTAACTTCCAAAGGGAATAAGATTACACATATGAACTTTAAACATGCGCTGTCCGATGTCTGCTTGTTTGGGAGCACAACATAAATAATACTACCCCCGTCCATACATAAGTGACTAAACTTTGTCTGAAGATGTTTCATCTATATATGTTTTGAGTGTGTAGATACATCCGTATCTTGAAGGAAAAAGGTGAGCTGCTAACTTTTTGAATAGAGTGAGTAATACAATTCGGATAAACAATGGTGTAGTAAAACAAATACTCCTGCCCATCATAAAACAAAACACAGACTGACTCAAATATATGTACAGATCACAAAAAGGTTTCATCGAACCCGAACATATACATGCAGAAATGACCGTTTGATCACATAAAACAAAGGTTTCGTGGCATATTTATGCCCCCAAAACAAGCACGTAGGACGACGCCAACGTACTAGCAACTAGCACTATGGAGCTGCAGTACAAACAAATGGTGCAGCGACATTTCCACGAACGAAAACTAAAAGACATCAGACCAAACAAAAGCTGGGCTATCACTTCTTGCCCAAACAAGCCTTGCTCCTTCATATGCGACTTCCTTTTCTCTTATGGATGTTGAACTTTGAATTAGATGGGTTCCTGACAGCGCGTTCTTTTTCGTGTCCTTGATGTTGCACTCTGGATCAGGTCGTTACTGTCAGGAAATGAACAAATTGATCAGCAAAAGTCATATGTAAATGAATGCAAAGGTTACATATGAATGACTAACCCGGTCTAACTGAGTAGGGATGTAAAGTGCACCAACGTCTAGCAGAATTGTACTTTCTCCACTGCCAGTTGCTCATATCTAATTGGAATACTCCCTCCTTTGCCCGTACAACCAGCTCATTTTTGTCCTCAAATACGCAGAGTAACCTTACTGCATGTTTCCAATTGTATGGAAATGATGTGTCAAGGCCAAAAAAAGTATCCAATTCAAAATTTATATGACATGTCCATGACTCGTGATCGCCTGTTGATGATCTTGTACTGGTCCATGTTTGTAGGGTGAAGTCTCTTATAACAGCAAGGGCAACATCTCCATTATGTCCCTTGAAGATGTGAATGTTAAGCATGAATATATCATGCATCTCATGAGGGCACTGAATATATTTCAGAGCCTTCTTTGCATGGTCAAGCTCAATGATATATCTAGACTTCGTTGGCCAGTACAAAATACCCCCTATGAGAGTTGCCGGTCTACGGTCAATCTCTGACAGCATCGGAGTTGATTGAGCTAGAAACTCCCATTCTTTTGAATCTGGTGAGTAGATATGAGCCTGTGCATCGTAACGTTTAGTTGTTATCCAAACAACCGAGAACTTGCCACAATGTGTAAACGGTTCAGAGTTGTTTCTCGAACAGAGAGCCGCTGCTTTCAATTGTGTGATTGCGCCACAATGGTGGTTCTGGTATCGCTGTGAGAACTTGCCTAATTGGATCCCAGACTGATATATACCCTCTGGATACATTAGAATGGAGTAGCACCATACCATCGCGGCATCCCAGGACATAGATTTTGGGACCGTTCACTTGAGACGGGATTGCCAGCATCTTCAAGATGGCCGGGTGAAGATCATGCTCTGTGATGAATCGATTGTCCTCGTGATGTTGTTTTTGGTGTTTATGCTACTATAGGTGGAGTGAGGGAATCCTGGACAGCTGTGTGTTACATCCTTACTGCAGACTTTGCAGATATGTTGCCCCATGATGAAGACCAGATGCCGGTTGACGGTAACCCACACCCTTTGCCCGGTCAGCTACAGATTGGTAATTTTAATTGGGTTATGCCTCAATACCCTGAGATTGGGTGGAACAATGTACCTGAACAGCAGCAGCCAGCCAATGTAGAAGATGAAGGTTTCTTCCAGCCAGAAGATCATCCAGTGCACAATAACAATAATGTGCAAGAGGTAGATCAGTTGCATAATGATGAGGATAATATTCAGGCAAACGTGGAGGAGATTTTGGTTGATGATTCAATTATTGTGGGAGGGTCACAATCTACATCTGACAACTCTTCTGTCAGTGATGTTCTCAATCAAAATATCATCATTAACTCAGTTAGTTTGGTGTTCACTAGGCCAGATTTTAACTCTATGGGTTTTGGTCCTAGCAAGCCCATAACTGCTGGTGTTCACGATTCCATGCCTCCACTTTCACAAATGAATAGTTTACTGCCCATCCTTGGTAAACCAGCTGTGCAATTTTCTACTATGGATATTTTCAGTTTGGTTCTTCAGTCTAAGGGTTGGGTAGAAAAGTTTAAGTCTATGACTCATCATGCTGCTGTGTCTGTTATTGAACAAGTGTCAACACGGTGCATCCAAACCCCAGAGAAACGGAGCAGTGAGCCGCCAGTTCGTCTTCATTATTCAGAGTCGATTGCTAGCAGAACAAGGGCTCGGTCTAAGTTGACTAAAGTGCCTGGCAAGTTGTCAGTTCAAACAACAGGTCAGAAGCGTCAGAGAGCGTCTAAAAGAAATTCAGCTACATTAATCTTCACTCAAGGATTGCATCATCCCTTGGGGGACCTGACAGCTAGCTCTAGTGTTGCCTCAGAGGACTTAGTCAGGAGGAGTACAAGAATTATCACTAAAAGGGAGGGGTATAAGCCTGGGAGTACCTTATGCAAGCAAACAGTTAAGAGGAAACCTAAGCAGGCTAATCCAACAGAAGATACGACAGAGCAGGTGTCACCTTTCATACCTATAACAGTTTTGCAGAAGGTTGGGCGAGATTTGGAGATACCTGAGGAAGAGTTGACAGTTGAGAAGCTTATGGTTTCTCAAAAGGCTTCACAAGCAAAAAAGGTTCCAGATGTTTGAAAACCCAATTGAAGTCTTCTTGATACTACAGTGGGCTATTCAGTCATGGGTTCTATCAAGGTTTTTAGTCAGTGATAAATTTTTGTGGTGTGGGTCAGTTTTAATAATGGGGTTTTCTCAAGGTTTGAGGTATCATATCATTTACCTGATGAGATTTTCTGTAATAGTTTCGTATGTGGACATGTTATGCATGGCACTTTGCTTTCATCTATATGGAGTTTCCAATGAATAGTTATTCTTCATTAAATATGGATTGGAATGTGTTCTGTTGGAATGTGAGAGGCTTAAACGACAAAGATAAAAGATTGGCGGTTTTTAATAAAATTGATGAATGTCAGTGTTCTGTGGTGTGTTTGCAAGAAACAAAATGTCAAGATTTTGAACATTCTTTCATCAGGTCTTTCTGCCCCAAACGGTTTGACCAATTTGCTTTTGTACCGTCTGTGGGTGCTTCTGGTGGTGTCATAGTCTTATGGAATAGCAAAGTGTTCTCTGGTAATTTAATTGAGCTTACTAGATCAGCCATACGAATACAGTTCACATCAACACATAATTCAGATAAGTGGACACTTGTTAATGTTTATGGCCCTTGCAAAGGTCCAGATCGAGATGATTTTGTGCAATGGTTGTATGATCTAGAAATTCCTTCACAACAGCTATGGCTTCTTCTTGGTGATTTCAACTTTATCAGATCAGTGGATAATAGAAATAAACCAGGGGCTGATTTAAATGATATATTCTTGTTTAATAGTGTCATCAGTCACTTGGGTTTGATTGAGTTACCCATTAAAGGCAGGCGTTTCACCTGGTCAAATATGCAAAGCATCCCCTTATTGGAACAAATTGATTGGTTTTTCACAAGTTGTGAGTGGACTTTAAAGTATCCAAATACTGTGGTTCAACCTTTGGCAAAAATAACTTCGGATCATGTTCCTTGTGTGGTAACTATCTCCACTAAAATCCCTAAAGCAAGAATTTTCCGTTTTGAGAATATGTGGATTGAGCAACCCGGTTTTTATGAGCTTGTTGAAAGAGTGTGGAATATGCCTGTTAAACATAATCACATAGCAAATATGCTGACTGCAAAATTCAAGAACCTTAGGCATGAACTCAAGAAATGGGGAAAAAGCTTATCTCATCTCAAGCTTCTTATTGAAAACTGTAATAAAGTGGTACTCCTCCTTGATGAACTTGAAGAACATAGAGCTCTTAGTACCCCAGAATTTAATTTTCGGAATACAGTTAAGGTGCATCTAAAAAAGCTTCTTTCTATTCAGTCCACTTATTGGAGAAATAGATGTACGATCAGGTGGGTTTAGCTTGGTGGTGAAAATACGAAATTTTTCCATGCTAAGGCTACTGAAAGGTACAGACACAACACCATTACTGAGATCAAAGATGTTGATGGCAATGTGTTAACAGATCATCAGAGTAAGGCTCTTGCTTTCTGGAAATGTTATAAAGGATGAATGGGTGTTACTACTGGAGAAGTAGCACAGGCAGATATTTCTCACATGGTTCAGCGTGTTGAGGGTTTAAGCTGCATATCTCAACCTTTTTCTGAAGAGGAAGTTGATAATGTCATCAAGCATATGAAAGTGGATAGAGCACCTGGGCCAGATGGTTTCAACGGAATGTTTGTAAAAAAATGTTGGAAAATTATAAGGAAAGATTTTATGCAGCTATGCCAAGATTTTTATTCTGGGAAGACCTCCTTGCATAGTATCAATGGTTCATATATTACTTTAGTGCCAAAGAAGAATTCACCTGAAACTGTCAATGATTTCCGACCCATCTCACTGACAAATACTTGCCTCAAATTTCTCACTAAGCTGGCTGCCAACAGACTACAGGATCATATCAAAGATTGCATTCATGAAAACCAGTATGGATTTATCAAATGTAGAACAATACAAGATTGCCTTGCCTGGACGTTTGAATATATTCACCAATGTCAGCAATCAAAAAGGAAAGTTATTGTCCTGAAATTGGATTTTGAAAAAGCATTTGATACTATTGAACATCAAGCTATCATTAAGATCTTGCAACAGAAAGGTTTTGATGAAACTTTTATTGGATGGATTAAAGAGATACTCTCTTCTGGCTCCTCAGCAGTGTTACTAAATGGAGTTCCAGGAAGGAATTTTGTATGTAGAAGAGGGGTCCGTCAAGGTGACCCATTGTCTCCACTTTTATATGTTTTGGGTGGTGATTTGTTGCAAAGTTTTATTAATCATGCATATAGAGAAGGGCGGCTGAGCACTCCCATTCCAAATAGAGGATCAAATGAATATCCAATAGTACAGTATGCGGATGACACAATAATTGTTTTGCCAGCCGATTCTGGACAGTTACAAGTTCTGAAGCAAATATTGGAAGAATATACGGCATTCACAGGTCTTAAGGTGAATTATCATAAATCGTCTTTGGTGCCAATCAACATGGATGATCAAGAGACCAATTATCTGGCCTCACACTTTGAATGTGCTGTGGCAGCCATGCCTTTCACTTACCTTGGCTTGCCAATGGGAACCACCAAGCCCACCATAAGAGATTTATCACCTCTGACAGATAGAATTGAAAGGAGATTGACAGCATCAGCTTCATTCCTCTCTTATGGGGACAGACTGGTTTTAGTTAACTCTGTATTGTCATCTATGCCAATCCATTTCCTATGCTCTTTACATATACCTGATGGTGCAATTAATGTTATTGACCGGGCTAGGAGGCATTGTCTTTGGCGCAAAAGAAAGGATGAAGATAAGGCACTTTCACTTGCCTCCTGGGACATGGTGTGTAGACCAAAAATAAAAGGTGGTTTGGGTATTATCAATCTCAAGATACAGAACAAGTGTTTACTGTTGAAGCATTTATACAACTTTTACAATGATGCTGATTTACCATGGGTTAGACTGGTTAAAAATACTTACTACTATAATGATGCTCCGCATGCTGTGACTGTTTGTGGATCTTTCTGGTGGCGCAATATCATGAGGCTGTCTCAATATTTTCGTCAGATCTGTTCTTGCAAGGTTGGTAATGGGAATACAATTCTATTCTGGTCTGATACCTGGCGGTCTCAATCTTTTGAACAAGCATATCCAAGATTATTCTCGTTTGCGACAGATAAATTGTGTTCAGTAAAGCAAGCGCTCTGTAGCACGGATTTAGCAGATAATTTTCATCTACCACTTTCCATGGAGGCTGCAAATGAATTACGACTATTACAGCAGGACCTTGAGGGGTTTGTTCTAAATTCAGAATTGGCAGATCAGTGGACTCTAATATGCTCAAAGGATGGTACATATGTTCCCAAAAAAGTATATGATCTCAGCTTTAAACACCTACCTAATCATTTTCCTTCACAATGGATTTGGAAAAGCAAATGCATGTCCAAGCATAAGTTTTTTGCATGGCTAATATTGCATGACAGAATCAATACTAGAGAGATGCTGATCAGAAGAAATTGGACTGTTACTGATGATCATTCTTGTGTGCTGTGCCCGAGCAAAATCCTGGAGGACTGGTCACATCTTTTCTTCCAATGTTATTTCAGTACCAGGATATGGTCTTATTTGCAGATTTATTGGGGCATAGGTTCCGGACCTGAAATGCTTGTACACGCCAGAAAACAATTCAAGGGCCCCTGCTTTGTGGAAATAGTCATATTGGCATGTTGGAACATATGGAAGCAAAGGAATGATAAAATTTTCAAAGGGATGAAGCCTTCTTTTAGAGCGTGGAAAGCTGGTTTTCTACAAGATATTACACTGCTCAAGTATAGAGTGAGGAAGGGGGATGTCCATATTTTAGCTACATGGATTGATAACCTCTTGTAATTTTTTTTTTGTACATATGTTAGAGTAGACCCTGACCTTGTTTCTAACCCCTAATTTAATAAAATAACTGTGGGGGACTCCCCTACAGTAAAGCTTCAAAAAAAAACTACTCCTCATCAACTTTCCTCGTGTAACAGTTAGCTTTCTGAAATAATTGCTTCCCATACATTGCCTCCATGCTTTCTTGGTGCCTGATGCAGCTAGTAAGCAGGTTGGATGGGGAGGAAGCCTGACAAGAATCTGAGAGACTACATCTCCAGGAGATCGTTGATTGTTGTGGGTGTCCTTCACTGAAGCTGGTAGGATTATGCAAATCGCACGATGCATCGTCAAAATTATGTAAACAGCACACTGCATCATCTATTTTTTAAAACAAAATGCAACATCTAATTTGACTAAGCAGCAAAATGCATCATCTAATTCATCATCAAAGTTTCCTAAACTGCACGGTGCATCAGCAAAAGAAAAATAGTGTAAACAGCACAATGCATCAGCAAAATCAAAATAATGTAAACAGGACAATGCATCAGCAAAATCAAAATAATGTGAACAGCACAATGCATCAGCAAAATCAAAATATTGTAAACAGGACAATGCAATTGTAATCCTGTTGCATAATCAATGAAGCCCTTAATTTGCAAAAAAAAAACACCACAAAAATAGGACGCACCAACGGAAGGCAATCTCGCATATACAGTAATAATTGCTAACGTGTCAACACGATTGGAGGAAAAAGAGACCTCTACAGGACCCAAAACGCTGTGGTAACATCAGATGGGGTTAGCTTTGATATAGGTAATAAAATGTAAACAACACAATACATCATCTAAGTTGACAGCAAAATTCTTCATCGAAATTTCCCACACTGTTCAAGGAATCAGAAAAATTACCTAAAAGGCTAAAAGAGCAAAATGCATCATCAGAGTAAAATATATGTAAACGGTACAATGCATCATCCAACTTTTGGCTAAACAGCAGAGAGCATTAGCTAGGTTGACAGAAAAAAAAAACAAAAAAAACCATGAAAAATTCTGAAGAGGTGAGTGCATCAGAAAAATTACTACCTAAAAAGCATAATGAATCACCCAAATTACAAAAGAAGCAGAATGCATCATCAAAAATACAAAAACATCTCAATGCATCATCACGTCTGGTTTGGGCAAAAACCCAATCCACCAGATCTAACCTCATTGCAGTTGGGGAAGGTAGAACTTACAAAGGGGTTGACGAGTCACGATCAAATGCAACAAGCGCCGCCTTAGATGAAGTCACCATCCAAGCTCTCGACGCGTTCAAAGCAGCCAGCTTCGAAGCCTCCGACGGTTCTCCCGGCTGCGCCGCCAAAACTCTCGAAGCACGCGCCAAGACTTTCCAACAAAATGCAGCTTCGTACGAGCATTTGCCAGCGCCACAGCGCCCGGGCCCGTCCTAGCCACCGCCTTCGCCTTTGCCTCCGCATCCGCTTTACATGTCTCCGCCGATGCATGCAGAGCATCCGTCTCCGCTTTCCATGTATCCGCCGACGCAGTGTAGGCATCGAGCGACGCCGTTTTCATTTCCTAGAAAACCCAGTAAGTTACTCACATTGCAATCCCCAAATTAAGGTTATATCGAACACAATGACCGATGAACCTCTGTACTCGCCGGAGGTTGGAGATGTACATACCTGCGAAGATCGGTCCGGTGGTGCTTGACGGTGGTGCGTCGGGATGGGGGAGAACTCGGCGGGGAGAATGGTGGCGCGGCCCAAGACGGCGGCGCGGAGAGGGGCGACGGTGCGGTCATCGAACCTCGGCAGACAGTATTTTGTATATATATATGAGAAGAAGAATAAAGTCTGGTCGAATGAGGCAGCGCGACCGGCAGAGACAACCGAAGGCTACTAGTGCTACCTTGGAGTATTGTAGTAATACTATAACATAATAAAAATAATGGCCTTGTTTAAACCACTCTTGTCAGTGTGGCATCGCGTCCAAATTTAATGCATTCTGTGGAAATCGGAATAATGCTGTAAAAACTCTCATACTAGTGTGGTATATATAGCATGCACCGACACTTTTCAACAAAATGTCGTCTCCATTTCATAGGAGACTGCTTGCACACTGGGATACGATGCTGACATGACGAAGGGCGCAGAAGTATTTTGGAGTATTTCATTCGAGCGGATCGGGGCGACGGTGCGTCTTTGGAGGGAATACCGTGTGGTGTGTCTTTGGAGGGAATACCGTACGTACTTAGGAGTATTTCATTCGAGCAGACTGCTTGCACACTGGGATACGATGCTGACATGACGAAGGGCGCAGAAGTTTGCGAAAATGGTTGTACTACCATCCGACCATTAGTATAATCGAGCAGCCTAGTATAATCATTGCGCGATAGCTTACACGAGAAGGAAAAGAGCCGAACAGCTGTGGATAATAAAAGCATTTGGCTCTTCGAGGATCCTTCTTCTACTGCCTTCTCAAAGGAGTACTACTATTGTAATCTTTTTTTGTTTTTCTGGGACCTTCGGGTCCCTTCCCCGTTGAAAAGTGAAGTGTTTCGAATACATTCATATGCCTATGTTTCTATTTTTACAAGCAAATAAATAACAAAGGATGACTCAATGCACAAGTTGATCTCATTTTGAATTTTTTTAAACTTCTTCTATTGTATTCAAATTTGATTAGAAGGAGTCGATCGATTGTACATGCCAATCGTATAGCTTGGTGGGTGGATTGGCATTTGAAGTTTGGTCATTGTGTTCTTGTTTGTTACCACCCTCGCAAGGCACGTCCAAGTATTTCCTGTCAGAATTTATGGCATGTATGTAGTTAAATAACCTATATTATTTTAATTATGAGTTTAATTACTAGGCAAAAGCTTAAAAATCCATATATAGTTGCAGATTAAGATGAACAAATCCTTGAACCTATATCTACAAAATTGATGGCACTAACACATCCTACCAAGCGGAAAGCATGTCTACCCTACTGCTTCCAAATGGTGGAATTATGACAATAATGTGCAACTGTTAAAATTTGGTAGCCCTCCTTCACAATTAACACACATCTAGCCATTTTTGTACAGTAATAAAAAAGGGAAATCATTCTTTCATGCATGCATATAATTGTTAGAATCTCTTGTTTGTGAAGTTGCTTAAAATACGATCTCTTCCAAACTTGAGGTCATATGATAACTAAAAAGTTTTGTATGGCGGGATTTTGCATCAAAGTACATGCGCACAATACTCACTTGTGGGCAGAAAGCCAAACAAACTCATATTACTAGGTTTGTATTAATGTGTTCTAGAAATTTCACCATCACACATGATTTTGTGCTTGCGTTAATTTTACTTTAAAAAGTTCTTCCAAATTCAAATTTTCTTCAAACATGCCAACGGTACATGTCTACCAATTAATAATTAAGGGTACACCACACGTACTGCCTCTAGGGTACATAAAAAATTACTATATTTTATGGCATGTACTAATTTCACATAATCTACAACTCAACGTTGAGTTTAATGATCAGCCCAGAACTAGAAAACAAATATACATATAGTTGCAAATTAACCTAGAAAAGCTCTAGTATCCTTTAAAACCCTAGAAAATGGCCATGCATGCATGCATCCTACTCATAATAATTAATTAAGGTCTCGATCTCTATACTGCTCACGAAGTTTGGAATTCTGGCAAATATGCAACTTGTTTCATTAATTTACCATGGTGAGATAGATGCATGCACATCGATCACTTAAAAAATATAAAGTTTGTAAAGGATTTGGCATCCATATATGCTCACCGGATATATAGATAAGGCCAAGCAAACACATCGAATATTTGTGAAGAAATGTTTTTGCTAGAACCTTCAAATTTTAGATTTACATCACACACAAAGAACACACCTTTAATTTCGCCAGGTTTGTGCACTAATAAAGTACTCCTACAGTACTAGAAATTGGATTGTTCTACTCCGGAGTGATATGCTCACCGGAGTATTTTTGGATCTTAGCTGGAGCGGCGTTTGGCGGTTGCACGAAGCCGTGCTGGATGTTAAGCATATCGAGGCACGCTGGTGGAAAGCGTGCGCCACCTTAGCCTCATCGGCGCGCCGCTGCAATGCTGCGTCCCTGGGATTTGCAGCCGCCGCATTCTGCTTGCACGAAAGCTTGCAGAGCATCCCGGCATCTATAGAGTGCGGGAACATCACGTTATATACGAGCTCCTTGGCGGTGTTGCTCCTGCAAGGCGTCGCCGTGATGCGCTTCGAAACGGCCGGCTCCACGGCCGGCACCGCCTGAAGTGCGGTCGGATTAGGCGGCTGGCCACGGGAGCTCCCTGCCTCCGCATCGTTCGCGCCGGCCGGGAAGGGAATCTCACCTGCTGGCAAAGAAAACCATGCGGCATGCGCGGGCGGAAAAGCCGGCCAGGGCCGAGCGGGCGTCGCATGCGGGGTTGCGTGGGAGATCCCTGCCTCTGTCGGCCCGCACGGGAAGCGGCTGGCGAGGGGCTCCACGGCCAGCGCCGCCGCCGCGGGCTGAACAACCGGCCAGTGCAGGGCGGGCGGGTTATGCCTTGGTGCGCGATGGACGAAGCGAAGGCGGCGCTGATGCTCCGCTTCCTCGTCGGTGGTAGGACTACGCGCGCGGCGACCAGAGCCAAGTCGGAAGGCCATGGATATGTCGATTGGTCACTTAAGCTCTTACCATTTCGGAAGCGGAGTAAGGAAGTTGTTGCTTATACGGGTTCACTGCCACGTTGGGTTAAGAGGGCAAAGTTGGTCAATGCCTAGGAAGTTGGAATCGTTTTGGCCCCAATTTTTTAATTACCTGGGTTCATCTCTCGGTCTCTCCCCTCTTCACTATCCCTCCCTTGCCTCCTTTCATGCTTCATCGTAGTGCATCTTGTTTTCTAGCACCTTCACAAAAATCATACACATTTGGCCGATTCGTCATTGTGTGCACTAATAAAGTAAAAATCCATTATATGTGAATAACGTTTAATACACTAGCTCGCAAAGATGTTTCTCAAAGCGATATGCACAATGAAAAATGGGTCATGATAACTAAATTTTCGTGTTAATTTTTGCATGACATGTACTCACTTGTGTATGAAGCCAAGCAAACTCATAATCTATACAAAAAATGTGAAAGAGTTCTTTTTAGTATCCTTCATACATGGGGTTCCTATTTTTACTTTCTATTTTTACTAGTTAGAAGTACTCATGCATGAAAACTTTTGAAAATATGTGCATTTTGGGCTGTGTGGAGACATGGTACAATAATATATTCAAGTTGATATACAAAGTCTAGACATATTCAAACTAGACAAATAATCTATCTAACCCCCTAACCCTAAACTCTGTCTTATGAAGTCAAGCATGCATGAATTGGTTTTGGGTTTCAAACATGGAAATTTCAAAATCATCCCAAAAGCTTCATTTTAGAGCGACTAAGAAGGATCTAGGCTTACCTTTCCATTTTCATGTTTTAAACTTGTTTAAATCTTGGTCAAATCTAGGATTTGACCAAGATTCAAATGGGCATAAAATAAAAAAATGAAAAAATGAAAAACCAAAGCGCACATATTCTTCTTATATGTCATATAGTAAGCATTAAAGTTGGTAAACAAGGTCTAGACATATTCAAACTAGACAAATCGTATCTACCCCTAACCCTAAACTCTATCTTATGAATCAAGCATGAAGATAAGTGGTTTTGGGTTTCAAACATGAAATTTCAAAAACCTCCCAAAAACTTCATTTTAGGAGTGACTAAGAAGGATCTGACTTCCCACTTTTCATGTTCTATACTTGCTTAAATCTTGGTCAAACCTAGATTTGACCAAGATTCAAATGTGCATCAAAATTCCAAAAAAATCAGAAAATGAAAACCAAAGCACATATTTTTCTTATGTCATATAGTAAGCATTAAAGTTGATAAACAAGGGTCTAGACATATTCAAACGAGAAAAATCATGTATCTACCCCCTAACCCTAAACTTTGTCTTATGTAGTCAAGCATGAAGAGAAGTGGTTTTGGGTTTCAAATATGGAAATTTAAAACCTATCAAAAGCTTCATTTTAGAGTGACTAAGAAGGATCCATGCTTACCTTTTCATTTTCATATTTGAAACTTGTTTAAATCATTGTCAAACCTAGGATTTGACAAAGATTTAAATGGGCATAAAATTAAAAAATCGGAAAAATGAAAAACAAAAGCACATAGTCTTCTTATGTCACATATATATATAGTAAGCATTCAAAAGTTGATAAACAAGGTCTTGCTAGACATATTCAAATAAGACAAATCATGTATCTACCCCTCTAACCCTAAACTCTGTCTTATGAAGTCAAGCATGAAGAGAAGTGGTTTTAGGTTTCAAACATGGAAATTTCAAAAACCTCCCAAAAACTTCATTTTAGAGTGACTGAAGGTGCTTCCCTTTTCATTTCATGTTTTAAACTTGTTTAAATCTTGGTCAAACCTTAGTTTGACCAAGATACAAATGGGCACAAAAAAATGAAAAACAAAAAGCACATAGTGTTCTTATGTCATATCGTAAGCATTGAAGTTGATAAACAAGGTCTAGATATATCAAACCAGACAAATCATGTATGTACCCCGTGTCGATCTTATGAAGTCTAGCAAGAAAAGTCGTTTCGGGTTTCAAACATGGAAATTTCAAGAACATCCCAAAAGCATCATTTTAGAGCGACTAAGAAGGATCCAGGCTTACCTTTCCATTTTCATGATTTAAACTTGTTTAAATCTTGGTCAAATCTTGCTCAAGCATGAAGATAAGTGGTTTTGGGTTTCAAACATGGAAATTTCAAAAACCTCCCAAAAACTTCATTTTAGGGTGACTAAGAAGGATACAGGCTTCCCTTTCATTTTCATGTTCTATATATACTTTTTAAAATCTTGGTCAAACCTAGGATTTGACCAAGATTCAAATATGCATCAAAATTCTAAAAAAATCAGAAAAATGAAAAACCAAAGCACATAGTCTTCTTATGTCATATAGTAAGCATTAAAGTTGATAAACATGGTCTAGACATATTCAAACCATACAAATCATGTATCTACCCCTAGCCCTAAGCTATGTCTTATGAAGTCAAGCATGAAGAAGTGGTTTTGGGTTTCAAACATGGAAATTTCAAAAACAAAAACTTCATTTTAGAGTGACTAAGAAGGATACATGCTTCCCTTTTCATTTCATGTTTTAAACTTGTTTAAATCTTGGTCCAAACCTAGGATTTGATAAACATGGTCTAGACATATTCAAACCAGACAAATCATGTACACCCCTGTCGACCCTAAACTTCGTCTTATGAAGTCAAGCATGAAGAGTGGTTTTGGGTTTCAAACATGGAAATTTCAAAAACCTCCCAAAATTAAAGCTTCATTTTAGAGTGACTAGTTAAGAAGGATCAGGCTTACCTTTTCATTTTCATGTTTTAAACTTGTTTAAATCTTAATTCAAACCTAGGATTTGACCAATATTCAAAATGGGCATAAAATAAAAAAATAGATAAAATAAAAACCAAAGCATATAGTCTTTTATGTCTTATAGTAAGCATTCAAAAGTTCATAAACAAAAGGTCTAGACATATTCAAACCAGACAAATCATGTACCCTAACCCTAAACTTTGTCTTAATCTATATATAAAGTCAAGCATGAAGCGAAGAAGTGTGGTTTGGGTTTCAAACATGGAAATTTCAAAAACCTCCAAAGCTTCATTTTAATTAGACCCGCTACTGTTTAATTAAGAAGGATCCATGATTAATTACCTTTTCATTGTCATGTTTTAAACTTGTTTAAATCTTGGTCGAACCTAGGATTTGACCAAGATTCAAATGGGCATAACAATTCGGAAAAAAATCGAATGAAAAACAAAAGCACATAGCCTTCTTATGTCATATATAGTAAGCATTCAAATTGATAAACATGGTCTAGACATATTCAAACCAGAAAAATCATGTATCTACCCCTAACCCTAAGCTATGTCTTATGAAGTCAAGCATGCATGAAGAGAAGTGGTTTTGGGTTTCAAACATGAAAATTCAGAGAACCTCCAAAAGCTTCATTTTAGGTTGACTAAAAAAGATCCGGACTTAATTACCTTATCATTTTCACATGTTAAACTTGTTTAAATCTTGCTCAACAAACCTAGGATTTACCAAGATTCTCAAATGGGCATAAAAATCAAAAAATGAAATACCAATGCACATAGTCCTCTTAGAATTATAGTAAGCATTCAAGTTGATAAACAAGGTCTAGACATATTCAAACAAGACAAATCATGTATCTACCCCCTATCGACCCCAAACTCCGTCTTATGAAGTCAAGCATGAAGAGAAGTGGTTTTGGGTTTCAAACATGGAAATTTCAAAAACCTCCCAAAATTAAGCCTGTTTTCAAATATTTCAAACTTATTCAAATTTGAATGTTTTAAACTTAAATCTTGGTCAAACCTAGCTAGGATTTGACCAAGATTCAAATAAGGCATAAAAATTCAGACAAAAAAATCTAAAGAATGAAAAACCAAAGCACATAGCCTTCTTAATTATGTCATATAGTAAACACTCAAGTTGATAAACAAGCTAGGTCTAGACATATTCAAACCAGAAAAATCATGTGTATAACTACCCCTAACCCTAAACTCTGTCTTATGAAGTCAATCATGAAGAGAATTGGTTTTGGGTTTAAAACATGGAAATTTCAAGTACGTCCCAAAAGCTTCATATATTTTAGAGTGACTAATTAAAAAGGATCTTGGCTTACGTTTTCATTTTCATGCTTGAAACTTGTTTAAATCTTGGTTGAACCTAGGATTTGACCAGAATCAAATATGCATAAAATTCTTAAAAAAAATAGAAAAATGAAAAACAAAAGCACATGGTCTTCTTATGTCATATGGTAAGCATTCAAGTTGATAAACAAGGTTTAGACATATTCAAACCAGACAAATCATGTATCTACCCCTAACCCTAAACTCGGTCTTATGAAGTCTAGCATGAGGAGAAGTCGTTTTGGGTTTCAAACGTTTAATCCAAAAGCCCCATTTCAAATATTTCAAACTTATTCAAATTTGGTTCAAATTTGAAAGACACCCAAGTTATAGCACACATAGTGCATACATTCTCACATACTGCACTAGATGCTAACCCGGCCTATAGTTTGAGGCCATTGGATGAGGTCGAAAAAATCTTGGATTAGAAATGGGGTTGTTCGAACCCCGTAGTTGGATTTTTTGAACCTTGATCTGTAGTACTGGGCAAAACCCTAGTTTAACCTATTTAATTATAGATTAGTAGGTCGATTTTTCTACCTTTTTATTATTACTATGCAGCACATGTGTGTTTGCCCGTCGAATGAAACTCGGAGGAAGAGGATCACTCGGAAGGAGAGAGAAGAAGGGAGAGAATTATGGTGTCTCCCCTTTTTCGGGTGATGATGTTGACTTTTGTGCGGGGGTTTGTCGGTGGCGGGAGGTGCGAGAAGCTGACGGCGACGAGAGTCGGCGAGCCGAGAATGAGAGAGATTTGTTTTTTGTGAGAGGGACGACCGAAGGATCGGAAGGACCCTGAGACTTCCAATACGCATCTGATCGTCTTCTCTTGACAAAGAAAATGGGTGGGAGTTTCGTACCTATTGCACTTCACTTGTGCTCATCGAGTGTGGGACCTCACGCATGGGCACCGTGTAGTGTGAGACCTGTTGGTGTAAAAACTCGGTTGATTATTATAGTGCATTAGAACAAAGTTTCCTATGGATTCAAGGGTAGGAAATCCAAGTTAACTCATTTACATGACATTATTTTTTCCATAAAGCAAAGTTAACGCACCTATCAGTTGGTACATTTTGGAGTGACTAAGAAGGATCCAGGCTTACTTATTCGTTTCACGTGTAAAACTTGTCTAAATCTTGGTCAAACAAAATTGGCAGAAGAAAATTCAAAAAAAAAAACAGAAAAATGAAAAACCAAAGCACATAGTCTTCTTATGTCATGTAGTAAGCATTAAAGTTGATAAACAAGGTCTAGACATGTCCAAACCATACAAATCATGTATCTACCAACTAACCCCTAAACTATGTCTTAAGAAGTCAGAATGAAGAGAAGTGGTTTTGGGTTTCAAACATGGAAATTTCAAAAACCTCCAAGGAAAACTTCATTTTAGGGTGACTAAGAAGGATAAGGCTTCCCTTTTCATTTTTCATGTTCTATACTTGTTTAAATCTTGGTCAAACCTATGATTTGACCAAGATTCAAATGAAACACAAAAAAAAAGCACATAGTGTTCTTATGTCATATCGTAAGCATTCAAGTTGATAAACAAGGTCTAGATATATCCAAATTAACTAGAAAAATCATGTATCTACCCCCTATCGACCTAAACTTCGTCTTATGAAGTCAAGCATGAAGAGAAGTGGTTTTGGGTTTCAAATGGAAATTTCAAAAACCTCCCAAAATTCAGCTTCATTTAGAGGACTGACTAAGAAGGATCGATGCTTACCTTTTCATTTCCTTGTTTTAAACATTTAAATCTTGGTCAAACCTAGCTCGGATTTGACCAAGATTCAAATAGACATAAAAATTGAAACAAAATCTAAAGAATGAAAAACCAAAGCACATAGCCTTCTTAATTATGTCATATAGTAAACACTCAAGTTGATAAACAAGGTCTAGACATATTCAAACCGGAAAAATCATGTGTATATCTACCCCTAACCCTAAACTCTGTCTTGTGAAGTCAATCTCTAGGAGTTGACCAAGATTCAAATGGGCATAAAATAAAAAAACAGAAAAATGAAAAACCAAAGCGCACATAGTCTTCTTATATGTCATATAGTAAGCATTAAGATTGATAACAAGGTCTGGACATATTCAAGCTGGCTAGACAAATCATGTATCTACCCCAACCCTAAACTCTGTCTTATGTGAGAAGTCAAGCATGAAGATAAGTGGTTTTGGGTTTGCAAACATCAAATTTCAAAAACCTCCCCAAAAACTTCATTTTAGGGTGACTAAGAGGATACTAGAGGCTTCCATTTTCATTTTCATGATCTATACTTGTTTTAAATCTTGGTCAAACCTGGGGTTGACCAAGATTCAAATGTCCATCAAAATTCAAAAAAAATCGAAAAATGAAAAACCAAAGCACATAGTTTTCTTATGTCACATACATATATATAGTAATAAGCATTCAAAAGTTGATAAACAAGGTCTAGCTAGACATATTCAAATAAGACAAATCATGTATCTACCCTCTAGGAAACCCTAAACCACGTCTTATGAAGTCAAGCATGAAGAAAGTGGTTTTTGGTTTCAAACATGGAAATTTCAAAACCTCCCAAAATTAAAGCTTCGTTTTAGAGTGACTAGTTAAGAAGGATCCAGGCTTACCTTTTCATTTTCATGTTTTAAACTTGTTAAAATCTTGGTCAAACCTAGGATTTGACCAATATTCAAATGGGCATAAAATAAAAAATAGATAAAATAAAAAACCAAAGCACATATTCTTCTTATATGTCATATAGTAAGCATTCAAAAAGTTCATAAACAGGTCTAGACATATTCAAATAGGACAAATCATGTATCTACCTAAACTATGTATTAATTATATATGAAGTCAAGCATGAAGAAAGTGTGGTTTTGGGTTTTCAAACATGGAAATTTCAAAAACCTCCCAAAAGCTTCATTTTAATTAGGCTGTGTTTGGTTAATTAAGAAGGATCCATGATTAATTACATTTTTGTTGTCATGTTTTAAACTTGTTTAAATCTTGGTCGAACCTAGGATTTGGCCAAGATTCAAATGGGCATAACAATTCAGAAAAAAATCGAAAGAATGAAAAACAAAAGCACATAGCCTTCTTATGTCATATATAGTAAGCATTCAAATTGATAAACACCCATGGTCTAGACATATTCAAACCAGAAAAATCATGTATCTACCCCTAACCCTAAACTACGTCTTATGAAGTCAAGCATGCATGAAGAGAAGTGGTTTTTGGTTTCAAACATGGAAAATTCAAGAACCTCCCAAAAGCTTCATTTTAGAGTTACTAAGAGAAAGATCCACACTTAATTACCTTATCATTTTCACATGTTAAACTTGTTTAAATCTTGCTCCAACCTAGGATTTTAGCAAGATTCTCAAATGGGCATAAAAATCAAAAAATGAAATACCAATGCACATAATCCTCTTAAGTCATAAAGTAAGCATTCAAGTTGATAAACAAGGTCTAGACATATTCAAACAAGACAAATCATGTCTCTACCCCCTATCGACCCCTAAACTCCGTCTTATGAAGTCAAGCATGAAGAAGTGGTTTTGGGTTTCAAACATGGAAATTTCAAAAACCTCCCAAATTCGCTTCATTTTAGAGCGACTAAGAAGGATCGATGCTTACCTTTTCATTTCCATGTTTTAAACTTATTTAAATCTTGGTCAAACCTAGCTAGGATTTGACCAAGATTCAAATGGGCATAAAAATTCAGACAAAAAAATCTAAAGAATGAAAAACCAAAGCACATAGCCTTCTTAATTATGTCATATAGTAAACACTCAAGTTGATAAACAAGCTAGGTCTAGACATATTCAAACTAGAAAAATCATGTGTATATCTACCCCTAACCCTAAACTCTGTATTATGAAGTCAATCATGAAGAGAATTGGTTTTGGGTTTCAAACATGGAAATTTCAATTACGTCCCAAAAGCTTCATATATTTTAGAGTGACTAATTAAGAAGGATCTTGGCTTACGTTTTCATTTCATGCTTGAAACTTGTTTAAATCTTGGTTGAACCTAGGATTTGACGAGAATCAAATGTGCATAAAATTCTTAAAAAAATAGAAAAATGAAAAACAAAAGCACATGGTCTTCTTATGTCATATAGTAAGCATTCAAGTTGATAAACAAGGTTTAGACATATTCAAACCGGACAAATCATGTATCTACCCCCTAACCCTAAACTCGGTCTTATGAAGTCTAGCATGAGGAGAGTCGTTTTGGGTTTCAAACTTTTAAGCCAAAAGCCCCATTTCAAATATTTCAAACTTATTCAAATTTGGTTCAAATTTGAAAGACACACAAATTATAGCACACATAGTGCATACATTCTCACACATACTTCACTAGATGCTAACCCGGCCTATAGTTTGAGGCCATTGGATGAAGATCGAAAAACTTGGATTAGAAATGGGGTTGTTCGAACCCCGTAGTTGGATTTTTTGAACCTTGATCTGTAGTATTGGGCAAAACCCTAGTTTAACCTATTTAATTATAGATTCGTAGGTCGATTTTTCTACCTTTTTATTATTACTATGCAGCACATGTGTGTTTTTTGCCCGTCGAGTGAAACTCGGAGGAAGAGGATCACTCGGAAGGGAGAGAAGAAGGGAGAGAGATATATGGTGTCTCCCCTTTTGGATGATGATGTTGACTTTTGTGCGGGGTTTGTCGATGGCCAGAGAGTCTGGCCAATGGCTTAACTGGCAGCGAAATCGCGAACCCCGAGAATAGAAGAGATTTGTTTTTTGTGAGAGGGACGACCGAAGGATCGAGAAGGACCAGAGACTTCCAATACGCATCTGATCCGTCTTCTCTTGACAAAGAAAATGGTGGGAGTTTGCGTACCCCTGTGCCACGTCCTTGTGCTCACCGAAGTGTGGGACCTCACGCATGGGCACCACACGTAAGTGGTAGTGTAGGTGTAAAAACTCGGTTGATTATTATAGTGCATTAGAACAAAGTTTCCTATGGATTCAGGGTAGGAAATCCAAGTTAACTCATTTACATGACATTATTTTTCCATGAAGCAAAGTTAACGCACCTATCAATTGGTACATTTTGGAGTGACTAAGAAGGATCCGGGCTTACTTATTCGTTTTCAGGGTTATAAACTTGTCTAAATCTTGGTCAAACAAAATTGTGAAAATTCAAAAAAAAACAGAAAAATGAAAAACCAAGCACATAGTCTTCTTATGTCATGTAGTAAGCATTAAAGTTGATAAACAAAAGGTCTAGACATATTCAAACCATACAAATCATGTATCTACCCCTAACCCTAAACTATGTCCTAAGAAGTCAAGAATGAAGAAGTGGTTTTGGGTTTCAAACATGGAAATTTCAAAAACCTCCAAAACTTCATTTTAGGGTGACTAAGAAGATATAGAGGCTTCCCTTTTCATTTTCATGTTCTACTTGTTTAAATCTTGGTCAAACCTATGGTTGACCAAGATTCAAATGGATACAAAAAAATAAAAAAAGCACACAGTTAGATTTCTTATGTCATATCGTAAGCATTCAAGTTGATAAACCAGGTCTAGATATATCCCAATTAACATGAGACAAATCATGTATCTACCCCTATCGACCCTAAACACGTCTTATGAAGTCAAGCATGAAGAGAAGTGGTTTTGGGTTTCAAACATGGAAATTTCAAAAACCTCCCAAAATTCAGCTTCATTTAGAAGCGACTAAGAAGGATCGATGCTTACCTTTTCATTTCCTTGTTTTAAACTTATTTAAATCTTGGTCAAACCTAGCTAGGATTTGACCAAGATTCAAATGGGCATAAAAATTAAGACAAAAAATCTAAAGAATGAAAAACCAAAGCACATAGCCTTCTTAATTATGTCATATAGTAAACACTCAAGTTGATAAACAAGGTCTAGACATATTCAAACGAGAAAAATCATGTGTATATCTACCCCTAACCCTAAACTCTGTCTTGTGAAGTCAATCTCGAGGATTTGACCAAGATTCAAATGGGCATAAAATAAAAAAACAGAAAAATGAAAAACCAAAAGCGCACATAGTCTTCTTATATGTCATATAGTAAGCATTAAAGTTGATAAACAAGGTGTAGACATATTCAAACTAGCTAGACAAATGTATCTACCCCCTAACCCCTAAACTCTGTCTTATGACGAAGTCAAGCATGAAGATAAGTGATTTTGGGTTTCAAACATGGAAATTTCAAAAACCTCCCAAAAACTTCATTTTAGGGTGACTAAGAAGGATACAGGCTTCCATTTTCATTTCATGATCTATACTTGTTTAAATCTTGGTCAAACCTAGGATTTGACCAAGATTCAAATATCACACATCAAAATTCCAAAAAAAATAGAAAAATGAAAAACCAACACATAGTTTTCTTATGTCACATACATATATATATAGTAAGCATTCAAAAGTTGATAAACAAGGTCTAGCTAGACATATTCAAATAATACAAATCATGTATCTACCCTCTAAAACCATAAATAACTCTGTCTTATGAAGTCAAGCATGAAGAGAAGTGGTGGGTTTCAAATAACATGGAAATTTCAAAAACCTCCCAAAATTAAAGCTTCGTTTAGAGTGACTAGTTAAGAAGGATCCAGGCTTACCTTTTCATTTTCATGTTTTAAACTTGTTTTAATCTTGGTCAAACCTAGGATTTGACCAATATTCAAATGGCATAAAATAAAAAAATAGATAAAATAAAAAACCAAAGCACATATTCTTCTTATGTCATATATTAAGCATTCAAAAGTTCATAAACAAGGTCTAGACATATTCAAACCAGACAAATCATGTACCTAACCCTAACCCTCTTGCTTAATTATATATGAAGTCAAGCATGAAGCAGAGAAGTGTGGTTTTGGGTTTCAAACATGAAAATTTCAAAAACCTCCCAAAAAGCTTCATTTTAATTAGACCGGCTGGTTAATTAAGAAGGATCCATGATTAATTACCTTTTCATTATCATGTTTTAAACTTGTTTAAATCTTGGTCGAACCTAAGTTTGACCAAGATTCAAATGGAAGTAAAAAAATTGAGAAAAAATCGAAAGAATGAAAAACAAAAGCACATAGCCTTCTTATGTCATATATAGTAAGCATTCAAATTGATAAACATGGTCTAGACATATTCAAACCAGAAAAATCATG
>JAUUTY010000130.1:0-221634 GCA_030979885.1 Lolium multiflorum
TCTAGGTATATCCCAAGCAGACAAATCATGTATCTACCTGTTGTTCTGGAAGTCTAGCATGAAGAGAAGTCGTTTTAGGTTTCAAACATGGAAATTTCAAGAACATCCCAAAAAGCTTCATTTTAGAGTGACTAAGAAAGGATACATGCTTCCACTTTTCATTTTCATGTTTTATAACTTATTTAAATCTTGGTCAAACCTAAGATTTGACCAAGATTCAAATATATGAGCATAAAATTCAAAAAAAACAAAAAAATGAAAACCAAGGCACATAGTCTTCTTATGTCATATAGTAAGCAATCAATTAAGTTGATAAACAAGGTCTAGACATATTCAAACCGGAAAATCATGTATCTACCCCTAACCCAAAACTCTGTCTTATCAAGTCAAGCACGAAGAGAAGTCGTTTTGGGTTTCAAACATTTAAGCCAAAAGGTAAGCATGGATCCTCCTTAGTCACTGTAAAATGAAGCTTTTGGGAGGTTTGTGAAATTTTCATGTTTGAAACCCAAAACCACTTAAGACAGAGTTTATGGTTAGGTGTAGATACATGATTTTTCTTGTTTTGAATATGTCTAGACCTTGTTTATCAACTTGAATTTTTACTATATGATATAAGAAGAGCTATATATGTGCTTTTGGTTTTTCATTTTTTGATTTCTTTCGAATTTTTTATGACTATTTAAATCTTGGTCAAATCCTAGGTTTAAACAAGTTTAAAACATGAAAATGAAACGGTAAGCATGAATCCTTCCTTACTCACTCTAAAATGAAGGTACTGGAAAATTTTATGTTTGAAACCCAAAACCCCAATTCTCTTCATATGTTTGACTTCATAAGACGGAGTTTAGGGTTAGGGGGGTAGATATGATACATGATATTTATAACTTTGACGATATATGTCTAGACGTTTATCAACGATCTTTATATGACATAAGAAAAACTATGTGCTTTCCGCTTTGGTTTTCATTTTTTTGAATTTTTCCTGAATTTTTACTCCCATTTTGAATCTTGGTCAAATCCTAGGTTTTGACCAAGATTAAAACAAATTTAAAACATGGCAATGAAAAGATAAGCATGGATCCTTCTTACTCTCTCTAAAATTAAGCTTTGAGGTTTTTGAAGTTTCCATATTTGAAACCCAAAATCACTTCTCTTCATATGCTTGACTATGACAAGATTAGGGTTTAGGGGTAGATATATACATGTTTGGGGGTTTGGAAATTTCCATGTTTGAAACCCAAATCCACTTCTCTTCATCCTTGACGTCTTCATAAGACAAGTATAGGGTTATATATATATATGCATGGTAGATACATGCTTTTTACGGTTTGAATATGTATATACCTTGTTTAAAATTAGCAACTTAATTGAATGCTATGATATAATTAAGAAGGCTATATATGTGCTTTGTTTTTTCATTTTTCATTTTTTCCTGATTTTTATGCCCATTTGAATCTTGGTCGAAATCTAGGTTTGATCAAGATTTAGAACAACGGTTTAAAAGTAAATGAAAAATCAGCTGGATCCTTCTTAGTCCTTGTAAATGAAGCTTTTGGGAGGTTTGTGAGAATTTCCATGTTTGAAACAAAAGCACTTCTCTTCATGCTTGACTTCATAAGGCAGAGAGTTTAGGGTTAGGGGCCGGGTGTAGATACATGATTGTCTGTTTTGAATATGTACAAATCTTGTTTATAACTTTTGAATGCATGCTACTCTCTCAAAAGAAAACTTTTGAATACTTACTATATGACATGAAGACTATGTGTTTAAAATTGAAACATATGGTAAGCATTCTTATGTCATATAGTAAGCATTCAAGTTGATAAGCAAACAGGTTTGGACATATTCAAACCGGACAAATCATGTATCTACCCCTAACACTCTAAACTCTGTCTTATGAAGTAGCATGAAGAGAAGTGGTTTTGGGTTTCAAACATGGAAATTTCAAACCTCCAAACTTCATTTTAGAGTGACTAAGAAGGATATCTAAGCTTCACTTTTCATTTCATGTTTTTAAACTTATTTAATCTTGTTAAACCTCTAGGATTTGACCAAAAGATTCAAATGGGCATGGAAATTCATAAAAATCAAAAGAATGAAAAAACAAAAGACCTAACATTCTTATGTCATATATATATAGTAAGCATTCAAGTTGATAAACAAAGGCCTAGACCTTCAAACTGAGAAAATAATGTATATCTACCCTAACCCCTAAGCTTCTGTCTTTGTAATCCATGCATGAAAAGTGGTTTTTCTGCTGACTTTTAGTAGCATACGAGACATTTGCGAGCTTTTGCGCACACCCCTCGAGGCTGGTCGTGGAGCTGGGTGCAGGGCTATGGGCTGGAGGGTACGCCATGGGACGAGGGTGTGGGAGTGCTCGGGCAAGAATGCAGAGCGAGTTTTGCATAACCTTATATGATCACATCAAAGATTCTCAAGGAGCCAAATACTGTATGAGAAACCGGAAAAGTTTGAACGTTTGAAAACTTTGCCGGCATAATGCATCCTTCCAATGCCCGCCTACTAAGGTAGAAAGCCAACTCAATTGCTACTTTGTTGGCAAAGTGTACCATGGCTCAATCTTGGGTCACACACATCTATCAATTGGTATATTTTGGTCATATTCAAAATTTTACTTGAAACTTGTTGGTCATGCCATTCTACTACTCGCCTAACACTTATCTTCTTGGGAAGGAGGGGGGTATGTTTCGAAAATTTTATGCCCATTTGTATCTTGGTCCAAATCCTAGGTTTGACCAAAATTTAAAACATGAAAATGAAAAATTAAGCCTGGATCCACTACAAGAAAGTTGCCAAACTTTTCTTGTAGTGATCCTCTTAATTAGTAACTTCAAAATGAAGCTTTTGGAAGGTTTTGAAATTTCCATGTCTGAAACCCAAAACACCTCTTCATGATTGACTTCATAAGACAAATCAAGTTTAGGGTTAGGGTAGATACATGATTTGTTTGCTTTGAATATGTCTAGACCTTGTTTATCAACTTGAATGCTTACTATATGACATAAGAAAGGCTATATATGTGCTTTGGTTTTTCATTTTTTTTTGAATTTTCACAATAGACATGAATCAGATCTTGGTCAAATCCTAGGTTTGACCAAGGTTAAACAAGTTTAAAACATGGCAGTGAAAAGGTAAGCATGGATCCTTCTTAGTCACTCTAAAATGAAGCTTTTGGGAGGTTTTGAAATTTCCATGTTTCAAACCAAAAATCCTTTCTCTTCATGCTTGACTTCATAGTGAGTTTAGGGTTAGGGGGTAGATACATGATTTGTTTGGTTTGAATATGTCTAGACCTTGTTTATCAACTTGAATGCTTACTATATGACATGGAAAGACTATGTTCTTTGGTTTTTTTCGATTTTTGAATTGTTATACCCATTTGGATCTTGGTCAAATCCTAGGTTTGACCAAGATTTAAACAAGTTAAGAAATTGAAAATGAAAAGGTAAGCCTGGATCCTTCTTAGTGACTGTAGAATGAAGCTTTTGGGAGGTTTGTGAAATTTCCATGTTTGAAACCCAAAACCGGTTCTCTTCATATGTTTGACTTCATAAGACAGAGTTTTTATCAACTCGAGTGCTTATATGACATAAGAAGGCTATAAATGTGCTTTGGTTTTTCATTTTTTGATTTTTCTGAATTTTTATGCCCATTTAAATCTTGGTCAAATCCTTGGGTTTGACCAAGGTTTAAACAAGTTTAAAACATGAAAAGAAAAGGTAAGAATGGATCCCTCTTAGTCATTCTAAAATGAATGAAGCTTTTGGGATGTTCTCACAAATCGATCTAGTCTACATGACTTTGATAAATTTTAATTAGGAAGCAGCAACTTAACAATAATTGCCCAAATCTAACAATTTTGGTTAAACCTTAACAACATGAATGATTACGCTAAAATGAGCACGAAAACAACGAACGACACTTTTGTACTGTGCTCGGTACTCCGTACTTGCTCAAGATAATCCCCATTGCTTCACTACTACGGTAGTACTACCCTGGCATTCATTTTTTCCCCTGACTATTCAGAGCTTTGGACGTCCATCAGAGTTGTAGTCGGTCGTAGTACAGTACTGCTAGCTCGATTAATAGCGTGCTATAAAATTCTATACTAGCCGACAGATGTCCATTCCTCGGGTTGCGCGCCAGAGCCTTCGAAGAGAGGTAGCCGCTCTGTCCCGTTGATTTGCGGTGGACGGACAGGATACTCAGGACCGCTCTCGATTCATTTGCTTCCGCTCCCGAGTCCTTCGCGGACTGAGATCCAGTGACTTTAAAAAGGCCATTTGCCACTATTGATTACGATTTTCAGACAAAAGATTAAACTTTAACTTCATTCCGTTCTACTCCCCAAATTCCCCAACCGTACAAAAATAACTTTAATTAAGATTTTAAGATTAAAAAGGCCATTAGGCGCTGTTAATTACGATTTTAAGATTTAAAAGGCTATTTGCCATTGGTAATTACGATTCTTTAGGCAAAAGTTTAGTTTAACCACATTCCGTTCTGCTCTCCAATTCCTCAAACAAAAACAGAACCATTCCGTTCCTCCTTTTTGTCCAAACCGAAAGCGGGGATGGAACCATTCCATTCACTCTTGAACGGAACCATTCCATTCCGTCCCCTCTGGCGGAGACGTATCAAGAAGTCACCATGCGACTTTACACACGTGAGCCATTCGATCAGGATCCAACGCTCGCGGTTGATCCAAATTTCGAACTTAAACTAAACTAATATTCAATGGACTGGAACTTTCCGAGAATACGTCTTAATGTAAAGTTTTTCTGTTTTTTTCTGAGCTACATAAATTTTAATTTCAAATTTTAGATCGACCATGTTAGTTGGATCTTAAGATGGCTCGTATAGGTAAAGTTCATGGTAACTTCTGTTGGGTAAAGATCCAACTTTGGATCTCAGTTAGGGAGCCTTTATCTCGGCGTTGATTTAGGATGGGCGGACCAGGTTGCTCGAAGCGAGGGCATGAGACGATTTGTCTGGTTTTAATAGGGGGAGTACTTCTTCCATCCCCTTCTTGCTTCCAGTCTCCTTCCACTTCCGGCGATGCCTCCAGTCAAGGCCACCATCTCGCTTGAAGCACCATCTAGTGTTGACCAAGGACGCGGAGAGTTCAGCCGGCGGTCTATCCAGATGCGGCATGAAGAAAGGGCCCGCCCGGAGCGAGGCCTGCGCGCTCGTCGAGCAGCGTCGGTCGTGCGGTCGAATTCCTGGTTGGTTTCCCATCGCCATGTTTCTTGATTCTTCACAGCAGGAGGTCCCAGCTCTTTGTCCATGTGTCCTTTTATACATATCGCGATTGCCCCACGACGCTTTCACGACATCTTCATTGTGACTTCAACCCCACTGTCTCCTGCGCCAGGGTTACCCTTTGATTGGACATTTCGTCTTCCTCTCGTCCTTTTGTTTCGGTGCGCGATGATATTGCCATGCGGGAAGCATCGGCGTGTTTCAGAGATGAGCTTAAAGCTCTCGTGGAACTCGCCTCCAGCTTCGCGGTGATGTCGATACTTTGAAGGACGTGGTCACCGGCAGGACAAAATTTGCATGATGTGACGTTCCATCAGAGTGAGGAAACGAGCCTACGTCATCCAAGAAGCTCCAGGGCGGAATTTGATGCTTAAGATGAGAGTCAAAACTTTCTTCTGAAGAAACGTCGAGCTATCAAACAGGCGCGTTCAAGCTCTCAACGGGAGCCTCAACCCCCAACATGATGCGGTGAAGAAGATGATGGATGACAGCGTCTTGAAGAAAAACAATATGGTGGGGGACACGCGGGATGGTTGATCCAATCCAGGCACCGCAGGAGGAAGTGCGCTCAGGAGTCCAGCCACCTTTGCGTAGATCGCCGAGGCGCCCTCGCGCAGGTCACGGAGGAGCGCGTCGCCGAGTGGGCTGGGGGATAAGGAATTCCAACGAGAGAGCGGAATCACTGATGGAGGGCCACTCCGCCAAGTAGACTGTGGGAGAGAAACACTGCCTCTCATTGTTCTTTAGCTAGTCCTCGATCCATATTACTTGATGTTAAAATGGATATTACAAATGAAATATGTCTAGATACATATATTTAGTATCACAAAGTAAGTATCAACGTTTATGTTGCCAGTCTTATTATCCATCCCTAAGGTGGGTAGCTTTTGTAACTACTGATTGCAGATTCGCTTCTGCAGACCGAAAGATTTTTAGAGTGACTAGGAATGATTCATGCTTCTTTCCATTTCATGTTTTAAACTTGTTTTAAATCTTGCTCAAACCTAGGATTTGACCAAGATTCAAATGGGTTTAACAATTAAAAAAATCGAGAAAAAGAAAAAATGAAAACCAAAGCACATGGTATTCTTATGTCATATAGTAAGCATTCAAGTTGATAAACAAGGTCTAGATATTCAAACCACACAAAACATGTATCTAGCCCCTAACCCTAAACTTTGTCTTATGAAGTTAAGTATGAGGAGAAGTGATTTTGGGTTTCAAACATGGAAATTTCACAAACCTCCCAAAAGCTTCATTTTAGAGTGACTAAGAAAGGATGCATGCTTACCTTTTCATTGCCATGTTTTAAACTTGTTTCTTTTGGTCAAACCTAGGATTTGGTAAGATTCAAACGAGCGTAAAAATTCAAAAAATAAAAAAATGCCAAGCACATATATAGCCTTCTTATGTCATAGAAACATTCAAATTGATAAACAAGGTCTGAACATATTCAAACCAGAAATATCATGTACTACGTATCATATCTACCCTAACCCTCTTATTTCTGTCTTATGAAGTCAAACATATGAAGAGAGCCGGGGTTTTGTGTTTCAAACATAAGAATTTCAAGTACTTTGTTTTAGAGTGACTAAGAAGGATTCATTCTTACCTTTTTCATTGTCATGTTTTAAACTTGATTATACCTTGGTCAAACCTAGGATTTGACCAATATTTAAATGGCCATAAAAAAATCAAAAAAAAATGAAAAAAATGGAAAACCAAAGCACATATATAGCCTTCTTATGTCATAAGCATTCAAGTTGATAAACAAGGTCTAGACATATTCAAACAAGAAAAATCATGTATCTACACCTAACCAAAAACTTCTGTCTTAAGTGGTTTGGGTTTCAGTATGGAAATTTCAAGAACATCCCAAAAAGCTTCATTTAGAGTGACTAAGAGAAATGCAGCTTCATTTTCATTTTCATGTTTTAAACTTGTTTAAATCTTGGTCAAACACAATTGGCAGATTCAAACAAAGTAAACAGAAAATGAAAAGGTAAAAATGGAATCCTTATTAGTCGCTCTAAAATGAAGATGAAGTTCCTGAAATTTCATGTTTGAAACCCAAAACCACTTCTCTTCATGCATGCTTGACTTCATAAGACATAGTTTAGGGTGAGGGGTAGATACATGATTTTTCTGGTTTGAACATGTCTAGACCTTGTTTATCAATTTGAATGCTGCTATATGACATAAGAGGCTATGTGCTTTGGTTTTTCATTCTGCTGTTTTTTCTTAATTTTATGCCCATTCGAATCTTGGTCAAATCCTAGGTTTGACCAAGATTTAAGCAAGTTTAAAACATGACAATGAAAAGGTATTAATCCTGGATCCTTCATAATTAATAATAAGTTAATCTAATTAAATGAAGCTTTTGGAGGTTTTGAAATTTTATATGTTTTGAAACCAAAAACCACTTCTCTTCATGTGAGCTTCATAAGACAGAGTTTGGGGTTAGGGGTAGATACATGATTTGTATTATTTGAATTGTCTAGACCTTATTTATCATCTTTTAAATGCTTACTATATATATGACATAAGAAGACTATGTGCTTTAGTTTTTCAATTTTCTGAATTTTTAATTTTATGCCCATTTGAATCTTGGTCAAATCCTAGGTTTGACAATGATTTAAACAAATTTAAATATGAAAATGAAAGATAAGCATGGATCCTTCTTAGTCACTCTAAAATAAAGCTTTGGGTGGTTTTGAAATTTCCATGTTTGAAACCAAAAACACCTCTTCATGCTTGACTTCACATAAGACGAGTTTAGGGTTGAGGGGTAGATACATGGTTTTTCTTGTTTTAATATGTCTAGACCTTGTTTATCCTTTATTGCTTACTATGACATAAGAAAACTATGTGCTTTGTTTTTTGTTTTTTCTCTGATTTTTCTGGAATTTTGATGATATTTGAATCTTGGCAAAATCCTAGGTTTGACCCAAGATTTAAACAAATATAACATGAAAATGAAAAGGGAGCATGTATCCTTCTTAGTCACTCTAAAATGATTTTGGGAGTTTTTTTGAAATTTCCATGTTTTAAACCCAAAACCATGCACTTCTCTTCATGCTTGACACATAAGATAGAGTTTGGGGGTTTTAGGGGGTAGATGAGTTGTCTAGTTTGAATAAGTCTGTACGTTTATCAACTTTAATGCTTACTATATGACATAAAGACTATGTGCTTTGGTTTTCATTTTTCTATTTTTTTATTTTATGCCCATTTGAATCATTGGTCAAATCCTAGATTTAACCAAGATTTAAACAAGTTTAAAACATGAAAATGAAAAGGTAAGCCTTGATCATTCTTAGTCACACTAAAATGAAGCTTTTGGGATCTTCTTGAAATTTCCATGTTTGAACCCAAAACGACTTCTCTTCATGCTAGACTTCATAAGACAAAGTTTAGGGGTTAGCGGGTAGATACATGACTTGTCTAGTTTGAATAAGACTAGACCTTGTTTATCAACTTTAATGCTTACTATATGACATAAAGACTATGTGCTTTGGTTTTTATTTTTCTATATTTTTATTTTATGCCCATTTGAATCGGTCAAAACTATATTTGACCAGGATTAAACAAGTTTAAAACATGAAAATGAAAAGGTAAGGCTTGATCCTTCTTAGTCACACTAAATGTAGAAGCTTTTGGGATGTTCTTGAAATTTCCATGTTTGACCCAATCGGCTTCTCTTCATGCTAGACTTCATAAGATAGAGTTTAAGGTTTAGGGTTATAGATACATGATTTGTATGGTTTAAATATGTATAGACCTTGTTTATCAACTTGAATACTTACTATATGGCATAAGAAAACTATGTGCTTTGGTTTTTCATTTTTCTGATTTTTAGATTTTGATGCCCATTTGAATCTTGGTTCAAATCCTAGGTTTGACCAAGATTTAAACAAGTTTAAAACATGAAAATGAAAAGGGGAAGCATGTATCCTTCTTAGTCACTCTAAAATGAAGTTTTTGGGAGGTTTTGAAATTTCCATGTTTGAAACCCAAAACCGATTCTCTTCATGTGACTTCATAAGGCATAGTTTAGGGGTTAGCGGGTAGATACACGATTTGTATGGTTTGAATATGTCTAGACCTTGTTTATCAACTTTAATGCTTACTATATGACTTAAGAACACTATGTGCTTTGGTTTTTCATTTTTCTGATTTTTAAATTTTAATGCCCGTTTGAATCTTGGTCAAATCTAGGTTTGACCAAGATTTAAACAAGTTTAAAACTTATTGAAAATGAAAAGGGAAGCATGTAATCATGTAGTCACTCTAAAATGAAGTTTTTGGGAGGTTTTTGAAATTTCCATGTTTTGGCCTTAAACCACTTCTCTTCATGCGACTTCATAAGACAGAGTTTGGGGTTGGGGGGTAGATACATGATTTGTATGGTTTGAATATGTCTAGACCATGTTTATCACCTTTAATGCTTACTATATGACATAAGAAGACTATGTGCTTTGGTTTTCATTTTCTGTTTTTTTTATATTTTATGCCCATTTGAATCTTGGTCAAATCCTTGGTTTGACCAATATTTAGACAAGTTTAACACGTGAAAACGAACTGATAATCCATTTGTTGACTCATTTAACTAGTTAATCCCATTTGTTGACTCTGTGTTGACGTTAGGGTTGAGGTAAAACTGAGTATATTGCACTAGCAGTATTAGTACTCAAGGGAAACACACAAAAAATGCTACGGTATAAGACTCGAGAGTATATCTAAATTTCCGGGGTTAGACTCAAGTACGCGTGTTGCGGTGCGTGGAAGACGATGCAATGAGGACGACGATTGGCCTCGTGCGGTGCAGAAGTCGAAGACGTGGAATCGTGGACGCGTGTCGCGTTACAGAAAGCAAGACGTGCGGACGTTAAATGGTGGACGCGTGGGACGCGGGTCGCATTAACCAGCCCTCGCCTTTATAGACGCCTCCTCACACTCTCTGTCACTCACACTCGCTCATGCAACGCCCGCCTCTCACGTCCCATCATCTTCTCCAAAGCAAAACCCTCTCCCTCTCTGCCTGCCGGCGAGATGGACATGGAGAATACAGATCCACATCGTCATAGCCAGCGGAAATCGTCCTCAAAGCGCGGCCGCCTCCTGTTGACGTGGTCCACACTCCAAAGCCCGTCGCACGCCGCCGGCGGCGGGACGAGGGATGGGACCCCTATGAGCCGGTGCCGTGCATCTCGCCTCCGAACCCCTACGACACTGCATGGACGACCCATGGAGCGAGAAGTAACTATGGTTTTGCTCCCTTTTTTGTTCCCCATTCCTTTTTGAACCCTATTTTGGGCCACTTCTTTTCGGCTTCTACGGTGGCTTATGGGGGAAGCTTCTTCCTACCTACTTCTCCCAGAATCTCTGATGCCAAATTTGTTCTGGCTTATATAGAGAGTTTAGATCAAACTGAATTATAAGCCAAAACCGAAAATTTTGGATTGACTTCTAGGAGAGGTGGTGGGAGAAAGCTTCTTCAGCTTAACGGAAAACTGAGAAAGAAAGTGGCCCTAATTCCCTAGTAACTATTAGTGCCGATGTGTAGATGGTTGAGTGGGTTAATATTTGCGCCGATTTATTCCATTTTGCTTTGATCCCTTCTTGATTCCGTTTAAGATTTGAGTTCGGCCGTTTGGTTAATTTATGCAAGTAATAATGGGATCTCAATCGGTTAATTTATGGGATCTCAGTCGGTTATTTACACACTAATCAAAGATATCAACCGTTTAATTTTACAAAATTCTGGAATCTGTTCAAAATCAGATGTGGAAATCCATTTCTTTGCCTATGATGAATCGTTGAGCATAATTTTTTAGAGTGGGTTCAGTGAACCATTGCTGTGTACAAATCTGTTGTGCATGACTATGGTTAATAACACCATCCCTTTGTAGACATATAATGTGTCCACTCTAGCCAGAGGCTAACTCTTATTTTCCTTACTTTATTTATCCATCACGTTAGTCATCGTTGCATCTCATTCACTAACTGGTTCCCGTTTGATATGGATCAGCTATGCAGCGTTGACGTTGTGGCAGCAGAAGAGGACCCGACACGTCAAGACTCGCCAGTCTTTGCGGAGGCACGGAGTCGGCCAATCACGTCCTATACCGCCAATGGTGTCTACGGGTGCCCCTTACGCACCGGAGACTCTGACATGACTTCAATGCGTCCTCACGCATGCCGAGAACATCGGCAACACCTTCCCAGTCGGCTCGACGGTGAACCCTTACTCCTTCCGCGCCAAGCACACACGGCATCACCTCCGCAACTTGCAGCGGGAGGAGATCTCCGCCGGGCGCATGCCTCCGCTCAAGCCCAAGGCTCCCAAGGGGAGCAACAAGTGGAGCCAGAGGCAGATGGGGTAGGCGGAGTCCTGGACGTGTGCTGCTGCTGCAAAGCAGCTTATTTTGTTGTTAGCTAGGGATCCCTTGTTGTTATGTTGTTAGTATGATGGTGTTATGAAGAACCTCGAACCTGTTACTATGTTGGCTGCTGTGTATGCAGCTTATTATCTAGGGAGGGATCTCTATTAATCTATCCCTATTCTACTATATTTTGTTGGCCCTACTTTTGTTTCTCGATTTACTATGACTGTTGAATTTATCGTACATTACCCAGGAGATTTGCTTCTAGATTATGGACCCGAGGAGTACTCGTTGCTGCATATTAGACCGTCTTGAGGGCCAAAGAATTAAATAATTGAGGAGCAAATACAAGCTTCTCTGAATTTGATACTAATTTGGTTAATAAAGACAAAGAGACAGAGGAGGGAAAAGGTGCTCACTTAAAAATGCCAATTGGCAAGGGGAAACGAAAGGCCAGCTCCACTGCTCACGTACAACAAGCGCGGTCTCGTCTGTCCCACGCGGTCCCTTTCCCATAGCCCCACATGTCGGCACGGAATGGTCAGCTAAGAGCGGAATCCTCCCACTCCCAGGCACCATTACGGGTTACAAATAAGGGCTTGGCGCAAGGAAAAACATAACGCAATCTTATTGACTAATATATTTCTTAATTAATAAAAGGATTAGCTACAACGAGCTCAGTTTGCTCATTTTAAGGTATAAGACTGGCCGGAGAGAAAGTAATCGCTAGTTTCCTCATTTTGCCCTTGCATGCTCGCACGATTAAAGCTCCTTCCGCACGCGCTGGACTCCTCGTTTCCTTAAACCTCCTCGTTTCTCGGGATAGTAGCAGTTTCGGGATCTTGGGTTTTTTTTTTTGACAATCAATACAACATATATTCATAGCAACAAATAGTACATGGTAGAGATATATGAACTCTCCAGCGATTACAAAATAAAGTCTAAAGATAGTATTTTCTTCGAGGTCTTCAATTTTTTCTTCTTCCAGAACACCATGTACTTTTACGAAGGCAGCAAAATAGATAACTAACCATAGACATGTAGATACCGATGAAACTCCCATAATTTTTTGAGCTGCAATGCCAAAGCTGCGTGCACGCACGCAACCATTAACGCAGTCATACAACATCGGCAAAATTGCAACACCGATATATCGGGAATAATAACCGACTAGCTTTGTCATCGTCGGTGGAGAGCCGAGAGTACGAATCACCATTGTCGAGGACGTAGCAACGGGACAAAAAGCTGCGAAGGACAATCACCACCGGCAACAGACAAAAGACCAGAAATCGATGCGCGAAGCAAGATCAAAGGCTATACCTAGAAAATTGTGATCGTTCAACCCCACCATTGACGTCGGGAAGAAACTCTCGTCGCCAAACGAAAGGAGCCGAAGATCACTTGTACGGTGATGCCATCTCCGTTGAGGGAAAACCAACAAGGGCGGCTACCAATATCCTAACATAATCTAATATAATCTAATGAAAACAATACTTCTATTCGAAACTCCACGCATAGATCGGGTTCCCCACTCCTCCTGACGCCGGCGAAGCCAACTGGAGGAGGGGGAACGAATCTTGGAGGAGGAAAGAAGCTGAGGCTGACTGAGTTGAGCGGGCGGCTTCAGGATCTTGGGTTAATGTGGCCAGGTTTCGACTTTCGACTAGTGGAAACGGGAAAGCACGTGCAAATTAGGGAGATAACTGAACCACAACCACCCGCGCCTTAAGCATCGAGTAATATCGGGGGAAAATGCGCCTTTTGGCTATGATTACGATTTGACAAGGGCTCCCATCAGTATGGGGTGAACAAGCCCTCCCATCAGTATATCAGAGGAATTTGACAAGGGCTACAGGACGACTAGATACATCACCAAAAAGGTGATGCATGTCTCCTTCACCAAAACAGCTGAAACAAGTACATGAACACAAGTACACCACCATAATAATACTACTACATCAACACAAGTACGAGTAATATAATAAAGTAAGAGTACTACTCCCTCTAATCTAATTTAAACCAAAATAAAACTTAAACTTCATCCTAAATTTGAACTAGTGCCTCGTCCTCGTTCTTCGCTCATTTCTGATCCAAGACGGCGCAGAGTGCCAGAGTGCATGGCACGGGACTCTTCATCGGTGGCATGCCATGGGCATGTCACCGGATGCATGATTTTTTTCGCAATGTTTAAATTTGAATTTAGGCCGCATGTCGTGTGACATGCAAAAGGTGCATGTCACCTGGTGGTGGTAGGCAACTACCCTCATTTACGGCGGCGTAGGCGACTGGACGCCGCGTGGCCAGCCGCTGCCTCGTGGCCGCCTCGGTTTCCACGCGGGAGACCATTAAACGCCGATGACTAACCTTCCCGCGTCACGGTTAGCGACTATGACTATAAGGGCAAAACGCTAAACTCTCTCGTTCCATTCACTTTCTTCCTCTCTCCACCTAACAAACATTTGTTCGTCGCTCTCTCCTCCAGCAATGTCTTCAAAATTCAGGTGACGTGGTCAAGTACGCGGAGAAACGCGGCTCGAAATTTCGAGACGTTCCGAAACAGTGGGCTCCCTGGCCGCGCCGCCAGCAAAGCAGCGTCTGTCTTGTGCTCACGGAGTTCGTTCCCCAAACGCTCTTCGTTCTTCTTCCCGTCTCTCCCCAGCAATGTCTCAAAATTCAGGTTCCCGGTCAAGTCCGCGGAGAAAAACGCCGCTCAAAATTTCGAGAGACGCCCACCCCCGCCCAGCTGCCCCGCCGCTCGCCAGCTCCGTGCTGTCCCACCGGGTTAGTTTCCTTCGCCATGTACTTTCGTTTCTTCTTCCCGGGCTCAAGCTGTTTAAGAGTCTCTATGGTTATACATCTTAAAGGTTGGAAGTTCCAACGACGCCCGTACTGCACCAACTTCCACGACCAAGGAATCATCATCGTCCGATGATTTCAACCCGGCCCTACCCCGGCGAAATGAGGTAGCACCAAACCTTTGTGTAGTTATCTTCTTCTTCTTCTTCCTTTATTACTTGCTACCGATGATTCCGCCCTGAAGAGCTCAGCTTAGAGTGTGATCGCCCTGAGACGATTTGGCTGCCAAGAAGAAGAATTCGAAAACTCTTGTGGAGCTCATTGCAGCCTTCGCAATGAGCGCGACATGTTGAAGAACGAGCTGATTAAGCAGAAAGAGAGGAACATTGCATCGAAGGAAGCAAACACATACTCGAGGCTGTGTGCCTCGGAAGAGACAAGTCTGATATAAGTACAAAATCCTTCTTCAAGAGAAATGAGGCAAAGATGAACCTTGAATATGCTGACATCGCCATCCTTGCCCTTCTCGATAGCGAAGGCACAAGATAAGTTGATGCACCTGATGTTGAAGAGGCAAAAGACATTGAAAGAAATGAGCAGTTTGGTGAGATACATGAGTGACGTCAGGCGAACTTCGCAGAATCCGCCCCGGCTGAGCTCAAATTCCACGGAACAGCTTTCAGCAATGCATGTTATGCGCACCTACAACTTCTACTCATTGATTAGAGGTCACATGACATGGCATTTTCCCTCGAAATAGTAGTATTGTACTAATAGTTGTACTACTTAGTATGTACCTTTTTGTAAAATAATTTCTTACATGTATTAGAAACTAACCCTCTCCTTTCTGGATGCACCCGGGACATTGTCATCCGGCCCTCTTCTGGACCCCCTCGGGAAGGACAGTATATTTTGCACATTTCGCTACTAGTACTTCTAATTCCACCGCTTATTTTTCTAATCCGTTAAATCGTTAATTAGATGACCAACTGATGGAAGCTGCGATAGATTAGACCAACAAGTGGTGAATTGTGCAAAAGATATGTCCGTGTTTTATGCAAAAGAGTGATATGGGGATCTAGTGGAATCTTGAATTTCTCTTCAGTGGTAGGCATGCTTCACTTATAGCTGGAGTACATTGGACCTGGTGCATTTCGTCAGTACCGATCAGCTATTTTTGCTTATCCGGGAAGAAAAGGTAGTACTAGCCTTTTCAGTGAGATGTCTTTTCAGTGCTACGGGTTGTCTGTTCACTGCTTGCTGTGTCTGTCGGTGACTTTGCCAAGCTGACTTTGCCATGACTTTGGGTGACTGATATGTGGACCACGGTTGTAAGTGACTCAAAGTCAATGACTTTGGGGACTCGTGAATTCTTCGTATATTTCTGACGGTTTTGAATTATGTACTCCGTACAACTTTTGTAATATTGTTCAAACTAGTTTTGACCGGGGTTTGTGTAGGGTGTTTTTTTTGGTTGGTCCAAATGGTGTTGTGTGGTCCAAATGTGATATCATCACACCACCATGTGCCCCCTCCCCCCCACCCCTAGGTTTTGGTAATGCCATTCTGATACATGCTTCTTAGAAGGAGTACATTTTTCCGTTGGGGCATGACAATTTTGAAAAATTCAAAAAAAAATGGGAAGACGGAATGGTAACATCATTTTCCATGTGATGATGCACCCCTGTGCCAAATTTTGGTTCATTTTAAGAATGTAAGGTGACAAATTACTCGAGGAAGCTAGTTGGAGTAGACGGGCATGATCGGATTGGCATAGGGGATTTACTTTTGAAGGATGTTATTTTTCATAGACAATATCTGACACAAAAAATAAAATGTTAAGGTCTCATATTATTCTGAATGATTTTGAATTACTTATGACGTTTGGAAGTATTGGTATACATGAGTCCCATGAAGTTAAATGGTCCAAAAAAAAGTTTCGTACACGTCTCCCAGAAAGTGGAAAGTCGAGTACATGCATGACTTCACGCGTCCACTACTGGATACAGAGGCTATAACACAATCGGCCTCATCATCTCTCGCGAGCTCGTCCTCTCCACTCCCCCAACTTGCCTCCCCCACACTGTGAAAACCCCATCCACTCACCACACCTCTGAGGCATCGACTTTCCCGTTTCCAACCGCAACAGCATGAAGATAGGTATTGCATACTAGGCGGAGCAGCGACCGCCCACGAGAGGATGCCTCTACGGTAGTGGCCAGCGGTGGGTCGAACTTCACCGGCACCTGGCCGCTCGTCTCCTTTGCTTGTCGGATTCTTCGACCTCGGTCGAAATGGGCGTCCTGGCCGTCACGACGGGTGAGAGGCTTCACCGGGCACCCATGCGCTCGTCTCCTCTCGCTTGTCCGGTTCTTCGACCTCGGTCGAAACGGGCGTCCTGGCCGTCGAGCAGAAGGTGGATACCAACGTTGTTTATCCCGCCGAAGATGTGCACGTTGCAGGCCACCACGGCGAGGTCTTCCTAGGCCCGATGCTGGACGCGAACCTCGACCCCTTCGACGATTTCGGCCCAAACGTTTAGTTCCAGGAGGATGTTGAGGGTGATGACGAGGAGGTACTTCTCTTTTACCGAAACTGTCCCAACCCTCTTTGTGTCATATTGCTGTTCACATGGTTTGCACGAGCCTGGTTCTTGATTGATTTGATATCCTACCTTGTTCTTGTAGATGTAATTGATTCTACGATTCGTAAGATCAGATTCTAGTTTAATTTCGACTAATCTGCCATGTAGTCACACAATCAATTTATGTGTTCATACTTAGTGGACTTGCAATTGTTGTGGCTTATGTTCATTGTTGTTCATAGGGTTTCTCATGATTCATTACGATTTGTTCTGCCATTTACTTGTTCTACACATTTAATTTTAGGGTTTCTAAGGTTTGATTATGTTAGTGGAGTATTTATTCGATCTGTCATAAAAAACTGATTATGTAGTACTTAATAATTCATAGGAGTATTCTGATGACATGGACAACAACAAGCTAGGTGCGCAGGGACCGGAAAAGCCGCTATGTTCTCAAGCGGCTGAAGGGTGATGAAATTCGTTTCTGCATGCGCTGGGAGCTATTTTGCCCATTATGTGGCAAATTTCTCTAGAAGGACATCCACAGCCTGATCCAACATGCGATGGGTGTAGGCCTAAGTACATAGGGGGAAACACCGCCCTGCAACCAAGGCCAAGCACGCATCATATGGCCTCTTCCTCCAGAATTACGTCTTGCCTAGCTTGCTCCACGTCAACGCCCCTGCTGCTGGCCCTCATGCTCCTGGTCATGTTTAAAGTTCATATGTGTAATCTTAATCCCTTTGGAAGTTCAGCATTAAACTCTACTAGTACAACCGTGGTGGTCTTGTGATGTAGTACTCTTTTGATGCATTTGTGATGTAGTAGTTTTTGAAATGTATAGTACTATCTAAGAAAAGTACTCCCTCCGATTCACATTCATTTCACATCAAGAAATATGGATCAGAGCGAGGAGTAAATTAAACATGGCATCTCGTGCATGAAGCTTGACATTCGATCAGGTTGGCTAGAATAGCAATACAATGCTGCTCATTAGGCAAATGCATGCCATGTACTATAGTATACATCTAGTAAAGAAGTCTATACTGACATAAAAAACTACTTTGGGGATGAGAGTCAATTGGGGCATCTACAATATAGAAAATCTTGCTCGTAGATGATTTTGGCTAAGAGGGTTTTACTCACATTACACGTGCCACTTTCTTGTCTGCAAAACAAGTTCCAATAAAGGGAGAGAAAGAAGAGGGTATTGTGGGCGAGATTGAACACCTTTTTTATGTGTTAAGCTGAGTCCTCGTTTAGATGAGGATTTCGACTTATGCCTAACAGCTCAACACACCCACAAATAATTCTGCTTGCGCGCACCACCGTTCATTAAAAATAACAATATTAGCTCGCAAGATTAAGAACGAAGTGAATTTAAGTAACTTGGTAAGCTTTTCAAGCAATATATTCAGAGAAAGAGCACGCATGTTCGGCTCAAAATAATCATAAGAGAAGAAAAATAAATCTAAGGCACCACATGGATTCATACCTTGAGTCGACGCTGGCTCGTAGAAGGGCGGCCGCGCCTCGAGGATGCCGGGGACGTCTCCACCTCGGTCTCACATGTGACTGCTTATCGGCGGGTGGTGCGCCGCGCCATGTAGAAGATCTATCAAGAGAGGAGAGCCCGATGACGCTACCGACGCCTCAACCTTGATAGCACCGACCTGTTGCTCCGCACCGAGATGCGCCACGTGCAAGATTTAGCGGATGCACCAATTTTAGAGATATGTCATGATCATTGTAACAAATTTCAACGTGATGATGATTTGATCTTGTACTCGGCCTTGAACATAAGAACTAGTACAATCTCACTTTTTTTATCATTATCCTTTGCGAGATTTAGCGGATGCGCCAAATTCAGAGAAATATCATGATCATGGTAACACAATTTTCAATGTAATGATGATTTGATGTTGCACTCGACCTTGAACATAAGTACTAGTACGGTCTCACAAATTTGTATCATTATACTTTGCAAGTTTTAGTGGATGCGCCCATTTTCGAGGTATATCATGATCATGGTAAGTTGGTAACAAATTTTCAACGTGATGATGATTTGATTTTGCACTCGGCCTGAACAGAGGTACTAGTACGGTCTCACAATTTTTATCATTATACTTGGACGGTGGCCAAATTCAAAATCTCATAGCGGCAAAACTTCCCGCCCACAAAATACAAAAATTTCACATGCTTCCAAATTCCCATTCTACCCCTGTGGAGATGACAGCAAAGTCGGTTGGTGGGGGGGGTCTGCCCGTCATTTTTTGAATCACCACCTCCCTAGCCGGAAACCCCCAAAAAAATTCATTTCCCTCAGACCACCCACCGGAACTTCCCAAGTCCCTCTCCCCCACACGACCACCTCACCGGAACATCCCCGCCGGACTTCCCTGGCCTACCCGAGCCCTCGCGATCCTCGTCATCGGCTGCCTGCCGGAGCCGCTTCATCGACGCCGTCATCAACCGGACCGGATCATCCCCGCCCTCGAAACCATATGCTCATCCAGCAGTCTACCGCACGCTTCAGCTGCGGTATCGTCCACCCCACGGAGCCGCCGCCGGATCGGTCGTCCACCGCATCGTATCTTGCTCACCACACCGCTGTGCATGAACCGGATCTGCTTCACCGGCGCCGTGCATGATCTAAACTCTTCTCTGTCGCTTTTCTATTGCTTGCCTGCAAGTTCTTGTTTAATCTTGGGGAACTTGTTTGTGCTAACGACGCGCCGTTACTTTTTGCAGATGAGATGAGTAACCATGAAGTGTAATGGCCGTCTCTCCAATCCCAAGTAGCACATGTAGCGTACTTCATCACCGGATCTATCAACCCAGGGAAGATCTGTGACTCCCACCAGTGCTTCTCCTAATGTAAGTCCCTTGTTTTAGCGCCATGTTAGGTTTCAGATGCTTGTTTGTCTGAAGCTCTTTTAGTTCATTCCTAGCTATGACCGTAACACGTTGCTATTTTCTACTTCATTGCTAACTTTAAGCGATTGAACATTTTGGTTTGCATTCCCCCTCTGTAGATGTAGCCATCATAACTTCTATCTTCTCAGTCGTTGTTACAAAAATTATAGGTATTATAGTAACATCCTGCTATTATTTAGTTCATGGCCAATTTTAAGTAATTGCACATGTTGGTTCGCATTCCCTGGTCTATAGCTTTTGGCATCGTAACTTCTATATTTGGTTTACATTCCTGCTCTGTAGATCTAGCCATCATAACTTTATCTTGCTCGTCGTTGTTACAAAAATTATGGCCTGCTACTATGTTGTTTGTGCCAATTTTTTACTCCATGAACATGTTGGCTTGCATTCCCTGTACTAGGTGATGCCATTGTTTTGTATCTAGTTCATTGTAAGCTAACAAAGTAAGGACTTAGTTTGGCATGCTATCACTCTGCTATCTAGCCTGTAGTACAAATAAACTTGTCATACTACTAGATAATAATTTTGCGTGCCATCTTGTTCTTCAAAATCTTATTGACTTGTTTCTCGACTTGGCATGACGCTCACATATGGAAAGCTGAACATATTGGTTTGCATTCCCTCTTATACAAGTTCACAGGTGATCCCACTATATTCTGTATCCGGTCCATCCTAAGCTCCAACATTAACTATCCTCTATGTGTTGCTCATTACAAGTTTATATCCCGAAACATCTTGATTTGCATCCCCTTCACTATAAGTTCAGGAGTATTATTTAGTTCACGGCCAAAATGAAGTAATTGCACTTGGCACATGTTGGTTCACATTCCCTCCTCTTTAGCTTTTGCCATCGTACTTCTATTTTTGGTTTACATTCCCTGCTCTGTAGATGTAGCCATCATAACTTCATCTTGCTCGTCGTTGTTACAAAATTTATAGCCTGCTACTATGTTGTTCATGCCAATTTTGTACTCCCGAACATGTTGGTTTGCATGGGACTCGACAGTAGTAAGTCTGCTGTTTCATTCTAACATGCTCTGTTATATTGGCTGTTGGTATGCGGCATGCACTCTTTGTTTGCTTATTGTGCGCATTACAATGATCTTGTTATAACGACGAAATGATGAGTTCCAAATTCTTTGGCAAACAATATTGTAGTGTCTTTGCCTTTCCATTGTTGCTGTCTTAACTTGTAATGTCTTTGTTTCAGATATAGGTGCTGCATGGACAACTTAAAGATTGCCGGATCGCTTCATTGTATTGCTAGGTTTAATTACCATTCAATTTCTCTGGGTTCTGTAATATTTTTTCAAAGCCTTGCAGTGATGTAATATTTAGTTAGTTTTTATAGTTCTTCGCGCATTTTTCTTTGGTGCTTGTCGTAAGTGAGGCTATCCGACAGAATCAATCTGCGTAAATATTCTCGTATCTAAATCACAATTCCCATCCCTTAAACGGCCCAATTAAGCGAAATCACATACGTGCCGGCCCGCAAAATACTAAAGCGCCTTTTACGCCGCATATAAACGCAACTAAGCGTGGCCCACTTACTTATTGGGCGGCCCACTTGATTCTTGTGGACCCCACACTTTTATTGGGCGGCCCACTTGCTTTAAGGTGGACCCCACCCCTCTGGCGGGCCCACTAACTAGTTGGGCCAGCCCAATTGCTTTATGGTGGTCCCCACGTACTAAACGGGCCGGCCCTTTAAGACGAATGTGGGACCCACTGTGTTTTGGCCGACCCACTGCTTTGTTGGCGCCCTTGCTCTAGGGTGGACCCCACATACTAAATGGGCCGGCCACGGAAAAGTGGGACCCACTGTGTTTTCCGGCCCACAGCGTGTTGGGCCCCCCTGCTATGGTGGACCCATACTAAATGGGCCGGCCGTTTAAAGAAAGTGGGACCCCCGTTTGGCCCGACCACTATCTTGTTGGGCCACTTGCTTATATGGTGGACCCCACATACTAAATGGGCCGCCCTTTAGCAGGAAGTGGGACCCACCGGACTTTTTGGCCCGACCCGCTATCTTGTTGGGCCGGCCCACTCGCTCTATGGTGGACCCCACATGCTAAATGGGCCAGCCATATGAGGAAAGTGGGACCCACATGTTTTTGGCCGGCCCACTATCTTTTGGGCCGCCCACTTGCTATATGGTGGACCCCACATACTAAATGGGCGGCCTTTTAACGGAAAGTGGGACCCACATGCTAATGGGGCCGACCCTAACTTGGGCCGGCCCAGTTGCTTTAATGTGGACCCCACTTTGTAAATGGGCCGGCCGGTACCGAAAGTGGGACCCACATGTCTTGTGGGCCGCCCTTTTGCCTGTTGACCGGTCAATCGAGTGCATTCGCCCGCCCACATGCTTAGTGGGCGGCCCATTAAAGTTTTGACAGATCAACCTTAGAGGTTAGGCCCGGCCCACGTAACTAATGGACCAGCCCATATAGTTGACCGGTCAAACTATGTCGGCTGGCCCGGCCCGCTTATTGGGCCGGCCCGCTTAAGACGTGGCAGGCCTCGTGTGGGCCTACCATCTACCACGGGGTTTCATCCGGTTAACGCCGTTAATTACGGCGTGTCTGCATCGTTATGGTCGATCAACGGCTCCGAAACACTTGGGCAACGGTCCGATTTTCCGTGGCGGAAGGCGCGCGACGGACCGAAAAACGTCGTTGGACTTTGCACGCGATTCACACAGAACCCATATCGTCGGGTTAGGCCCATGGGCGACGAAAAATACCCCTTAGCGGACGATTTTGAGACGTTGTCTATCAGAACTTTTCTTGTAGTGAGAATCCCCTACTGTTTTATCTTTTTATTAATATGGAGCCCAAAGTTCTTACATGGTGCACAAGGAGTGCTCCAAGACTGAGAGTTTTCTAGACGACCAAACCCAAAACGAAAAAAGAGATAGGGGGGAAGGATGGCAGGGTGGCAGGGTTAACCACACCACCCTTTACATTTTATGTGAGCAATACAAGCAGAAACTGAAGGTGAGCTTTATGTTCTTCCCTGATCCTGCACCCAAGCACTTCCAAGTCTTGCCGTAGTTGTCTCTTCCAAGTGGCTATTTCCGGCTGGACCCCCTCGAACAGCTTCTTGTTTCTAATCTTCCAAATGTTCCACGCGCCCAAGATGACAATTTCAGTGAATAAAGCACGACTCCACGTGGTTTTGCCATCAGTTATCATTTCCTCTAGGCGAAGGCTTGTGTTCCAGGCGAGGCCCAACTCTGCCCAACATCCAGTACTGAAGCTGCAGCCGAAAAAAGGTGGTTCCTAGTCTCGACCCGTCCCGAGTCACATATCAAACAAGATAAGTCCAAGCCAATATCAAGGTTTCTTCTCCTTAGCATGTCACGTGTATTGATTCTGTCGACCAGCATTAACCAGGCGAAGACTTTGTGTTTCATCATACACTTGGATTTCCAGATCATTGCAATATAATCAGGTGGGCGGATCTCTCTGAAGCAAAAGTCATAGAAGTCACTGGTTTTGAACTTAGAGCTCCCCCAGACAAAGTCCCATACATTCGGGGTCATAGGATCCAATTGATGATTGTTGAAGAGCTCTTGCAGCTGGACCAGCTCCTCGTGCGCCTCTGTAGATAGAGGGAGTTGAAAGTGTGTTGCAACGTCTTGTGTGCCGACGAAATCTGCTACTGAGACATCTTCAGAGGTTGCAAACGAGAACAGCCTCGCCGAGGTTTCCGATAAAATAGGGGAGCACCAGGGATCTTTCCAAAGTAGGACAGTGTCACCAGCCATCACCTTGCAGTTTGTTATTCCTCGATAAACAATCATCATCTTTGCCACATCACGCCACCAGAATGAACCGCAGATAGGTTTTGCATGTGGAACACAGTTATCATAATAAGCCGACCAAACCAGCTGTACCCATGGGATGTCACATCTCTTGTAGAATTTGTCAAGGAGCTTGATTAAAAGAGCTTGATTTTGGACTTTGAGGTTCATCACCCCAAGTCCTCCCTTGCTTTTTGGCTGGCACACCATCTCCCAAGAGGCCAGTGAGTGACACTTCTCTTCACCATCTATCATTTTCCTCCAAAGGCAATGTCTACGAGCTCTATCACAAAACTCGAAGATTTTCAAAGGAATTTTCAATGTACACATGGCAAACGTAACCAGTGGAGTTATCGCGGAGTTGACATACGTCAGCCTGCCACCGTATGTGAGCCAGAGGGCCGAACTGGAGAGCCTCCTTTCCACCGCACACACCATTGGCATCAGGTCTTCCACTGTTGGACGAGTGGTTCCCATAGGTAGCCCGAGGTATGTGAACGGCATCGCACCCACTCTGTAGCCAATCTCCGTGGCCAAAGTGTCTGCCCGCTCAACAGTGATGTTGATTGGGTATAGCTGGGTTTTGTTGAAATTTATTTTCAGTCCCGTAGTTTTTGCAAACGCTTGTAGAATCTCCTGCATGGCACGCAATTGTTCTGGACAAGCTGGGAGTACAACAATCGTATCGTCGGCGTATTGGATTACTGGGTAGTCTTCAGAGGCCGGCTGCTGGATTGGTAGGCGGAGGATACCATCTGCACAGGCGGTGTTGATGACTGATTGCAGGACATCCCCCATTGCAACAAAAAGTAGCGGGGAGAGTGGATCTCCCTGCCTCACCCCCCCTTTTGCACTTGAATTCTGTCCCAGGCACACCATTGAGTAGCACTGCCGAGCTCCCCGTACTGAGGATGTTTCTCACCATGTTGATCCAACGATTATCAAATCCTCTGTATATAAGAATATCCAGGATAGACTGGTGGCTGACGGTGTCAAATGCTTTCTCAAAGTCTATTTTGAGGACCACACATTCAGCTCCAGACGAATGACATTGGTATAAGAATTCATACGCCCAGGCCAGGCAATCTTGGATGGTCCGACTTTTTATGAAACCATACTGGTTACGATGGACAAGACGAAGAATCCATTTCTGAAGCCTGTCAGCTAGAAGTTTGGTCAGAACTTTGACAACACAGTTCAGCAGAGATATCGGGCGGTAATCATTAACTGTTTCTGGCGACAGGGTTTTCGGAATTAGTGTGATCAAGGAGCTGTTGAGGCACTGAACTGAGATCTTCCCTTCCCAGAAATCATCACAAAATTGATAGAAATCTTCCTTGATTATATCCCAACAACATTTTAGGAAGAGCCCATTGAAACCATCCGGACCCGGAGCTTTATCCACTGGAAGCCGCTGAATAACTCCGTCAATTTCCTCACGAAAGAATCTGGTTGAGAGGACCTCGAGCCCTTGCATTGGCTGGATCAACTCCTCAAGGTTTAAGCAGTTTTCTGGCACACTTTCTACCCCCATTCTTTTCTTGAACGCTTCATGAAATGCCGCTGCTTTTTCTGAATGTGTATCTAGGTTTCTGCCATCAAGGCTAGTAAGCACCGCAATATTATTCCTTCTGTAACGCTCGGTGGCTCGAGCATGGAAGAATTTGGTGTTTTCATCCCCTAATTTGGCCCATCTGTAAGTGCACCTCTTTTTCCAGTACTTGTTCTTATAATCAAGCAATCTCAGCAAGTGTTTTTTCAGTATAACTCTGAAGTTCCATTCCTGTCTTGCCAAGTCCCTCTTATCCTCTATACTATCCAATTCAGCCAGCGCTTTGTTGCTGTTTTCTATTGCTATGCTAAGCCTGGAGATGGATTTGCTCCAATGTTTGAGATCTCTACGCAGTCTCTTTAGCTTGGCTGAAATGATTAGGGCACTGTTACTGGCTCTGATCGGGTGATTCCAACTCTCCAGCACAGTTTCTCTGAACCCTGGGTGCAAAGGCCAATAATTCTCAAAGCGGAACAGCCGGCATTTGGGAATGCATGTTTGAATGGACACAACACAGGGGGTGTGATCGGAGACAGGTTTTGCAAGAGGCTTAACACAAGTATTGGGGAAAACTGATGTCCATTCTACGGTGGTGAAGAACCAGTCAAGCTGTTCGAGCAGTGGCTGTTCTTGCATGTTGCACCACGTAAACCTTCTGCCCTTCAAAGGTAGTTCAACTAACGCATGACCGCTGATGATTTCATTGAATTTTATCATGTCATTCACATTACCTCCAGGACGGTTACGATTTTCAGGCGCGCGAATAAAGTTGAAGTCGCCAAGAATTAACCAGAGCTCGTTAGGACTGATCGACAGACTTTCTATCCATTGTACAAACTCAGTTCTCAACTCTCCCATGCAAGGCCCATAGATATTTGTTAAGTTCCAGGTTTGATTAGATTGAGTAGAGGATAGGGTGATAGTTAACGCGAATCTCTCACGGTGAAGGACAACACCAGAGAACAAAGAACTGCACCAGATGATTATCATACCCCCCGACGCACCGAGGGAGGGAACGTATTCGAATTTATCAAAGCGACGAGGGCAACATTTACGTATATATGAGTTATCAAAGTGTTCTTTTTTGGTTTCTTGAAGACAAATGATAGCACAACTACACTCCTCAATTTTATTGCGAAGGGCGAGACATTTTTCTTCAGAGTTTAACCCTCTGATGTTCCAACACAAGATAGACCAAAACGATAGAAGACTCATGGGGAAGGGGGGAGGATGAGGCGGAACACAAAACGATCAACCCAAGGACAGGCTTGGGGACAGACTCTATGACACGACACACGAGCAGATGACACAAAGCTACCCATCGCAAGGAGTGTGATGAAAACTTCTAAGCGGCGCCGGCCTCCTCTGACACTTCCTCAGCAGCAAGCAGACGCTCTTCTGAAACTTCCTCCGCAGGAACACCGCACAAGTTAACAGCAATGTTTTGGAGGACAGCCACTGGGGTTGGAGGCGGGATTGCTTCATCTTCAGGTTCCTCAACCGGCAAGACCGCCGTCGGCTGATCATCTCTCACAGGGATGGTGGCCGATGAAGCAGGATCCAGTTTCTGCATGCTCGGGACAGATATCGGCTGCACATGCGAGGTACGGGCAGGGCGGTCAGATACTGAGTTTTGCTTAAACCCCTGAAAGCGGGTGTTCCGAGTGCTGCAACGCAGCCCGGCCACGCTGCGGGGTGTCTCCCTGCGACGCTTGCGTCTTGCCACAGAGCTCTCTGGTTCTTGGAGTGGAGCTTCCACAATCTCTCCCATCGGGGTCAGCGCGACAGGTGCAACGTCCAAACTCTGTGCCTGGGGTGAGAAGGGGACGATGGCCCAGGCATCACTGCTGCTGTCAGAAGGGGGCTGCGCCATCTGTGGGGGCGCGATCGATTGGGCCAAGACCTGTGCTGTGTTGATCTGGATATTCTCCATTGCAGCCACCAGATCCTCCGATAGGTTCCTTGCAAAGCTGACGTTCATGAGAACAAACTGCTCAACCTCCGTTCCTTCCGAATCAGGCGAGTTATAGCCGACCTGATCAAAGCCTGCATCCTCTAGGTCATCAAACACATTGTTGGCCGGTACGCTGCCATCTACAGCCTGGACCCCCTGCTCCCCTGGGATATTATTTAACTGAACCAAGCTTCCCAAGGGAGGTTGTAGCGCTTCATCCCTAGCCTCCTCTGCACCGTTATACTGCCACCACTGCTGGATGATCACATTTCCATGTTGTTCCTCAGATGCGTCAGGGGCAACAAAGGGGTGAGGGTTAGCTCCATTGGGAGGAAGAGGATCCTCCCCCTCCACCTGAAAAGAAGGAACAAAACTAGCCGCCGCTTGAGCTCCAAAGCCACGCAGGAGATACACTGGTACTGTCCAGGAGCTATTGGTTCCACCGAGCTGCCTCATGATCAAGCTACGCGGAACGAGGGTTTCATCCATCAGCCAGACTCTGACAATCACCCTACCAGGATTGCTACTCGGATCATGCCAAAGTAGAAGGCGACCAAAACTAGCACAAGCTTGACTAATGTAGAACTCTGTTTGGTAATCTAGCGGAAATCCAAGCATCATGATCCAACGTTCCTGCCCCGGTACTACTGCTCTATGATTCAAAGCCTCATTGTGTCTCACAAAATTAATCAAAGTGTCCTCATCTAACTGGAAGCCATGACCTTCTACAATGGCATCACGAATGATCACTGTCCTGAACCTAAACAGACCGATGCCAAAGGGCGAACTGCGAGCACTGCGGACATCAATATTGTGATCGTACCTCATCAGATTCACCAGGGTGGTGAGGATCATAGGACGCTCCAGATCAGCAACTTCGCGGTTCGCCACCGCGATGGCATACTCCCCATGAAAGACAGGAGTTTCTGCCGGAAGCGCCAGGTGTTCCCTAACCACGCGGTTGGCCGGGCCGTCATCCACGATCAGACCCTCAGGGAGGAAGCGGAAGGGGTTCATCGCAAAGTTCGCCATGGTGGGAGGAGGGGGAGCAGTGGGGGGTGGACTAGCGATCGAGAGATCAGGGGGAACAACCTCAGGGTTTTGTAGGGTACAAGAGCTTGGTAAGGGAAGAGACATAGCTGCTGATAGGTTAATGTTTTGAGAGATTACTTTCTTTTTCCAAACCCATCTGCCGATCAAACGAGATGATTTCTTTCTCCAAACAAACCTGCCAGGGCATCTTGCCTTGATATGCCCAAAAACTTTACATCTTCTACAACAGATTTGATTTGAACAATCCTTAGAGAGATGTCCTTCCAAGAGGCAACGAGAGCACATAATTGCCTTATTACTTCTGTTCATGCCTTCTGAAGAATGATTATGGGAAGGCGATCCTGAAGCGATGGAGTTGGCGATGTGGGCCAGGGAGGCTTCCGAGTCAGGAAGGTGGCCCGTTTCCCTGTAGAAATCCAATTCAATTTCTCTGATCTTTTTAAGGTGGCAGGAAGCCTGTTTGTGACCTAAATCCGAGCAAATCCGGCACCTCAGGCCAACGTGGCAGCGCCTACCATCCAGGTGACAAACTTTACCAGGACCCAGACAGACTGGGCATTCAAATTGATTGGGCCCTATGTCAGGGAGCGTGGCGATTTTTGTGGCCTGACAGATGGCAGCATCATCATATCCTGCCTGCCTGAGATCACGAAGCATGGCTAGGGTTGGCGCAGACTTCTGCGAAAAAACATTCGAGGGTCCCTTAGAGGGAGAGGCAGACGTGACCCCTGGTAACCTTCCAAAACGAGTACGAGGATTCCCAGATGGAAGGACGGGAACGGCGTCGAACCTTCCTAGTTTAAGCTGGGGTAACGAGGGAAGGTCCGCTGAAATAGGGCTTTGATTGGTAACCAAGCTGTCAAGGAAAGATTTGGGAATTTGAGCCTGGTTAGGCGCTCCCTGATTGGACTGGTTCTTCTCCCTCTCCGACGAACGCCGGAGGACATCAAGATTGGGCCTAAAACAAACTCTCGACTTGTCTAGCGAAGGAGATCTTGAGAGGCTGTCAGAATGTGGCTCAAGAGGTCTCTTTTTCCTAGAGGGAATGGACCAGCCCTCCTCGGGTTCAACATGAGAAAGAACAGGAGAGTCAAACACTGCCGCATAACCATCCCCATGAAACAAACGGAAATGACAATGGAAATATGCAAGACTTTTTGATGCTTCTCTTGAAAGTACTATTCATGAAAAGTTTTTGCTATATGTTATCTATTTGTTAGCAAACTATAGATCATTGCCTTGAGTCAGTTCATTCATCTCATATGCTTTACAATAGTATGATCAAGATTATGTTGGTAGCATGTCACTTCAAATTATTCTTTTTATCGTTTACCTACTCGAGGGCGAGTAGGAACTAAGCTTGGGGATGCTTGATACGTCTCCAACGTATCTATAATTTATGATGTTCCATGCTAGTTTTATGACAATACCTACATGTTTTGCTCACACTTTATAATGTTTTTATGCATTTTCCGGGACTAACCTATTAACAAGATGCCGAGGTGCCAGTTCATGTTTTCTGCTGTTTTGGTTCCAGAAAAGCTGTTCGGGCAATATTCTCGGAATTCAACGAAACAAGAGCCAAACCTCCTATTTCTCCGAGGGACACACGGAGCCAGAAGGGCAAGTCAGGGGGAGGCCCACGGCCTCCAGACCACAAGGGCGCGGCCAAGGAGGGGGGGCGCCGCCCTATGGGTGGGCCCCCCGGGCACCCCCTCGCGCCGCCCTTTCGCCTATATATGCCTCGCGACGCGAAAACCCTATGGCAATCGATCATATTCCAGAAAGACTCCAGGGGCGCCGCTGCCATCGCGAAACCAAGTTTCGGGTCAGAAGTTCCTGTTTCGGCACCCTGCCGGGACAGGGATCGACCCCCGGGAGGCTTCTCCATCGACGCCGCCGCCTCCATCATGCTCCGTGAGTAGTTCCCCCATGTACTACGGGTTCTAGAGTAGTTGGTACTCTCTCTCCCATGTACTTCAATACAATGATCTCATGAGCTGCCTTACATGATTGGGATCCATCTGATGTAATCGGTGTTGTGTTTGTTGGGATCCGATGAATTGTTACATTATGATCGGTCTATCTATAAAGTTTGTGAAGTTATTGTTGCTGCAATCTTGTTGTGTTTAATGCTTGTCACTAGTGCACGAGTGGCATGATCTTAGATTTGAGCTCTATAATTATTGCTTAGATTGTATCTACAAGTTGTTTGCACATGTCTATGTCCGGAACCCGAGGCCCCAGAGTGACCAACTGGGATAACTGGAGGGATGGCTTAGATATGAGGATCACATGTTTTCACCAAGTGTTAATGCTTTGCTCCGGTGCTCTATTAAAAGGAGTACCTTAATTACCAGTAGATTCCCTTGAGGCCCGGCTGCCACCGGCTGGTAGGACAAAAGATGTTATGCAAGTTTCTCATTGCGAGCACGTATGACTATATATGGAAAACATGCCTACATGATTAATAAACTGGATGTTCTGTCTTAATGATATAATAATTATATCAATTGCTCAACTGTAATTTGTTCACCCAACACTTGTCACTTGTTATTGGAGAGTTACCACTAGTGTAGATAGCTGGGAACCCCGGTCCATCTTTCATCATCAAATACTCACTCGGTCCTATATGCCATTAGAATTAGTATCAACTATTTTCGGTGCCATTGCCTCTCGTATTCTGCTCACTGCTGTATTCTGTTACTATTGCTCTCATATTATTGCTTTCATATCACCCCTGTTACTAGTGCTTTTCCAGGTGCAACTGATTTGACAACTCGGTTGTTAAGGCTTATAAGTATTCTTTGTCTCCCCTTGTGTCAAATCAATAAATTTGGGTTTTACTTCCCTCGAAGACTATTGCGATCCCCTATACTTGTGGGTTATCAGGCCCCCTGCGCCGCCATATGGGGAGGGGCCCCTGCTGGCCTTCCTCGACTCCTCTTCGGTCTTCTGGAACACTCCGTGGAAAATAGGGCCGTGGGCTTTTGTTTCGTCCAATTCCGAGAATATTTGTAAAACAAATTTTATGAAATCAAAAACAGCAGAAAACAGGAACTGGCACCGTGGCATCTTGTTAATAGGTTAGTCCCAGAAAATGCATAAAAACATTATAAAGTGTGAATAAAACATGTAGGTATTGTCATAAAACTAGCATGGAACATAAGAAATTATAGATACGTTGGAGACGTATCACTAGACACTGGTGAGGGGTTTGCAGGTCCTTCAATTTCAAATTTGAGTTGTGTTGGTTGATTAGAGAGGACAAACCAGAAACTATTAGACCAGTTTGGGAAGCTTCTGCTGGCAACAGAAATTCCATGGATGAATGTAACTGGAGGTTGTCAGAGAATAGGAAGAAACTAAAAGGGTGGAACAGAAATGTGGATAGTGTTTTTCGAAAAGAGAAAAATGTTTGTTTTTCTTGATAATCTTCAAAGACAGCTGAGATTAATGGTTTGGATTTGGTGGAAAGAGAAAAAATATTTTTATATTAAAAACAACTTAATTATCCGGTTAGGGAGGACAACATTAAATCGCTTCCATAGAGTAAAAAGTGTTGACCTCAAACTGGGACAAACTTGCACTTGGTATTTTATGAATAAAATTAATGGTAGGAGAAGGTAAAAACAAAATAATGCATATGATGGATGGGGGTGATGTGGTTGAAGGTGATGAAAATCTGCTTGTTCATGGAACTGATTTTTACAAACAATAATTGGGCATTCTGATAGAATCTAGGTGGGAACGGATTTTGATTTTCCAAATATGGTGGTTATTGAGTCCAACCTCGCTTTCCTCTTTTGAAGAGATTAAGGAAATGGTTTTCTCTTTGGCACATAACAAAATCCTGGACCTGATGGTTTTCCTAGAAAATTTAACTATTCTTTTAGGATTTGGTGAAAGTTCCTTTGAAAAATCTTTTTGGCGGCTTTTTTAATGGTAATTTGGGTATTGGTAGGATAAATTATGGTACGATTACCTTAATCCCAAAACGTGAGGATGCCATGGAAATTTCGAAATTTAGGCTTATATGCCTAATGAACACAAACTTGAAAATTATTATTCAAAGAATGAATAATAGGTTGGCTCCGATAGTTGATAGAACTCAAACTACTTTTATGGAAGTAGATTCATTATGGAAGTTGTTTCCATGCTTCATGAAATTATTCATGTAGTTAAAATGGAGAAAAAAATGCCATGGGTGCTTTTCAAAGTTGATTTTGAAACATCCTTTGATAATGTGAATTGGGATTTTATCTATAATGTAATGATAAAAAGGGTTTTCACACAAGTGTAATGATCTTGTGTTTAGCATCACTAGTAGTGGAAAGTGAACATTAAAATTAATGATTAGATGGCAGGGTTCTTCTCTATTTATAGGGGTGTGAGGGCAGGGTGATCTCATGTCCCCATCCTCTTTAATTCTCTCTAGTTGACTCTTTGAGTGTTATGATTTAAAATGCACAACTGGGTGATGTTATAACTGATTTGGTATCTCACCTGCGGGAGAATGGGATTGCCATTCTCCAATAGGAAAATGTTACCATTTTCCTGTTAAATGAGGGTTTTGAAAATGCTAGGATCTTGAAATTCGTGCTTTGCCTTTTTGAACAAATGTGTGGGCCTAAGATAATTTTTCCTGGAAGTGGATTCTGTTGTTTGGGAAAATGGAAGGAATGTATACATATTTATGAAGAGAATTTTACTTGTAAATCTGGGGTGCTACCTTAAAATATTTGGGGTGCCAATTGATAAGAAAAAAACTTCTTAATGCGCATTGAAAACTTGTAGATGATAAGATGGAGAAAGATTGGGGTGTTATCAAGGGAAGCATTTGGATATGAGTTCTAGAGTTAACTTGTTGAATGCTTATTTGACCACTATACCCTTGTTTATGTCTCCTTTCTATAGAGTAACTCTAGGAGTAAAAAAGGGAGTGGATATCTTTAGGAATATGTTGTTGTGGCAAGAAGAACAAGGGACTAGAAAATACCACTTAGTAAATTGGGAGACAGTTTGTACTCCCAAAGATCTAGGTGGGCTTGGACTGTTGAATTTGGATGTGATGAATATTTGTTTGTTGTGTAAATGGTTCTGGAAGTTGGAGAATGAGGATGGTGCTTGGCAAAACATTTCGAAGAAAAAATATCTTCATAAAGAAACTCTAACACAAGCTACTCATAGGGTGGGTTCATCTCAATTATGGCCAGGATTGATGAAGGTGAAGCCAACTTTCTACAATTTCTGTAATAGAGTGGTTTCTGAGAATAAAACAAGATTTTGGAGAGATGTATGGTATAATCAAAATAACCTTTGGCAACCACCTACCATATATTATACAACATGTCCTTTAATCAACACATAACCGTGGATAAAGTTGTAAATTCTTTTGGAGGTTTTTTGACTTCTAAAAGACATTTGCAGGGTGAGTTGCCACTAAATGGTTACAGTTGTTAGATATTATTCATGGGGTAAATTTTACTCCATCCGATGATAAGGTGTCTTGGAAATTTGGGAAAAGGGATTCACTGTCAAATCCGTGTATAGTGCTCTACAGAATAGACCACATGTCAAAGCTTTCAAATTGATGTGGGGTTTAAAAGTTACATCAAAAGTTAAGATGTTTGTGTGGCGCTTCATGTAAGGGAGAACTTTGACTAGGGATAGTTAAAAGAAAACGAGGGTGGGTAGGGGATCAACATTGTTTGCTCAGTGTTAAAGATGAAAGCATTGATCATTTGGTTTTCTTCTCTCCCATTGCAAGGTTTATTTGGAGCATTTTTCAATGTACCTGTAATACCCCTGCTCAATCCAATAGAATGGCTGAGCTTGGGGGTTGGGTCAACAAATTCAGAGGGGAAGATATAGTTAAAGATAAAGTATGTTTAGCTGCTATGTTTTGGGCTATCTGGAAAATCAGAAACAAATCACGTTTTGACAATATTATTGTGGACAGAGGTGAGGGCCTAACCTGAGGTAGAAGGAGGCTGCAGGGAGGAACACTTCTCTTCTTAGGGTTACAGAGATAGAAGCACCTTATATAGGTCAGGACTGGGCTGGGCCAGATGGGCCACAATAGAGAACAAGAAGACAGCCCAACAGATACACCAACAGTTATCCAACACTCCCCCTCAAGATGGGTGATAAATGTCAATCATCCCCATCTTGGCACAGGCAAGATTACACTCCTTTGATCCCAGCCTTTTTGTTAAACAGTCTGCCACTTGTTGTCCTGATCTCACATAAGCCAATGAGATAATCCCTGCATCAATCTTTTCTTTAATAAAGAATATGTCTATCTCCACATGGTTAGTTCGCTCATGCTGGATAGGGTTGTTTGCTATGCTTATGGCAGACATATTATCACACCACACTTTCAAGCTTTCTTGCCTTAAAATTTTCAGCTCTCTTAGAAGGTTTCGTACCCACAATATTTCACCCAGGCCCTGTGACATAGCTCCGTACTCTGCTTCGGCTGTTGATTTTGAGACAACAGATTGTTTCTTACTTCTCCATGACACCAAATTTCCTCCAACAAAAACACAATACCCTGAGGTGGATCTTCGATCATCTAAGCAGCTATCCCAATCTGCATCACAATATCCATCTACATCTAGGTGTCCATTACTTTTAAACCACAATCCTTTTCCCGGAGTGCCCTTCAAGTATCTCAAGATTCTTTGAGCTGCTTCCAAGTGTCCATCCCTCGGGTCATGCATATAGCGACTCACTACACTCATTGCAAATGATATATCTGGTCTCGTGTGGCATAAGTATATTGGTCTTCCAACAAGTCTTTGATATTTCTCCTTGTCTATGAGTTCTCCATTATTATTTTGGTCAATAGGTGTTGAAGCCACTCGGCACCCCAGCATGTCCATATCATCTAAGAGATCCAATGTATACTTTCTTTGAGATAGTGATATCCCTTTTGACGATCTTGCAACTTCTATTCCAAGGAAATATTTAAGTTTTCCCAAATCTTTCACCTCAAAGGCTTGACTCAAGCATCCTTTAAGTTTTGCGATTTCCACATCATCATCTCTCGTGATAATAATATCATCAACATACACAGCAAGGATGGTGATTTTCTGCTCAGAATGTCTGTAAAATAAGGTATGGCCCCCATTGCATTGACCATATCCCATGCCACACACCACTTGTCTAAACCTGTCAAACCAGGCCCGTGGAGATTGTTTGAGACCATATAGAGATTTCTTCAGTCTACATACCTTCCCTTTAGTTTCAGGTCTGAAAAATCCTGGTGGCATCTCCATATATACCTCCTCTTGAAGATCATCATGCATAAATACATTTTTGACATCAAGTTGATGCAAGGGCCATCCGAAATTTGTTGCACAAGAGATCAATATTCGGACAGTGCTCATTTTTGCCACTGGTGCAAATGTCTCATCATAGTCAATGCCATAAGTTTGACTATATCCTCTTGCCACAAGTCTTGCCTTATATCTCTCCACTTTTCCTTCTGCATTTTTTTTACAGAATAGATCCACTTACAACCTACTGTATTCTTTCCTTTAGAGAGATATGTCAAGTCCTATGTTTTATTGTTCTTCAAAGCCTCTAATTCTTCCATCATTGCATTGCACCATCTCGGGTACAACCTGGCCGCCTTCCAATCCTTAGGAACAGATATAGTTTGCAGCGAAGCAACAAAAGCCCGAAAATAGGGTGACAATGCCTCGTAAGAAATATAATTTCCCACGTCATAGTCATCATAACTAAGTCGCTTTGGGGGTCCAACTTTCCTTATCTCTTTCCTTATTGCAATTGGCAAGTCCAGGCTATTATTGGACTCAGTCTGAGATTGATTCTCCTCAGCAGAATCTACACTTGTGCTTCCTTGATTTTCAGGTCCAATGGGTTGCTCCCCCTGCCCCTGGTCTTGTTGCTCCTCCAGTGCATCTACTTGTTCCCTTTGTACTTGTCTTCTAGAGTACACAAGTGTATTCTGCAGTCATCTTTGTGGTGGTACGGGTCTAGGTGGTGTAGGTGTACCAGGAATTGCATGAATCTCCGCAACAATAGGAATTTTTTGATGTTGATGTTGGTCACCATCTTGCTGCTCTTGATCACCACCTTGATGTTGCTCCCCCTCTTGAGCATCACCAAGATGTTCAAGCCCCTGGAACAAGCCACTACGATCACTTTCACCGTCATAAAATGGTTCTGACTCGCGAAACGTAACATCCATGCTTACAAATGTCCTCCTGTCAGTGGGACTCCAACACGTGTAACCCTTCTGTCTGGAGGAATAGCCAATAAAGATACATTTCATAGCCCGATGATCTAGCTTGCCAACAGATGTCCTGTGATCCCTTACAAAACATGTACAACCAAAGAGTTTGGGTGGTACAATAAAGTCATTGTTATTTGGAATGAGTTGGCAAGGAGACTGCATACCTAGAATTTTTGAAGGCATTCTGTTGATCAAATACGTAGCAGTCATAAATGCCTCACTCCATAAGAATTTGGGAACATTCATGGTAAACATAAGAGATCAAGCCACTTCAAGAATGTGCCTATTCTTCCGCTCAGCAACTCCATTCTGGGGAGGAGTGTCAGGACATGAAGTCTGGTGCAGTATACCTTGCGAAGATAAGAAAGCAGCAAAAGGTTTGTTGATATATTCAGTACCATTATCAGTTCTGATCACTTGCACCTGAACATTGAATTGGTTTTTCACATAGGCACAAAAACTCTGAAAACAAGTGAACACTTCATCTTTGTGACGCATAAGATAAATCCAAGTCATTCTGGAATAGCAGTCAATAAAAGTCACAAAGTACTTCATGCCACTTACTAACACAACATGACACGTCCATAAATCAGAGTGCACTAACACAAATGGGGATACACTTTTGATCACTCTACTAACATAAGAGGTTCTCGTATGCTTAGCATATTCGCAGGCATCACAACATAATTTGGTTTTGTCCACTCCATCCATTACATCAGGAAAAACTCGAAACATTTTATCAAACGACATGTGGCCCATTCGACAATGATGAACTAGTGCCATACTCTCCTTTCCTCCAACAATCACAGCAAGCACAGAACTAGCATCATGCCCCATCTTGTCACGATCTATGTGCCAAAGACCTCTATGTCTGGTTGCAGTCCCAATCATCTTGCTGCTCACCCTTTCCTGAATTAAACACATATATCTATCAACTATTATACGGTTGTCCTGCTGATCAATCAAGGCACTTAGAGATAGCATCATGGAAAGCCGGACTTGGGGAACTGATGACAACTTTATTCGTTGACAACAACAAACACCTCTCAAAACTGTATTTGTATGCTCTCTATATGATTTCAAAACTTAAAAAGCTCTAGCACATGATTTAATCCCGGCTTCCCTCTGCGAAGGGCCTTTCTTTTACTTTATGTTGAGTCAGTTTACCTACTTCTTTCTATCTTAGAAGCAAACACTTGTGTCAACATTGATTCTTACATGCTTGCTTATTGCACCTATTATATTACTTTGTGTTGACAATTATCCATGAGATATGCATGTTGAAAGTTGAAAGCAATTGCTGAAACTTAAATCTTCCTTTGTGTTGCTTCAAAACCTATTATTAAGAATTTATTGCTTTATGAGTTAACTCTTATGCAAGACTTTTTGATGCTTCTCTTGAAAGTACTATTCATGAAAAGTTTTTGCTATATGTTATCTATTTGTTAGCAAACTATAGATCATTGCCTTGAGTCACTTCATTCATCTCATATGCTTTACAATAGTATGATCAAGATTATGTTGGTAGCATGTCACTAAATTATTCTTTTTATCGTTTACCTACTCGAGGCGAGTAGGAACTAAGCTTGGGGATGCTTGATACGTCTCCAACGTATCTATAATTTATGATGTTCCATGCTAGTTTTATGACAATACCTACATGTTTTGCTCACACTTTATAATATTTTTATGCATTTTCCGGGACTAACCTATTAATAAGATGCTGAGGTGCCAGTTCCTGTTTTCTGCTGTTTTTGGTTCCAGAAAAGCTGTTCGGGCAATATTCTCGGAATTCAACGAAACAAGAGCCAAACCTCCTATTTCTCCGAGGGACACACGGAGCCGAAGGGCAAGTGGAGGCCCACCTCTGACCACAGGGCGCAGCCAAGGAGGGCGCGCCGCCTATGGGTGGGCCCCGGGCACCCTCGCGCCGCCCTTTCGCCTATATATGCCTCGACGCGAAACCCTATGGCAATCGATCATATTCCAGAAAGACTCCAGCGCCGCTGTCGCGAAAACCAAGTTTCGGGGTCGAAGTTCTGTTTCGGCACCTGCGAGACGGGGATCGACCCCCGGAGAGGCTTCTCCATCGACGCCGCCGCCTCCATCATGCTCAGTGAGTAGTTCCCCCATGGACTACGGATTCTAGCAGTAGCTAGTTGGTACTCTCTCTCCCATGTACTTCAATACAATGATCTCATGAGCTGCCTTACATGATTGGGATCCATCTGATGTAATCAGTGTTGTGTTTGTTGGGATCCGATGAATTGTTACATTATGATCAGTCTATCTATAAAGTTTGTGAAGTTATTGTTGCTGCAATCTTGTTGTGTTTAATGCTTGTCACTAGTGCACGAGTGGCATGATCTTAGATTTGAGCTCTATAATTATTGCTTAGATTGTATCTAAGTTGTTTGCACATGTCTATGTCCGGAACCCGAGGCCCAGGTGACAACTGGGATAACTGGAGGGGATGGCTTAGATATGAGGATCACATGTTTTCACCAAGTGTTAATGCTTTGCTCCGGTGCTCTATTAAAAGGAGTACCTTAATTACCAGTAGATTTCCTTGAGGCCCGGCTGCCACCGGCTGGTAGGACAAAAGATGTTATGCAAGTTTCTCATTGCGAGCATGTATGACTATATATGGAAAACATGCCTACATGATTAATAAACTGGATGTTCTGTCTTAATGCTATAATAATTATATCAATTGCTCAACTGTAATTTGTTCACCCAACACTTGTCACTTGTTATTGGAGAGTTACCACTAGTGTAGATAGGGGGAACCCGGTCCATCTTTCATCATCAAATACTCACTCGGTCCTATATGCCATTAGAAGTAGTATCAACTATTTTCCGGTGCCATTGCCTCTGTATTCTACTCATTGTTGTGTTACTGTTACTATTGCTCTCATATTACTACTGCTTTCATATCACCCCTGTTACTAGTGCTTTTCCAGGTGCAACTGATTTGACAACTCGGTTGTTAAGGCTTATAAGTATTCTTTGTCTCCCCTTGTGTCGAATCAATAAATTTGGGTTTTACTTCCCTCGAAGACTGTTGCGATCCCATATACTTATGGGTTATCAGGCCCCCCGCGCCGCCATATGGGGAGGGGCCCCTGCTGGCCTTCCTCGACTCCTCTTCGGTCTTCTGGAACACTCCGTGGAAAATAGGGCCGTGGTCTTTTGTTTCGTCCAATTCCGAGAATATTTGTAAAACAACTTTTATGAAATCAAAAACAGCAGAAAACAGGAACTAGCACCGTGGCATCTTGTTAATAGGTTAGTCCCAGAAAATGCATAAAAACATTATAAAGTGTGAATAAAACATGTAGGTATTGTCATAAAACTAGCATGGAACATAAGAAATTATAGATACGTTGGAGACGTATCAGTAGACACTGGTGAGGGGTTTGCAGGTCCTTCAATTTCAAATTTGAGTTGTGTTGGTTGATTAGAGAGGACAAAACAAAAACTATTAGACCAGTTTGGGAAGCTTCTGCTGGCAACAGAAATTCCATGGATGAATGTAACTGGAGGTTGTCAGAGAATAGGAAGAAACTAAAAGGGTGGAACAGAAATGTGGATAGTGTTTTTCGAAAAGAGAAAAATGTTTGTTTTTCTTGATAATCTTCAAAGACAGCTGAGATTAATGGTTTGGATTTGGTGGAAAGAGAAAAAATATTTTTATATTAAAAACAACTTAATTATCCGGTTAGGGAGGACAACATTAAATCGCTTCCATAGAGTAAAAAGTGTTGACCTCAAACTGGGACAAACTTGCACTTGGTATTTTATGAATAAAATGAATGGTAGGAGAAGGTAAAAACAAAATAATGCATATGATGGATGGGGGTGATGTGGTTGAAGGTGATGAAAATCTGCTTGCTCATGGAACTGATTTTTACAAACAATAATTGGGCATTCTGATAGAATCTAGGTGGGAACGGATTTTGATTATCCAAATATGGTGGTTATTGAGTCCGACCTCGCTTTCCTCCTTTGAAGAGATTAAGGAAATGGTTTTCTCTTTGGCACATAACAAAATCCTGGACCTGATGGTTTTCCTAGAAAATTTAACTATTCTTTTAGGATTTGGTGAAAGTTCCTTTGAAAAATCTTTTTGGCGGCTTTTTTAATGATAATTTGGGTATTGGTAGGATAAATTATGGTACGATTACCTTAATCCCAAAATGTGAGGATGCCATGGAAATTTCGAAATTTAGGCTTATATGCCTAATGAACACAAATTTGAAAATTATTATTCAAAGAATGAATAATAGGTTGGCTCCGATAGTTGATAGAACTCAAACTACTTTTATGGAAAGTAGATTCATTATGGAAGTTGTTTCCATGCTTCATGAAATTATTCATGTAGTTAAAATGGAGAAAAAAATGCCATGGGTGCTTTTCAAAGTTGATTTTGAAACATCCTTTGATAATGTGAATTGGGCTTTTATCTATAATGTAATGATAAAAAGGGTTTTCACACAAGTGTAATGATCTTGTGTTTAGCATCACTAGTAGTGGAAAGTGAACATTAAAATTAATGATTAGATGGCAGGGTTCTTCTCTATTTATAGGGGTGTGAGGGCAGGGTGATCTCATGTCCCCATCCTCTTTAATTCTCTCTAGTTGACTCTTTGAGTGTTATGATTTAAAATGCACAACTGGGTGGTGTTATAACTGATTTGGTATCTCACCTACGGGAGAATGGGATTGCCATTCTCCAATAGGAAAATGTTACCATTTCCTGTTAAATGAGGGTTTTGAAAATGCTAGGATCTTGAAATTCGTGCTTTGCCTTTTTGAACAAATGTGTGGGCCTAAGATAATTTTTCCTGAAAGTGGATTCTATTGTTTGGGAAAATGGAAGGAATGTATACATATTTATGAAGAGATTTTTACTTGTAAATCTGGGGTGCTACCTTAAAATATTTGGGGTGCCAATTGATAAGAAAAAAACTTCTTAATGCGCATTGAAAACTTGTAGATGATAAGATGGAGAAAGATTGGGGTGTTATCAAGGGAAGCATTTGGATATGAGTTCTAGAGTTAACTTGTTGAATGCTTATTTGACCACTATACCCTTGTTTATGTCTCCTTTCTATAGAGTAACTCTAGGAGTAAAAAAGGGAGTGGATATCTTTAGGAATATGTTGTTGTGGCAAGAAGAACAAGGGACTAGAAAATACCACTTAGTAAATTGGGAGACAGTTTGTACTCCCAAAGATCTAGGTGGGCTTGGACTGTTGAATTTGGATGTGATGAATATTTGTTTGTTGTGTAAATGGTTCTGGAAGTTGGAGAATGAGGATGGTGCTTGGCAAAACATTTCGAAGAAAAAATATCTTCATAAAGAAACTCTAACACAAGCTACTCATAGGGTGGGTTCATCTCAATTATGGCCAGGATTGATGAAGGTGAAGCCAACTTTCTACAATATCTGTAATAGAGTGGTTTCTGAGAATAAAACAAGATTTTGGAGAGATGTATGGTATAATCAAAATAACCTTTGGCAACCACCTACCATATATTATACAACATGTCCTTTAATCAACACATAACCGTGGATAAAGTTGTAAATTCTTTTGGAGGTTTTTTGACTTCTAAAAGACATTTGCAGGGTGAGTTGCCACTAAATGGTTACAGTTGTTAGATATTATTCATGGGGTAAATTTTACTCCATCCGATGATAAGGTGTCTTGGAAATTTGGGAAAAGGGATTCACTGTCAAATCCGTGTATAGTGCTCTACAGAATAGACCACATGTCAAAGCTTTCAAATTGATGTGGGGTTTAAAAGTTACATCAAAAGTTAAGATGTTTGTGTGGCGCTTCATGTAAGGGAGAACTTTGACTAGGGATAGTTAAAAGAAAACGAGGGTGGGTAGGGGATCAACATTGTTTGCTCAGTGTTAAAGATGAAAGCATTGATCATTTGGTTTTCTTCTCTCCCATTGCAAGGTTTATTTGGAGCATTTTTCAATGTACCTGTAATACCCCTGCTCAATCCAATAGAATGGCTGAGCTTGGGGGTTGGGTCAACAAATTCAGAGGGGAAGATATAGTTAAAGATAAAGTATGTTTAGCTGCTATGTTTTGGGCTATCTGGAAAATCAGAAACAAATCACGTTTTGACAATATTATAGTGGACAGAGGTGAGGGCCTAACCTGAGGTAGAAGGAGGCTACTGATACGCGTAAAGCACACGCCCGTTGGGAACCCCAAGTGGAAGGTATGATGCGTATAGAAGCAAGTTTCCCTCAGTAAGAAACCAAGGTTTATCGAACCAGTAGGAGCCAAGAAGCACGTTGAAGGTTGATGGCGGCGAGTGTAGTGCGGCGTAACACCGGGATTCGGCGCCAATGTGGAACCTGCACAACACAATCAAACTTTGCCCAAACGTAATGTGAGGTTGTCAATCTCACTTGCTAAAAAAGGGTTAGATGTATAGTGTGGATGATGATGATTGTTTGCAAAGAACAAGAAAGAACAATTGCAGCAGTTTGTATTTCAGATGTAAAGAATAGGACCGGGGTCCACAGTTCACTAGTGGTGTCTCTCCCATAAGATAAACAGACGTTGGGTGAACAAATTACAGTTGGGCAATTGACAAATAATGAAGGCATAACAATGCACATACATATATCATGATGAGTACTATGAGATTTAATTAGGGCATTACGACAAAGTACATAGACCACTATCCAGCATGCATCTATGCCTAAAAAGTCCACCTTCAAGTTATCATCTGAACCCCTTCAGTATTAAGTTGTAAACAACGACAATTGCATTAAGTATGGTGCGTAATGTAATCAACACAAATATCCTTAGACAAAGCATCGATGTTTTATCCCTAGTAGCAACAACACATCTACAACCTTAGAACTTTCACACTGTCCCGATTTAATGGAGGCATGAACCCACTATCGAGCATAAATACTCCCTCTTGGAGTCACAAGTATCAACTTGGCCAGAGCCTCTACTAGCAACGAGAGCATGCAAGAACATAAATAACATATATGATAGATTGATAATCAACTTGACATAGTATTCAATATTCATCGGATCCCAACAAACACAACATGTAGCATTACAAATAGATGATCTTGATCATGATAGGCAGCTCACAAGATCTAACATGATAGCACAATTAGGAGAAGACGACCATCTAGCTATGGACCCATAGTCCAGGGTGGACTACTCACATCAATCCGGAGGCGATCATGGCGATGAAGAGACCTCCGGGATGATTCCCCTCCCGCCAGGTGGCGAGGCGTCCCTGGGGCGGATGGCGGCGGCGGCGGCTCCGCGGTAGGTCCGTATCGTGGCTCGGAAGGGATTATCGCGGCGACAAGGCGGAGCAGGCGGCCACGAGGGCCGCGCCGCGGCCGGGCCGCGGCGGCCTGTGTGGCGCCTCGACGCCCGCGTATCCTCTGGTCTTCTCGGCTTCGTGGAAAAATAGACCCGGGCGGCGATCCCCAATCCGAGAATATTTCTTACTAGGATTTCTGAAACCAAAAACAGAAAACAGCAATCGGCTCTTCGGCATCTCGTCAATAGGTTAGTGCCGGAAAATGCATAATAATGACATATAATGTGTATAAAACATGTGAGTATCATCATAAAAGTAGCATGGAACATAAGAAATTATAGATACGTTTGGGACGTATCAAGCATCCCCAAGCTTAGTTCCCTCGCCTCGAGTAGGTAAACGATAACAAAGATAATTTCTGAAGTGACATGCTATCATAATCTTGATCATACTATTGTAAAGCATATGATATGAATGCAGCGATTCGAAGCAATGATGAAGATAATGAGTAAACAAATGAATCATATAGCAAAGACTTTTCATGAATAATACTTTCAAGACAAGCATCAATAAGACTTGCATAAGAGTTACTCATAAAGCAATAAATTCAAAGTAAAGGCATTGAAGCAACACAAAGTAAGATGTAAGTTTCAGCGGTTGCTTTCAACTTCAACATGTATATCTCATGGATAATTGTCAACACAAAGTAATATAACAAGTGCAATAGGTAAACATGTAAGAATCAATGCACACAGTTGACACAAGTGTTTGCTTCTGGGATAGAAAGAATAGGTAAACTGACTCAACAATAAAGTAGAAGATAGGCCCTTCGCAGAGGGAAGCATTGATTACTATATTTGTGCTAGAGCTTTTCATTTTGAAAACAAGAAACAATTTTGTCAACGGTAGTAATAAAGCATATGTGTTATGTATAAGATATCTTATAAGTTGCAAGTCTCATGCATAGTATACTAATAGTGCTCGCACCTTGTCCTAATTAGCTTGGATTAACACGGATTATCATTGCATAGCATATGTTTCAACCAAGTGTCACAAAGGGGTACCTCTATGCCGCCTGTACAAAGGTCTAAGGAGAAAGCTCGCATTGGATTTCTCGCTTTTGATTATTCTCAACTTAGACATCCATACGGGACAACATAGACAACAGATAATGGACTCCTCTTTAATGCATAAGCATTCAACAACAGATAATTTTCTCATAAGAGATTGAGGATTAGTTGTCCAAACTGAAACTTCCACCATGAATCATGGCTTTAGTTAGCGGCCCAATGTTCTTCTCTAACATTATGCATACTCAAACCATTTGATCATGAAAATCTCCCTTACTTCAGACAAGACGAACATGCATAGCAACTCACATTATATTCAACAAAGGTAAAATTTGATGGCGTTCCCAGAAACATGGTTACCGCTCAACAAGCAACTTATTAAGAAATAAGACACATAAGTACATATTCTTCACCACAATAGTTTTTAAAGCTATTTTCCCATGAGCTATATATTGCAAAGACAAAGAATAGAATTTTTAAAGGTAGCACTCAAGTAATGTACTTTGGAATGGCGGAGAAATACCATGTAGTAGGTAGGTATGGTGGACACAAATGGCATAGTGGTTGGCTCAAGGATTTGGATGCATGAGAAGAATTCCTCTCAATACAAGGCTAGGCTAGCAAGGTTGTTTGAAGCAAACTCAAGTATAAAAGGTGCAGCAAAGCTCACATATGAACATATTGTAGCTATTATAAGACTTTACATTGTCTCCTTGTTGTTCAAACACCTTAACCAGAAAATATCTAGACTCTAGAGATCAATCATGCAAACCAAATTTTAACAAGCTCTATGTAGTTATTCATTAATGAGTACAAGGTACATGATGCAAGAGCTTAAACATGATCTATATGAGCACAACAATTGCCAAGTATCACATTATTCAAGACATTAAACCATTTACCACATGCGGCATTTTCCGTTTCCAACCATATAACAATGAATGAAATAGTCCAACTTTCGCAATGAACATTAAAGATAAAGCTAAGAACATATGTGTTCATACGAAACAGCGGAGCGTGTCTCTCTCCCACACAAAGAATGCTAGGATCCGATCTTATTCAAACAAAAACAAAAACAAAAGCAAACAAACTCTCCAAGTAAAGCACATAAGATGTGACGGAATAAAAATATAGTTTCACTAGAGGTGACCTGATAAGTTGTCGATGAAGAAGGGATGCCTTAGGCATCCCCAAGCTTAGACGCTTGGGTCTTCTTAAAATATGCAGGATGAACCACGGGGCATCCCCAAGCTTTGACCTTTCACTCTTCTTGATCATATTGTATCATCCTCCTCTCTTGACCCTTGAAAACTTCCTCCACACCAAACTCAAAACAAACTCATTAGAGGGTTAGTGCATAATCAAAAATTCACATGTTCAGAGGTGACATAATCATTCTTAACACTTCTTGCACAAAGCTACTGGAAGTTAATGGAACAAAGAAATCCATCCAACACGACACAGTGCGAAATAAAAAGCAGAATCTGTCAAAACAGAACAGTTTGTAAAGACAAATTTTTTGAGGCACCAGACTTGCTCAAATGAAAATGCCCAAATTGAATGAAAGTTGCGTACATATCTGAGGATCACGCACGTAAATTGGCAGATTTTTCTGAGTTACCTATAGAGAGGCAGATCGAAATTCGTGACAGCAAGAAATTTGTTTCTGTGCAGTAATCCAAATCTAGTATTGACTTTACTATCAAAGACTTTACTTGGCACAACAATGCAATAAAATAAAGATAAGGAGAGGTTGCTACAGTAGTAACAACTTCCAAGACTCAAATATAAAACAAAGTGGAAGTAAAATAATGGGTTGTCTCCATAAGCGCTTTTCTTTAACGCCTTTCAGCTAGAAAGTGTGTATCAAGTATTGTCAAGAGATGAAGCATCAACAGGTGGGTTTGGAGTTTTCTCAACTATGCATTTTATCTTATCTATGTAAGTTTCAGAGGCTCCTTTTTCATTATACTTAGGCTTGCTATCCTCATCAAACAAATTTTCGGGAACAAGCCAACCATAGTTATTTTCTAGAGCTTCATGCATTCCTAGGAGCTTACAAGGTATTGTTGTCTTAATCTCCCCACCATCATTAATATTATTAGTGTACCTTATTCTATCCATGTCCATCTTTTCAAGGGTACTAGCAAAGTTGGTATAAGAGCCAAGCATCTTATATTTAGTAAAGACCTTTCTAGCCTCTCTTGCTACACCACCAAATTCTTTGAGAAGGGTTTCTAAAACAAAATCTTTCTTTTCTCCTTCTTCCATATCACCGAGTGTAAGAAACATATGTTGAATTATAGGATTGAGATTAACAAATTTAGTTTCCAACATGTGTACTAAAGAAGCAACAGCAATTTCATAAGTAGGAGCAAGTTCTACCAAGTGTCTATCTTCAAAATCTTCAGCTGTACTAACATGAGTGAAAAAATCTTCTATGTTATCTCTCCCAATGATAGACCCACGTCCTACCGGTATGTCTTTTAGAGTGTACTTAGGAGGAAACATGATGAAATAAACAAAAAGTAAATAAAGTAAATGCAAGTAACTAATTTTTTTGTGTTTTCGATATAGAGAACAAGACAGTAAATAAAGTAAAGCTAGCAACTAATTTTTTTGTGTTTTTGATTAAGTGCAGCAAACAAAGTAGTAAATAAAATAAAGTAAAACAAAGCAAGACAAAAACAAAGTAAAGAGATTGGAAGTGGGAGACTCCCCTTGCAGCGTGTCTTGATCTCCCCAGCAACGGCGCCGGAAATTTAGCTTGATACGCGTAGCACACAGTTGGGAACCCAAGTGGAAGGTATGATGCGTATAGAAGCAAGTTTCCCTCAGTAAGAAACCAAGGTTTATCGAACCGAGGAGCCAAGAAGCACGTTGAAGGTTGATGGCGGCGGAGTGTAGTGCGGCGTAACACCAGGGATTCCGGCGCCAACGTGGAACCTGCACAACACAATCACAGTACTTTGCCCCAACGTAACAGTGAGGTTGTCAATCTCACCGGCTTGCTGAAAACAAAGGGTTAGATGTATAGTGTGGATGATGATGATTGTTTGCAAAGAACAGTAAAACAACAATGCAGTAGATTGTATTTCAGATGTAAAGAATAGGACCGGGGTCCACAGTTCACTAGTGGTGTCTCTCCCATAAGATAAACAGATGTTGGGTGAACAAATTACAGTTGGGCAATTGACAAATAAAGAAGGCATAACAATGCACATACATATATCATGATGAGTACTATGAGATTTAATCAGGGCATTACGACAAAGTACATAGACCGCTATCCAGCATGCATCTATGCCTAAAAGTCCACCTTCAGGTTATCATCCGAACCCCTTCCAGTATTAAGTTGTAAACAACAGACAATTGCATTAAGTATGGTGCGTAATGTAATCAACACAAATATCCTTAGACAAAGCATCGATGTTTTATCCCTAGTAGCAACGACATCCACAACCTTAGAACTTTCTGTCACTGTCCCAGATTTCATGGAGGCATGAACCCACTATCGAGCATAAATACTCCCTCTTGGAGTCACAAGTATCAACTTGGCCAGAGCCTCTACTAGCAACGGAGAGCATGCAAGAACATAAATAACATATATGATAGATTGATAATCAACTTGACATAGTATTCAATATTCATCGGATCCCAACAAACACAACATGTAGCATTACAAATAGATGATCTTGATCATGATAGGCAGCTCACAAGATCTAACATGATAGCACAATGAGGAGAAGACGACCATCTAGCTACTGCTATGGACCCATAGTCCAGGGGTGGACTACTCACACATCAATGGGAGGCGATCATGGCGATGAAGAGACCTCCGGGAGATGATTCCCCTCTCCGGCGGGGTGCCGAGGCGATCTCCGAATCCCGAGATGGGATTGGCGGCGGCGGCGTCTGGAAGGTTTCCGTATCGTGGCTCTCGGTAATGGAGTTATTATCGACGAAGGCTTAAGTAGGCGGAAGGGTAGGTCGGGCGCCACGAGGGCCCCACACGCCAGGCCGCGCGCCAGCCACAGGCCGCGCCGCCTGTTGTGTGGGCGCCTCGTCGCCCACCATCCTCTCGGTCTTCGGAAGCTTCGTGAAAAAATAGGACCCTGGGCGTTGATTTCATCCAATTCGAGAATATTTCCTTACTAGGATTTCTGAAACCAAAAACAGCAGAAAACAACTGGCTCTTCGACATCTCGTCAATAGGTTAGTGCCGGAAAATGCATAATAATGACATATAATGTGTATAAAACATGTGAGTATCATCATGAAAGTAGCATGGAACATAAGAAATTATAGATACGTTTGGGACGTATCAGCTGCAGGGAGGAACACTTCTCTTCTTAGGGTTACAGAGATAGAAGCACCTTATATAGGTCAGGACTGGGCTGGGCCAGATGGGCCACAATAGAGAACAAGAAGACAGCCCAACAGATACACCAACAGTTATCCAACACTCCCCCTCAAGATGGGTGATAAATGTCAATCATCCCCATCTTGGCACAGGCAAGATTACACTCCTTTGATCCCAACCTTTTTGTTAAACAGTCTGCCACTTGTTGTCCTGATCTCACATAAGCCAATGAGATAATCCCTGCATCAATCTTTTCTTTAATAAAGAATATGTCTATCTCCACATGTTTAGTTCGCTCATGCTGGATAGGGTTGTTTGCTATGCTTATGGCAGACATATTATCACACCACACTTTCAAGCTTTCTTGCCTTAAAATTTCCAGCTCTCTTAGAAGGTTTCGTACCCACAATATTTCACCCAGGCCCTGTGACATAGCTCTGTACTCTGCTTCGGCTGTTGATTTTGAGACAACAGATTGTTTCTTACTTCTCCATGACACCAAATTTCCTCCAACAAAAACACAATACCCTGAGGTGGATCTTCGATCATCTAAGCAGCTATCCCAATCTGCATCACAATATCCATCTACATCTAGGTGTCCATTACTTTTAAACCACAATCCTTTTCCCGGAGTGCCCTTCAAGTATCTCAAGATTCTTTGAGCTGCTTCCAAGTGTCCATCCCTCGGGTCATGCATATAGCGACTCACTACACTCATTGCAAATGATATATCTGGTCTCGTGTGGCATAAGTATATTAGTCTTCCAACAAGTCTTTGATATTTCTCCTTGTCTATGAGTTCTCCATTATTATTTTGGTCAATAGGTGTTGAAGCCACTCGGCACCCAAGCATGTCCATATCATCTAAGAGATCCAATGTATACTTTCTTTGAGATAGTGATATCCCTTTTGACGATCTTGTAACTTCTATTCCAAGGAAATATTTAAGTTTTCCCAAATCTTTCACCTCAAAGGCTTGACTCAAGCATCCTTTCAGTTTTGCGATTTCCACATCATCATCTCTCGTGATAATAATATCATCAACATACACAGCAAGGATGGTGATTTTCTGCTCAGAATGTCTGTAAAATAAGGTATGGCCCCCATTGCATTGACCATATCCCATGCCACACACCACTTGTCTAAACCTGTCAAACCAGGCCCGTGGAGATTGTTTGAGACCATATATAGATTTCTTCAGTCTACATACCTTCCCTTTAGTTTCAGGTCTGAAAAATCCTGGTGGCATCTCCATATATGCCTCCTCTTGAAGATCATCATGCATAAATACATTTTTGACATAAAGTTGATGCAAGGGCCATCCGAAATTTGTTGCACAAGAGATCAATATTCGGACAGTGCTCATTTTTGCCACTGGTGCAAATGTCTCATCATAGTCAATGCCATAAGTTTGACTATATCCTCTTGCCACAAGTCTTGCCTTATATCTCTCCACTTTTCCTTCTGCATTTTTTTTACAGAATAGATCCACTTACAACCTACTGTATTCTTTCCTTTAGAGAGATATGTCAACTCCCATGTTTTATTGTTCTTCAAAGCCTCTAATTCTTCCATCATTGCATGTCACCATCTCGGGTCCAACCTGGCCGCCTTCCAATCCTTAGGAACAGATATAGTTTGCAGCGAAGCAACAAAAGCCCGAAAATAGGGTGACAATGTCTCGTAAGAAATATAATTTCCCACGTCATAGTCATCATAACTAAGTCGCTTTGGGGGTCCAACTTTCCTTATCTCTTTCCTTATTGCAATTGGCAAGTCCAGGCTATTATTGGACTCAGTCTGAGATTGATTCTCCTCAGCAGAATCTACACTTGTGCTTCCTTGATTTTCAGGTCCAATGGGTTGCTCCCCCTGCCCCTGGTTTTGTTGCTCCTCCAGTGCATCTACTTGTTCCCTTTGTACTTGTCTTCTAGAGTACACAAGTGTATTCTGCAGTCATCTTTGTGGTGGTACGGGTCTAGGTGGTGTAGGTGTACCAGGAATTGCATGAATCTCCGCAACAATAGGAATTTTTTGATGTTGATGTTGGTCACCATCTTGCTGCTCTTGATCACCACCTTGATGTTGCTCCCCCTCTTGAGCATCACCAAGATGTTCAAGCCCCTGGAACAAGCCACTACGATCACTTTCACCGTCATAAAATGGTTCTGACTCGCGAAACGTAACATCCATGCTTACAAATGTCCTCCTGTCAGTGGGACTCCAACACGTGTAACCCTTCTGTCTGGAGGAATAGCCAATAAAGATACATTTCATAGCCCGATGATCTAGCTTGCCAACAGATGTCCTGTGATCCCTTACAAAACATGTACAACCAAAGAGTTTGGGTGGTACAATAAAGTCATTGTTATTTGGAATGAGTTGGCAAGGAGACTGCATACCTAGAATTTTTGAAGGCATTCTGTTGATCAAATACGTAGCAGTCATAAATGCCTCACTCCATAAGAATTTGGGAACATTCATGGTAAACATAAGAGATCAAGCCACTTCAAGAATGTGCATATTCTTCCGCTCAGCAACTCCATTCTGGGGAGGAGTGTCAGGACATGAAGTCTGGTGCAGTATACCTTGCGAAGATAAGAAAGCAGCAAAAGGTTTGTTGATATATTCGGTACCATTAATTATCAGTTCTGATCACTTGCACCTGAACATTGAATTGGTTTTTCACATAGGCACAAAAACTCTGAAAACAAGTGAACACTTCATCTTTATGACGCATAAGATAAATCCAAGTCATTCTAGAATAGCAGTCAATAAAAGTCACAAAGTACTTCATGCCACTTACTAACACAACAGGACACGTCCATAAATCAGAGTGCACTAACACAAATGGGGATACACTTTTGATCACTCTACTAACATAAGAGGTTCTCGTATGCTTAGCATATTCGCAGGCATCACAACATAATTTGGTTTTGTCCACTCCATCCATTACATCAGGAAAAACTCGAAACATTTTATCAAATGACATGTGGCCCATTCGACAATGATGAACTAGTGCCATACTCTCCTTTCCTCCAACAATCACAGCAAGCACAGAACTAGCATCATGCCCCATCTTGTCACGATCTATGTGCCAAAGACCTCTATGTCTGGTTGCAGTCCCAATCATCTTGCTGCTCACCCTTTCCTGAATTAAACACATATATTTGTCAACTATTATACGGTTGTCCTGCTGATCAATCAAGGCACTTAGAGATAGCAGATTTACTGGAAAATCAGGAACATGTAGAACTGATGACAATTTTATGTTGGGTGTACATTGCACCGACCCCTCCCCTTTTATAGATTGTGTTTTTCCATCTGCTGTTTGGATAGTGCCTCTATGTGTGGGAGGATACTTAGTATAAGAGTCAAACTCACTAATATTCCCAGTAACATGTTTGGATGCTCCAGAATCAAGAATCCAATCTGAATTAGCATTATGAGTGGCTATAGAAACTCTATCAATATTACCTTCATCTTTGTAGACATAGTGAGCAAAGTTCCCAAAGGTTGCTTCATTTTTTCCTTCTTCCTTTGATTGTCCCAGAGAGGTACTGGTAGTTGGCTCTGAAGCTGCTGCCATATGTGCCTTAGGTGATATAGTGTGTTGTTGTCCACCACTTCTGCCATACTGTTGTCCATATGGATGTCCACCACCTCTGCCATACTGATGTCCATATGGATGTCCACCACCTCTGCCATACTGTTGTCCACCACCTCTTCCATAATGTTGTCCATATGGTTGTCCACCACCTCTGCCATCACCTCTTCCTCTGTAGCTTCCTCTACCATGTGTGTATCCTCCTCTCCCCCTACTGGGTGTAGCAAAGGAGGTACACTGATGCTTCAAGTGTCCCTTTTGTCCACAAGTAAAGCAGTCTCTCATCTCTTGTCTCTCGGTTGTGTAGAAGGTCGGATGAGGGACATAATCGCTTCCCTTTGTCATATTCAGATGCACTTCCTCTCTGCAATGGATTCTTTGAGAGAAGGGGTAGTGGTAGTTTGAGTTTAGGGTTTCGTGGGGTCACAGCCCTCACGTGTCTCTCCTTTATATAATGATCAGCATACAAGGTTACAAGGGTACAACCGTACATGTATCGACAGATGTATTCCTATACAAGATATACACTAGACCTATCTTAACACTCCCCCTCAATCTGAACTTCTAGACACTAAATTCAGATTGGACCTTACACGGTCTAGCATCTGTCGAGTGGCTGGTTTTGTAAATACATCAGCCAGCTGATCGCGAGTGGAGATGAACCTGACTTGAAGAGCACCAGAAGCAACACGCTCTCGCACAAAATGAAAATCAATCTCAATGTGCTTTGTCCGAGCATGGAAAACTGGATTTGCAGTCAGGTATGTGGCCCCTAAATTATCACACCATAAGATGGGAATGCGCTGCTGAGAAACTCCCAACTCCCGGAGTAGAGACTCGACCCATATAGCTTCAGCAGCTCCATTTGCTAATGCCTTGTATTCTGCTTCGGTACTCGATCTCGAAACAGTAGGCTGCTTCTTTGAACTCCAAGAGATAAGATTTGATCCAACAAAGATAGCAAAGCCACCAGTGGAGCGGCGATCATCAACACAACCTGCCCAATCAGCGTCAGTGAAAACACTAATACCAGTAGATGGCGATCTGCGTATCCTCAGTCCTGTGTCTAGAGTTCCCTTAATATATCTCAAAATGCGCTTCACCGCTTCCCAATGAACATCAGTGGGTTGAGAAAGAAATTGGCACACCTTGTTAACAGCAAAAGATATATCAGGACGAGTAAGTGTCAAGTACTGCAGACCTCCAACAACACTACGGTACTTGAATGAATCATCAGTACCCAAAACTGTGCCTGACTCTCGACTAAGATGTTCTGTCACAGCCATAGGTGTAGAGGTGGACTTGCAATTCTCCAGACTAACACGATGTAGCAAATCCATGGCATATTTGCGCTGACTTAATATCATACCCCCTGAATTGGAAGTCGCCTCTATGCCTAGAAAATAGTCCAAGGCACCAAGATCCTTAATAGGAAAACTAGCTGAGAGAGAACGAACAAGACCACTGACAGCCGCAGGGGTAGAGCCAGCGATGACAATATCATCAACGTACACCAACATATACACCTGAACACCGTGCTGCGAGAAAATGAACAGCGATGTGTCGGCCTTACTGGGACGAAAACCAAGCTGAGAGAGGAGAGCACTTAGACGAGCATACCAGGCGCGGGGAGACTGCTTAAGACCATAGAGAGCTCGCTGCAATTTGCACACATAAGAAGGATACCGAGCATCCTCAAATCCAGGGGGTTGCTGCATGTAGACATCCTCAGACAAGAAGCCATGAAGGAATGCATTACTGACATCAATCTGGCGCAAAGTACACCCTCGAGAGACTGCCAAAGACAGCACAAGACGAACAGTGGCTGGTTTAACAACTGGACTGAAAGTGTCACCATAATCAATGCCATGCTGCTGAGTGAAACCACGAGCAACAAGACGAGCTTTGTACTTATCAACTGAGCCATCAGGACGGTGCTTGGTCTTAAAAATCCATTTGCTGCCAACGATATTTACTCCAGGTGGTCGAGGAACCAACACCCAAGTATGAGTCTGACGGAGAGCCAAAAGCTCGTCAGACATAGCGGCTCTCCACGCAGTATCATCAAGTGCCTCGCGATGAGAAACCGGTGTCGCAAGAAAAGCACGTTGACGAGGATCATAGCGGATGGTACCATCCGTATATTGTTTGTCACGCCTGGTTTGATCACGAGCACGGGTGACCATGCCATGTCCAGGAGCAGCTGTCGTGGCGGGCGGAGCAGCCGCCGATGGAGCACCAGCCGTGGGTGACGCGGCCGGAGCGGCAGTGCTACCGGCAGGAGGCGTCCCGGGCTGGGAAGGGGGATGGGCCACAGGCGACGGAGGCCCATCTGGCACGTCGCGATGCTCCGGCGAAGGCGAGGGAGGATCCGGAGACGACGGCCCGGTCGGCGTGCATGGTTCGGGGGGCGTGCAGCCATGCACGTCGATCACACCAGCTGGAGCAGCGACATCAGGCGCTGGGGTAACCTGCACAGATGGAGAGCTCACACAAACGGGTGCATTAGAAGACAAATAGGACAGGTCATAATTCCGCATATGGACACTCGTAACCGGTTCATCGGAAGGGGAAGCTATAGCATGCGAAAGAGTGGAAACATCAATGACAACACCGGGAGTGGAATACGGAAACACAGACTCGTCAAAAATGACATCACGGGAAATATAAATACGTCCCGTGGACCGATCGAGACACTTGTATCCCTTATGCATAGGACTATACCCAAGAAACACACACATAGTGGATCGGAAAGCGAGCTTGCGTGCATTATACTTACGCAAACTAGGCCAGCATGCGCAACCAAAGGTGCGGAGGAAAGTGTAGTCGGGCTGAACTCCAAGAAGGCGATGGAAGGGTGTGTCCTTATGCAAAACAGGAGTAGGCATGCGATTTATAAGGTAGCAGGCAGTGAGGAACGCCTCGTCCCAATAGCGAAGGGGAAGAGACGAGTGGGCCAAGAGAGCTAACCCCGTCTCAACCAAGTGGCGGTGTTTTCGTTCAGCGATGCCATTCTGCTGAGATGTGTGCGGGCAAGACACACGGTGGGAAATCCCGGTGCGCTGGAAATAGCGATGCAATTTATGATATTCACCACCCCAGTCAGATTGTACAGCCCTAATCTTTGTGTTCAAAAGGCGCTCAACATGAGCTTGAAACTCATAGAAAACGTGCTCAACATCAGACTTGTGCTTAAGGAGGTAGATCCAACAAAAGCGAGAATAATCATCGATAAAACTCACGTAATATTTGTAACCACCGGATGAAGCAATTGCAGGACCCCAAACATCAGAATGAACCAATTCAAGGGGAACAGTGGAAACACGATAAGAATCTTTATAAGGTAATTGTCGACTTTTAGCACGCTGACAAGCATCACAAACCAAGGTTTGACTAGAGTAAGAACACAAAAGATCGTTTTGCCTAACAATAGACTGAACTATATTATTCGAAGGATGACCGAGACGCTGATGCCACTGGGACGGAGTAATCTTGACGCTGGATGACGCATGGCGGGATGATGAAGACGCACGACTAAACGGGATGGGGTACAGCCCGTCCTGGCTTCTACCGTGAAGAAGGGTGCGCCTCGTGGCCTTGTCCTTAACAAGGAAAAAGAATTTGTGAAATTCAACAAAGACGTCATTATCGCAAACAAGACGATAGACAGATAAAAGATGCTTGCTAATGTGTGGAACATGGAGAACATTGCGAAGCTTAAGAGATGAACCGGCTAAATTTGAATGACCAATATGCGAAATCGACAAACCTGCACCATTGGCCACTTGCACTTGGTCCGTCCCGCCATAGCGCTCATGCATGTGGAGGCGCTCAAGATCACTCGTCAGGTGATCCGTCGCACCGGAGTCCATGATCCAGTGCGGAGGGTTGTTGGAGGAGGTTGAAGCCGTGTTCCCGGAGCGAGAGTTGTCTTCGTAGCGATAGCGACATTCCGAGGCCTCATGTCCCCAGTTCTTGCAGATTTGGCACTTGGGACGCCAGCGACGACCGCCGTTGCCTCCTCCATTGCGGCCGTTGCCGCCACCATCGCGGCGTCGGTCCTGGCCACCGCCATCGCGGCGCCGATCCTGCTGCTGGTTGCCCGTGGAGCCTCCTGACCGGCGACGATCTGGCTGCTGGTAGATGGGCTGCTGCTGATAGCCGCCCGACGCGCCACCAGATGGTCGACCAAGATTGGTCTGGCCTGGGCGCGACACCGCGTTCGCGGACGAGGTCCACTCATCGCCCTCGGCTTGCTGCGACAGTTGGAGCGCCTCATAGTTCAAGACCATGGAGTAGAAGGACGGCAGCGTGACCGGAACGGTCGCCATGTTGAGCGACGCGGCGATGGGGTTGAAGGCCTGCCCGAGGCCAGTCAGCATGTAGTCGATGACGTCGTCATCGGAGAGCGGAGATCCGGCGGCGGCCATGGCGTCAGCAAGCGCCTTTACCTTCTGCATATACTCGCCCGCCGTCATGTCCTGCTTCTTCAGCGCCTGAATCTGACGCTTGATGTGCCGAACCCCGGCACGGTTCTGCGCGCCAAACATGGACTGAACAGCAGTCCATGCCGCTGCGGCTGTGGAGCAGCCAAGTAGCTGGCACGCGATGTCCTCCGTCATTGAGGAGAGGAGGAGTCCAAGGACCTTCTGATCTTGTGTCCACCACCGATGGTATTCGGGGTTGTCCACGACGCGGGCATCAGCACCTTCCCCTTCGATGAGGGTTTTGCTTGGTGCGGCCGTGGTGCCGTCGAGGTACCCATGAAGAGAGGCGCCGGAGAGGTTGGTGAGGGTGAGGGCACGCCACAGCATGTAGTTGTTGCGGTCGAGACGAACGGTGATGGTGGGGATGACTGCGGGAGCTGCGACCGTGGCTGCCGGGGGCGAGACGATGGCGCCGACGGTGGTGGAGAGGGGCAGCGAAGCGCTGGTCATGGTGGCGGCCGAGATCGGATCGGAGGCGCTAGGGTTGAGAGGCGGCGGTGGGCTGATCAGGCTCTGATACCAAGTTTGAGTTTAGGGTTTCGTGGGGTCACAGCCCTCACGTGTCTCTCCTTTATATAATGATCAGCATACAAGGTTACAAGGGTACAACCGTACATGTATCGACAGATGTATTCCTATACAAGATATACACTAGACCTATCTTAACAGTGGTTTGATGAGTAAAGCAGCCCTTCTCCCCTCAAAATCTTGATTAAGACATTTCAAGAACTTCATGACTCGCCGACGTTCAATCCAGCTTGCAACAACACTCACACATTCCCCATTGGCAAGTTCCAGAGAATCAACATGATCTAAATCTCCCCAAAGATGCTGCAACTCAGCCACATATATCATCAGCGTTTTGTTTCCTTGTTGCAAGTCATGCACTTTATCCTCAATCTCAGCAATCAACATAATGTTCCCTTTTCCAGAATAGAGATTTGATAGGGTGTCCCATACCTCTGAAGCTTTTGTGAGTGCCTTTACAAAAGCAGCAATGTTAGGAACCAGAGAGTTAAGCAACCATGCCACAATCAGAGAATTTATGGCATTCCACTTTTTCCATTCCGGACTGGTCTTGTCTGCTGGTTCTGCAGCTTTCATCCAGCCCTTTCGAGTTCAAAATCAACAGCTCCCTCCTTGACCACCGGAGATAGTTGGCCACTCCTTCCAACTTGATTTCATTCGCCGGCAGCTCAAGTTTCTGACCAATGTCGGTATGGGGAACGATTGCTCCCCCTCCAGCAGATCCTCCTCCATCTCCTTTGATAGTGATAAGTTCTGCTAGCTTCTCCAGAGCCTTGGCCAAATCCCCGTTGTTCCCCATGCTTGACACCAAACTAGCCTCTCAGAAACACCAAAGGGCTTACCCGCAGGATGCCCTCTTCCTCTCCTTACTTGTCACTGCCTTCCCCTCCTTGCCGCCGCAGCAGCCTGCTCCCTTCCTCTTCCTCCCAGCCACTGCAGCAGCCTACTCCCTTCCTCTTCCTCCCAGCCACCGCAGTAGCCTACTCCCTTCCTCTTCATCTTCCTCCTAGCTGCCTCAGCAGACTAGGCTTCCAGATCAGCAGTCCTTCCCGTTGTTGCCCTCACTACCCCTTGCTTTGATACCATGTGGACAGAGGTGAGGGCCTAACCTGAGGTAGAAGGAGGCTGCAGGGATGAACACTTCTCTTCTTAGGGTTAGAGAGATAGAAGCACCTTATATAGGTCAGGACTGGGCTGAGCCAGATGGGCCACAACAGAGAACAAGAAGACAGCAGATACACCAACAATTATGCCAACTGATCGTAGTGATATTATCTTCTTGATTTGTCACTATGTTAACTACTGGTGTGACCTGCAGAAACCAAATGTCCGAGAGAAACTAGAGCGAGGAAGTGAATTGGTGAAGCAGATGATACAGCAGATCTTCAACAAATCTCGTGGTTGGACGCTGGTTGGGCGCCGCTATGTCGAAGAATTGCCAATTCATAGCCTTTATATATCAATAATACTTGTGTTTGGGCAATGGTCATGTAAAAACTCTATAGAACTTTTTTTTTCTTTGTTAATGAAGCAGGGGAAATAGCTCCCTTTTATCAACAAAAAACGGAAGACTTGTTCTCGAGGAATACTGAGCCATGGGCCTTTTTAGCTCATTGTAATACTGTTATTTTCAATTAATAAAGCTCATGATTTCCTCAAAGTGTGAAACTTCGTAAGAAATGTAGATGTGGAATTTTTTAAATTATTTTTTTCCGGTCTCCATATATAGTATTTTTTCACATCCAGCCCAAGACCATGAAGTAACTGTAGTTATACATACTGAATATTGTGCAACATCTGTGTATACTGATACTTTTACATCAACGCCAAGACCACTATTTCAGAATCACCATAAGATGCCTTCTTAGGAATTTCCTTACAAGTCAGAACATAACTTCTTTTTGAGCATGTTTATGTCGCTGCAGGTACCCAGATCAGGCGTTGCTTGACTCTGAAGCGTACAATGATTTGATCTCCTCTACATCATCGTAGCTCCCGAGGAATATTGGAGATCTCTGGTGGATCTCAGTAGGAACAAGGTCAAGAGCCTGCGATGCGGACGCAACAACTACTTTTCAGTTAAAAATCACGCCAAGTATAGGCACGAGCATAAAGTTAAGATGACGTTGTAAGATTACACGCCAAATATGCTCATACTAGAATCAGACAAAGTTCCGCTAAAAAAAGAATCAGACAAAGTAATAACATAGTATAAAGAAGAAGGTGTTGCTCTGACAATCAGGTGGAATCAGTTCAGCCTACCCGTTGTTTGCCTGTGAAAGATTGGCCTCCGGCTTGCTCCATCAGGAACGACATGGGGAAAACTTCGTACAGAACACTGAAATACACCATCAGAAACCTCAGAAATGCATATTATTAATCAGCCGGGGATACCATGAAGGAGACTGCTAGCATTAGCCTACCGAAGTTTTCCGTTTGGGCTCTTCTTGTCTGCAGGGTACAGAAATATGCCTCCATAAAGCAGGGTACGGTGAACATCGGCAACCATACTGTGGAGTTCAGAAGCATGCAATAAGATCATTAGATTCAGTGAACTATGAAAAAGTCAAAAAACAGACTGAAAAGGCTATTGAAGTATTTCACTATGCTGTCACAATAACAGTTGTAACGCTGACTCGCCTTCTTTTTTTTCTTTTTCTTTTTTTTTCGAACCATGCAAGAGCCTTGCATGTATTATATTATAAGAAGGAAAGCCAAAGAAGTGGCTACAGTTTTACAAAAATAACAACAAAAAGCGACCAGCACAGAAAAAAGCAATATAGTGACAAAGATAAAGCTGAATTAAACCCCCGGTAAATTCAGGCGACCCTTGCTTGCCAGCGACCAAAGTTTTGCTTCCGCCTTAATCTGCTCTATGAGGATATTGATGGGTTTGGAGCACCTATCAAAGACTCGGGCGTTTCGCTCCCGCCAAACCGACCAGGTGATCAAGATTACTAGGGAGTTAAATTTTGCGCTGATGTCCTTTGGCAAGATGGAAGTTGATTGAATCCACCAAGCTCTAAGCGGCAGATCCATGACCGGGGTGATCTGTTGCAGGCTTGCCCAGTTCAGTACATGCCCCCAGATTATATTTACGACCGCGCAACCAGTAAAAAGGTGATGTGCATTTTCATGACTCGCCTTCCAATATATCTCAAGGATTTTGGTGATGAGCCATCTTGGGGAAATTTGCATTTCTCTACAAACCTGCAATGTTGGCTGGAAAGTTCAGCTTAACTTCTTAAGAGGTTGTAATATTTGTCAAATTAAGATGAGATGTACATACCTTGCGGTAGGCACGTCCCAGTTTCTGGCGTTTCCTTCATTGACCGAATATATCTTTCCTTTATTCGGAATCTGAACAAATAAAAAGATATACAGGACAATAAATATTCGACTTTAACTGTTGTTTCTTTCAATTCAGGCAAGAAAAGAAAAAGGATTATGTTGTACTGTTATCACAAACCTTTATGTTGGGATGAGTGAGTATGAATTCCCCAAGGGAAGGATCAAGCGTGAAACCATTTACACCATTTCCAGTGCTTAAGACAAGCTGTGGCGAAGCAGAGCATCATTCAATCCAGTATCAAAAGCCGGGGAGAACGAATGGGGGTGAAAATACATTCTGGGGGACATGGTTACCGTGCATGAACTCCCATACATGCAGTAGCCAGCCGCGATCATGTCAGTTCCAGGTTGCAGCACATCCTCCAGAGTCGCATTGTCCTTGTCTTTGATCATGTAGATCCCAAAGATCTGCAGAACAGGACATAAACACACGGTGCCATGTCAAAATCTGCGATCAGTAGAGACAATCACGGTAACATGAAGCCTACCGTTCCGATGGAGACACCGCAATCGATGTTGGAAGAGCCATCCAGCGGATCAAAGCAGACGCAGTACCTGAACAGCAAGGAAAGATCCCGGTAGGTCAGAAAACAGCATCCACAGCACTATGAAACTATGAAGAGCTGCCTGGATTGACATACTTCCCGCGGAGGGGAGCGTCGACGAATATGGCCTCCTCGTTCTCTTCAGACACCAGAACGCACTGCACAGAGCAGAACGGCAAAGTCAGAACCTTTGAGTATTCAATAATTTTGGCTTTGTTTGCTAAGTGCACGGCAAAGTCAGAACCTTAATTAATTGGCAACTGAATTTTCTAAGATTTCAAAAGGATAACCACTGGGTAACTGATGTTTATTAGGAGAGTCAGAGGATTACAGTGCGGCCGCTGCTGACGAGCGCCTTGACGAAGACCTCGTTGGACAGCACATCCAGCTTCTTCTGCTCCTCCCCCTGCTCTCTCGCACCGCATGTTAATTTGTCAACCCGCGCATATAAGGACTAAACAAATTGAGAAAGAGACTTGACTCTTGAGGTGCGGTGCCGTGCAGGCGAAGGGATAAAGAATTTAACCAGTGAAGAAGACGTGTATAGGTGACGAGGTAAGGTAATGGTGGCCGGTGACAGGAGGTGCTTTTGCTTGCCTGGATGTTGGTCTCTCCGGCGAGGCCGATGAGCTTTGCGAGGCCGGCCTTGTTGACGGCGGATGCGACGAACTTGCAGCCGAGGACGATGTGGGAGAGGAGGATGGTGAAGTCGCCGCGGGACTCCGGGTGCCGGCCCTGCTCGTTCAGCGCGTGCCGCGTGATCGTCATCAGGTCCGTCCGCTGCGCCTCCGCCGCGTGATCCATCTCTCCGGCTAGCTACCTAGCTACGGACGGTGCTGGCTCTTGCCGATCGTGGAAACTGGAGGTGACAAGTGAGTGAGAGCTGAGTGCCGACGGCGAGAGGGAAGGAGCGGTCCGGCGATTGAAATAGGCGCATCGGGGCGCTGGTGTAGCGCGGATATGCTTGGCAGCGCGGCGAAACGTGTCCGGGAAAGGAGGGAGGAACAGCTGGGCTACCGATCGACCGGAATCGTGCGCAGTGCCCATTTGACCAGCACACACCAAGCATCCCTGTCAGCGCGTATGTTCGACCTGATCCTAGGCTCATATACTTACACATCAGATACAGAAAACAAATCCCTGGCAGCAGTGCTAAGCTTAGTTGACTAATCTCGTGTTCCTGCAAGGATAATAATGTGGTTATGGCAAACGAGTGGCGCTCAAGAGGTGCAGAACAGATAACCTTGGGGCGATAACAAACGCAACGGCAGCACCTACAGCTGATGCCGTAGGCTGTTCGATAGCTAGCAGCCATCGCTCGTCAGCCATACCGATACATGCTCCAGCAACAGCTATGTAGTGGTCATCACTCGCCGCCCGACAAATTCTTGAAGAATAGCAAAAGGAAAATAGATAGAAACAGTTACAGTTGGTTATCAGTTTAACAGTTCTACTACCTGTCTTTCTTTTATGTGACAAAGATGTTACAGTTTGGATGGATTACTTGGAGGACTGGTTTAATAGGTACTACCTCCATAACAAAACTTAAGGCTTGTATTATTTTTAGAAAGTCAAACACTGTTTAGGGGTATGTTTTCACTAAATTATTAAGATTTCACTAAAAATTATTAACATGCAAAATACAAAATTAATATCATTAAATAGATAATAAAATATGTTTTCGTATGGTATCTATAAAATATTATATTTTTTGATAGATTGTTCTAAAAGTTTGGTCAAATTTTACTTGGTTTGACTTTTCAAAAAAAAACATGATAGCTAATGCAACTTATCGTCTTCTATAGAGTGATTAGAGCATCCCCACCAGGGCCTCCTAAATGGAGGTAGGCAACAGCGGTGGATATAGGCCTTAAGGAGCACCGGCAAACCTGCCACGGTTTAGGGGTCAGGTCCCCCACCCCCACCGGCGGCCCCAAAGTTGACCCCCCCCCCCCCCCCCAACAATCAAAAGGCTCAAAGAAATAGAAATCCCAACCGTAGTTCAAAGTAGGCCACGAAGGCGCCCACATTCGAATCCAAGTCTCAAGTTCAAACTCACCGGCCACCAGTCGACTACTAAAACACCATCAAAGTCTAGCTCATATTACAAACTGGGGAGAGGGGATAGAAATCCACTATAGTAGGCCAGCGGGTCATCGATGACAGCTGAAGTTGCGGTGCCGGTGTTCGAAGCTCTACCAACATTGTGGCATGGCTTGCCGAGCTGTGGCATCGGCCGGCGACAACGGGATTCACGTGCACTAGAGAGAGAGAGAGAGAGAGAGAGAGAGAGAGAGAGAGAGAGAGAGAGAGAGAGAGAGAGAGAGAGAGAGAGAGAGAGAGAGGGAGAGAGGGAGAGGGAGAGAGAGAGGGGAGAGAGAGAGAGAGAGAGAGAGAGAGAGAGAGAGAGAGAGAGAGAGAGAGAGAGAGAGAGAGAGAGAGAGAGACGAGAGAGACGAGAGACGAGAGAGGGAAAGAGGGGCGGGAATATCTCTAGTGGTGGAGTGGATTTGGGGGGAGTTTCGAGGGTGGGAGGGGTATATCTTCCCCTCGGCCGCTGCCACGATGGGCCCGTGCATTGTCGGCGCTCCCTATTCGACCCCTCGAGACGGAGCCAGCAAGGTGTTGAATAGCACGTTTGTTACCGTTTGTAACCACCTCCTATTCTGTAGCTAGGACCTGTTCTCACGCCTTGCACGTTCCCTGTGTGGACATCTGCATCGCCACTACTCCCCTAATTGTACTACATAAACCTGCTCTCTGAATGAATACAACACCCAATTCTACTATTGTTTGTCTTCTTGGTATCAGAGCACAGTCTCAATGGCCGACGACGATCTCCCTTCTTCCCAAACTCCGGCCACCTCCTCCGTTCAGATCCCACCCATCTCCTCCCCTCTTGATCCCCAGACCCCTCTCTCCGGGCACTCTCCCATCCCCCGAGCACCACCCACACCGGCAAACACAGACCCACTGCATCTCGGCGCCCTCGTCGCTAACCTGCCGGTTCTCCCAAGCCAAAGCACGCCGACAGCCATGGCCCAACTCCCACATGTCTCCTTCCCAACCCACACCCACCCCATTCTCTCTGTCCATATCTCCAACTATGTCAAATTCCAGGTCAATTCAACCGGCGCGAACTTCTCCAAATGGCGACAAATCTTCACCTTCCTATTCACCATGTACAAAGTCGTGGATCACGTTACCGAGGGCGCTGCCCCGGCCAATCCCGACGACAATTGGCTGGCCGTTGATATCCACCTTTCGTTGTGGTTCCTGGCCACGCTGAGTGACGATCTGTACCGCCTCGTCCAGGGTGCGGACGGCCGCGCCTTCTCCACCTGGTCTCGCCTTCACTGCTTTTTCTACGACAACCAGGCGAATCGCTACGTCTACCTCAGCAAGGCCTTCCGCAACTGCCCGCGTGGTGATCTTCCCATCGCCACCTACGCCAGCAAGCTTCAAGCGATCGCCGACGATCTGGCCGCGATCGGGCGGCCGGTCGACAAGGATGATCTTGTTCTCCAGTTCCTCGACGGCCTCGGAAAGCAGTACAAGCTCCATGCCGTGATCATCAAGGGTGGGGGCCCCCTGCCCAACTTCTCCGACGCGTGCTCCCGTCTTAAGCTGTGCGAGATCGACGAGGTGACCGCGCAGCTCCACGAGAGCGCCCAGGCCAACGCGCACGCACACGCCGTCCAGAGTGGTGCCGGCCCGTCCCGTCCCGCTGGCGTCAGCCCCAATTACCGGGGACGCAATCCGATCCCTGGATTCGTTCACGGTGGGCAGAACGGTGGGCAATGCGGATCTGGCGATCGCGGCAACGCCAACGCCAACGGCTCGCGCGGACGTGGATCCGGTGATCGCGGAAACTCCGGCCCGTTCGGGGCCCCTTCTGGAAGTCGTGGTGGCGGTGCGCAACAGCCGTGGCTGGGCTACTTTGCGCCCATGGGGACGCAGTTCCCACCGCGCTCACCGTGGATTCCGCCCAACTCCTCTGGCATCCTTGGTTCGCGGCCCGGTGCGCCGACCCAGGCGTACCCGATGATGGCGTCCACTCCAAGCCCGCCCCAGTACCAGGCTCCGCCGATGCACCAGTACATGCCGTCGACGTCATACCAGCCGCCTGCCGCGCCTCAGTACTAGCCGCCCTCGTGGGATTACGGCTCCATGATGGCCTCTGCCCCAAGCTACGGCTCTGCCTTCTCCGCTCAAGGTGCAGATTGGATCATGGATTCCGGCGCTACATTGCACGTCACTGGTAATCAAGGTACTCTCACCTCGTCCCATTCCCCATTAGCACATAATTCTCGTCATATAATCGTAGGCAATGGTTCTCGTCTTCCTAATTACTGCTACCGGTACTGCCCATCTACCACCCCATACTTTCACTCTCAACAATGTCCTCGTTTCTCCAAATTATTCAAAGTCTTATCAGTACTCGTCAATTTGTTCGTGATAATGCTTGTTCCGTCGAATATGATCCGTTTGGTTTTTCTATGAAGGATCTCACAACCAGGCACCTCATCATGAGGTCCAATAGCACCGGCGACTTGTACCCCTTCTTTGGGGACAACGGTGTCTCTTCTCCAGCGGCCCTCTCCATCACCAACGATCTGTGGCACCGTCGGCTAGGCCACCCCAGCTCCTCGGCCCTCTCACATTACCCCTTGATACGTCTCCAACGTATCTATAATTTCTTATGTTCCATGCTACTTTTATGATGATACACATATGTTTTATACACACTTTACATCATTTATATGCATTTGCCGAAGTGCCATTCCTGTGTTTTGGTTTCAGAAATCCTACAAAGGAAATATTCTCGGAATTGGACGAAATCAACACCCATATCTTATTTTTCCGGAAGCTTCGGAGCACCGAAGAGGGGCCAGAGGGGAGCAGGGGGCCACCCACAAGGCGGCGCGGCCAAGGGCGCGCCCCTATGGTGTGACTCCACCAGGACTCCCCGAGGCTGCCCTTCCGCCTACTTAAAGCCTCCGTCGCGAAAACCTAAAAGAATAAGCCACGATACGAGAAAGTTCCAGGCCGCCGCCATCTGAAGCCAAGATTCGGGGACAGAAGTCTATGTTCCGGCACGTCGCCGGGACGGGGAAGTGCCCCCGGAAGGCATCTCCATCGACACCACCGCCATCTTCATCGCCGCTGTTGTCTCCTATGATGAGGAGGGAGTAGTTCTCCCCCGAGGCTAAGGGTTGTACCGTAGCTATGTGGTTCATCTCTCTCTCCCATGTGATCTTTCTGTGATCATGAGCTTTGTGATCTAGTTGAATATCATCTATGTGCTACTCTAGTGATGTTATTTAAGTAGTCTATTCCTCCTCCATGATGTAATATTGACAGTGTGTGCATCATGTAGTACTTTGCATAAGCTATGATTGTGATCTCTTGTAGATTATGAAGTTAACTATTACTATGATAGTATTGATGCGATCTATTCCCCCTTTCATAGCTGTGGTGACAGTGTGCATGCTATGTTAGTACTCGGTATAATTGCAATGGTCTATTATGCACTCTAAGGTTACTTAAATATGAACACCGAATGTTGTGGAGCTTGTTAACTCCGGCTTGAGGGAGCTCTTGTAGCCCTACACAATGAATGGTGTTTGTCATCCAACAAGAGAGTGTAGAAAGTAGTATTTGTAAGGCATTGCCCCTATGTGTGGTTAATTAATGACAACCCCTATGGACTAATGTTTTCATTGAGTTTATATGAAGGAATATTCCATAGGTACTACTTGTACTTCATGTGTTGGATTCAAGTATGGATGCCATGAAGATAAAGAGCTTGAAGAGTTATCATCAAGATCAAGCGGGATGCGCAAGGCAAAGGTATGATCTTGATAGGTTTTCCTTTTACCGGTCTCAAGTTGGTTGATGGGAGACCGGATTATAGGATAGATAGCCGCACTATCAAGAGGGGCTTTCGGTTGGGTAACTTGATCACATCGTCTTAGGGAGCTCAATCCTTTGCATACTTTGCATATCCTTCTTGGTGTTTCTATGTGTAAGGTTCTTGAGCTTGTTGCTAGCTTTACAACAAGCCCAAGTTCATCGAAAACGGAATTCGCATGCATCTTCTATTGCGTTTTCGAGGTTGGGCGATTTTACCGGTTATTCATGATATAAGGTTCTACCTTTTATATTCATGATAAAATCCCCTCCTACAGAATCTTGTGCTTTCACTTTCCATAGGATAGCATTTGTTGTTATCTTCCAAACAAAATTGGTTTCATTCGAATCGGAGTTCGGGAGCATTAGTTATTAAAGAAAAAGGAAAAAGGGAAAAGAATAAAAAGGAAAAAAAAAAAAAAGGAGGGGCCGGTCGGCCACCCGGCCTGCCAGCCATGCGCCGGCCCACCCGGCCAGGACCGGGCGCCAACCGGACCGGGCGCCAATCGGGCCAGGCGCCGGCCCACCCGGCGATTGGCCGGCCTGCCTCGTCCACCCGGCGCGGAGCCGCCGGCCTGCTCGGCGGCCGCCCGGCTGACCGGCCTCGGCCGGGCTGGGCCATCTCCTCCTCGCGCAGCCCACCAGCGCCGAGCGCCCTCAAGCCATTTTCCCTGTGCGCGTGCTTTGCCCGCCCTGGCCGGTCGGACGGACAGGCCACCGCCTCTCAGCGCCGTCCGGTCGGCCGGCAGGCCGGTGGGCCTCTTTTTCTGCCCGTTTTTTATGCATTTTTTTACACTGTTTTCTCCCCAACGGTTATTTCTTCCTCCCTTGCTATAAATACCTTTCTCCCACCTTGAGATAAGTCAGTTCTTCCATTTCTCTCTCCTCCATTGTTCCATTTTGAAGAACTTGCTCTCCCCTTTGATTCCTCCAACCATTCTTGCTCATTCTTGAGGATTTGAGAGAGGAGATCTAGATCTACACTTCCACCAAACCATTTCTTCTCTAAGTGAGGGAATCTCTTGGGATCTAGATCTTGGAGTCTTTGGTTGACTTTCCCCTTTGTTCTTCCTCTCCAATCTCATTCTAGCATTCGTTGCTTTGGTGGGATTTGAGTGTGAAGGACTTGAACACCTCTAGTGTTCTTGCTTTGCATCATTGCATAGTGTTGAGCTCTCTACCACGATTAGTTCGAGTGAGAGACCGTGAGCTTGTTACTCTTGGAGGAGACCTCCTAGTTGGCTTGGTGATTGGTGCTCCGGTGATCTCTTCAAGAAGATTGTGAAGAGGCCGGGCTTCTCCTTCGTGGAGCTTGTGAAGTGGTTGTGGAGCTTGCCATCTCCGGAGCGGAGGAAAAGCTAACCATAAGGAAAGGGCCATTATCCTTCGTGGGTGTGGTTCGGAGAATAGGGTGAGCCTTCGTGGCGCGGGGAATCCTTCGTGGGACCTCCACTCCTCCAAACGTGACGTACCTTCTTGCAAAGGAAGGGAACACGGGAATACATCCTCGTCTCCGCGTGCCTCGGTTATTTCTATACCCGAGCTCTCTTTCCTTGTGATAGCCATCGTGCTTGAAGTACATATATCTTGCTATCACTTGTGCTACATATATCTTGTGCCCATCTTGCTTAGCTCTAGTTGCTATTGTTACACTTAGTTGAGCTTAGCATATTTAGGATTTGTGCTTGTAAACTAAACGATAGTTTAATTCCGCATTCTTACAAGACAAATCCGTAAGAGTTTGTAATTGCCTATTCACCCCCCCTCTAGGCGACATCTCGATCTTTCAATTGGTATCAGAGCAAGGTCTCTCCTTGTTTTAGGCTTCACCGCCTTGAGAGTAAAGATGTCGGCTAGTATAGTGCACAATGACACAATTATCTTTGTTGGCACAAATTATCTTTTGTGGCGAAATTGCTTGCTTTGCAATCTTCGGACCTTGTGTCCAAACATTGAGCAATTTCTAGATGTAGGTTTTTCTCCTCCGATGGATCCTCAAAATCTATCTTTAGAGGATGACAAAAACTTACATCTTGAAGCTCTAGTATCTAATGAGCTTTTATTCTCCTTGAGACCCGATTTTCGTAGGTTCTTGATATATATAAAGCGAAAGTCGTCTCATGAGATGTGGATCAAGCTTAAGGAAATGTTTGGTGGATCCATTTCTCACTTGGTCGGTGGTGTCTCCGAGGAGCTCTCTTCCTCTTCACATCATGAAGAGCTCCAAGTTGCTTCCACCTCCGGTCGTGATGAGTTATCATCTTCTTCCACTTCACCAACGTGTAGCAAGACACTAAGTAATGATATGGTGAGGAAAATTGCAATGTTGATATTGTGCTCAATAGTGATGATTCTTCATCTATATCCCATTGCAATGCTTCCTCTTTGGACTTAAACACATCTAGCATTGAAAATAATCTACATGCTTGTGTTGATAGTCCTTGCATATCATGTGTAAATTGCTTACATAGATCTCATGATGATATGCTTACCTTGTCTTGTTCCCACAATCAAAATGCTTCTATTTCCTCTAGTTGGTTGTTGACTAACAATGTAGAGGAAACCGAACACTCTATGGATCAAGACACGATTTCAAATGAGGATTCAAGAATATCTTCATCTTCATTCTCCGGTTTGCACATGTGCCTTATGGCAAAAGGATCAAAGGTATCTCCTACTTTGACTCCTAACACATCCTCTAACGATGAGAATGATGATGATGATGATAATGATGAAGAATATAATACCTTGGTGCATAATATGGCAATGGTATATGCTTCTCTTCATGGTAATAAAGAAGCTCGTGCTAATCTCGAACACTCTATGGATACCTTGAATAAATATAGGGAAACCATAGTGGAGTTGGAGTCCCATGTTGAAAATGGGGAAATGAGATTCACTCTCCTAAAGCATGAGCTAAAAGATGAGAAGCATACTAATTTTATGCTTACACAAAAAATTGAATCCTATATGCATGAAAATGAGAAAACTATTGTTGATGTTTGTGCTACTAACTCTAATTCTTGTGAAGCATCTACCTTAAAGGAGAATGTTGAGCTAAGGGCTCAACTTGAGTTGCTAACTAGCAATTATAGGGAATTGGAAGAAAGTCATAAAAAGCTCTCAAGCTCTCATGATGATCTTCTAATTTCCTATGATGGGCTAAAGTTAGCTCATGAGGCTAGTATCACTAAGGTAACATCTTGTGAGCCTCATGTGGACATTAGCACAACCTCTACCCAAAATGTTATATTGACATGTGCTAGTCCTTGTAATCCATCTAGTCAAACTAGTGATACACCTTGTGTTGGATTACTTGCTTTGCCTTGTTGCTCCAACAATAAAGCTTCTACTTCCTCTAGTACTTGTATTTCTACTAACCATGTAGAGGAAATAAAATAGCTCGAGGCCCAAGTCCTTTCTTTGAAGAAAGACTTGGAAAAGCGTCATGAAGGGAAATCCGCACTTGACAAGATGCTAAGTGTGCAACAATCCCCCAATGACAAGAGTGGACTTGGATTCAACTCCAATAACAAGAACAAGTCCAAGAGCAAGAGCAACAAGAAGAAGGGCCAAGACGAAGTCAAGGATCCGGCCATGTTGGTTTGCTTCAAGTGCAAGATTGAAGGGCATCATGTTAGATCATGCCCATTGAAGAAGAAGATGCACTTGAGTGAGAAACAACAAGGGAAACGGCCACAAGGTCAAGGTCAAGCTCATGCTCGACCTCGAGTTGAAGATAGGCCACTTCCCAAGAAGAACCAAGATATTGTTCCCCAAGAGAAGAAATCAATAAAGAAGAGAAAGGGGAACACTTGCTACTTATGTCGTGAGAAGGGGCACTTTGCTTCTTCTTGCTTAGGTGGTACCTTATCTAACCCTATATTTGTTGATGATGATTATTCTCTAGGGAAGGATAAGGATGGCAATGTGTTTGCTAAGTTTGTTGGAACTCAAAGTGGTTTCAAGAAAAGAACCATTTGGGTTGCCAAGCCTATTGTGACTAACCTCTTAGGACCCAACTTGGTTGGGGACCAACAAGCTCAAAATTGATCAATAGGTGTATGTGGAGGTCATTGGAGACTTGGCTACTTCATGAAGAATTAAGGGATCTTCATATATTATATTTTGACCAAGTCAAGTCATATGGATTATCATCTATATCTTATATCCAATGTTCCTCTTTGCGGTAACTTATACTTCAACTCATCATATTTATTGTAAGTTACTTGCCCCTTTGCATGTTTGGTTTTGTACCAAATATTGTGTGTATGTGTTGTGTCTTACTTACCTATCTTGTGTATTCAAGTATGTTTGTTTGACTCATCATATACTTGTGTATTGTTTTGAGCCTAATGCATCTCGATGATATCTTATTTGGCTCTCTTTGAAGTGATTAATGGAACATCCCATTTTGGGGGAGTGATATGCTTTGTGCATCTCTCTTTCTTTAAAATGTGTGTACATGGGTACCACCACTTAGTATTGATATTGCAAGATTATCTAGTCACTATGTGGTGTGTCATACTCATGAGAAATTCAAATTCTAAAATATCCATTAATCATCTCTAGTTGAATTTTAGTTGCCTCTTGTTTAGAAGAAATGTTTTATCACATTATGGGGGAGTAATATGTTTTGTACATATCACAAGCCTAGAAAATGTGAACATATGAGGTTATGCCACTTAGAGTTGATGCTCTTAACTATCTTGTTCCTAGGTGGCATGTTTGCTCAAACAAGCTCCATTCCTAATAAAAATCCTTTATTACTCATCTTGTGGGTTCTTGTTTGAATAAGAAATTCTTGGTGCGGTTTTTCCTCAAATACATATCTCTATATCTTATTTGGGACACCGTTTGCTTCAAGTTATTCTAATCATTGCCGTGCGTGATTGTTTGACTAGTTGAAGTTATCAAGAATCTTCATCCGTGCATAGTGCTTAATTCTATATACTTATCCTATGCCTTTTATTGTGAAGTTGATCCTTACTATCATTGTCAATACTCCACCGGAAATCATTTCCAATATACTCATTGTCTTTGACAATTGATAACCTTGTATGTGGTTGAATTTTTGGATCATCTTCACCTTGGTTTGTTTCTTACTTCCTTATTTTATTTCCAAGAAATCTTTGTTGCTCCCATATGTCCTCCTTGTCCCTTTTGAAAAATCTTTTTGATAAATTCTCTTGATTCATATCAAGTGTTTGTTTTGGAAGACAAACCTTTTTTTTGGTACATTGTGCCATTGTGAAAAGTGTAGTGGGTTTGGTTTATTTGTTCGAACCTTGCTCCTTTGGGAGTTTTGCTATCTCATTCCTTCTTCTATGTGTTATTTGGTGAATGAGATAAATCTTTGAGCATGTTTGCTTTTATTTCATCCTTTATGCTCAATGGTTTCTTCTTAGTTCACTTGTTGAACTTTGTTGAACAAATCATTTGTGATTTGCTTCTTAGATATAATTTGGACAACAAATTTGTTTTGTGACACCTCTATGCCTTATTTAATTCTTTTGGTGTTTTGTCCAAAGTATATCTTTCTTGGATCTTTAAGAGTTTTGGTGCATGCTTATATGTAATTTGTTTATACTTGTAGCATGCTTGCTTTCCTTTGATCCATTATGTAGGATATACTCCATCAAATCCTAAATGGCTAAGATGTGCATGAAATTCAAATTTCATCTAAATATGCACATGTTTATATGGAGTGTGTCCTATATATTGTGGTTAGTCTAACCATGTAGGACCCAATAAGTTTGGGGACCAAGATGTACTTGAATGATGTTTTAGTTACATTGGAGATGCAATGGAGGCTTGTCTCATCTATAAGGAAGGTGTTGTCACCATATGAGAATTGGAGTCAAGCTAGGATGATCGATGAACTCTTATCTACTACATCAAGCCATTGCTATCTCGGTAACAAGTATCTTATTCATGCATTCTCATATAGCATCCAACCTCTTGTAGGTTGTATCTTGGCATGAAATTATTTATTTCGAAAATATTGCGGTTCTTGAAAAACCCTTTTAAAATAAAACTTCTTATTGAACATTTGAGTAATTTGAGAATATGCATATGATAGGTTATATATATATATATATATATATATATATATATATATGGGAAATAGCCACATGCCTTGGTGCATAGCTATGCACACCCCCTAAGCCACTGGATCATACTATAGAGCAATTTCCACCGCAGATCTAGTTAACGCCGTTAGCCACGATTTCCTCCCTCTTTCCTGAAACAATACCACCCCACACGCTCCACCTGAAGGCTGAAATCACCGAGCACGGTCATCTCTCTGAACCACTTCTCCCTGGCCTGGCTTCCTCCATAACCAGGCAAGGTTGCCCGCCCTTCCGCTTCCTCCTAGTTCTGACCCCGGTGACCTCCATTGGAGACCGCCCCCATTCGTCGATTTCGCACCCTAGCTGCCCTCGTCCCCGGCCAGCTACCGCCCAGATCTCTGGATCATGGAGTCCCTCCGCCCGCCTCATCTCCCTCCACCGCCGCCGGTTAGCCCCGCTCCTTCCATGGCGTGGCCGCCTAGCCCACTCCGTCCGCAGCTCGGTGGCCCTGCCCCATTTCCTCCATATCGCTGCTCCCGTGCGTCCCCGATTTTTCTCTCTCTGTCCCGATTTTTCCCCAAATCCCACACCCTCCTGAGCTCCTCTAGATCTCGCCGGCCACCGACGTCCCCGTTCCCTCGCGCGCGCACCACCCGGGTCACTTCCATGCGCACAGACCGTCGGGCAGCCCCTCACGCAGGTCTTCTCCCTGTGGAAAACTCCTGCTCCCTGCGCCGGCCTTCGTTGTCCATATTTCTTCTCTCTCTTGCTCCCTGCGCCGTCCTTCGTCGTTCACCTAGGATGCTCAGATATGTCTCAACGACAACCGTGTTGCAAGATCGGGATCTGAAGCACCGGGTTGGAAATTTCAAGATCTAGATCTGTTTCAGCCAAAAAATCTCTTTCTCTGTCTCTTGGATAAGTCCTCTCTCCTGATTTTGTTTCAGTTTGTTGTAGCAACAAGAACGATTTCGTCCATGTGGATGTCATTTGGTTATTCCTTGATCTATTTTTTATCCAAGTTTTGAGATTAGATATGTCTGTACCGTCCAGGGGAAGATAAATTTCTTAGATTTTTGGTACAGTTTTTCTGAACTAGCACCCGTTCTTCTGTTAGCAGGTTAATGGATTTGAGGAGTCTGCTTCTGTACAAAGATGAGGGCGCTGTCCGTCGGGGCGCAATGGATGAGCATCTGTTCCGTCACCCATGGTGCTTGACGCGGGGAAGGGCGAGAGGATGGCGGAACGGCGGGGATGGCTTTGGTGCGCGAGGCAGCAGACTAGGGACAAGAGACCACGTTAAGGCTGCTATTGATTTTCGATTTGATTTTTGGAGTGATCTAGATGAACATGTTTGCTGTAGTTCGGATCTTTATTTCTCTGTCCTCTTCTTGGATTTTCCTCTCTCTCTCTCTCTCTAGCTCATTAATTCTTGTAATGGGAGCGCTGGTTTCTTGGATTACTAACGAACTTCTCATCTGTTTCTATTTTAGACAAAATTAGTGTTCATCTGGATGACTTGCACGGTTGTTTTGGTGGATGGCCTTCTCTGTTCTCAGCCCCATGTGGTTCTCGCGTTCACAGTGCAGCCCGTACCAAGGAGCACGATGGCTCTACGACCTGCTCAGGCAAACCTCATCTGGTTTGGTGGCCAGCAGCCGCGTGGAGGGATTTTTTTCCTGATCTAGATTAGCGGATTTCTTTTTGTTACTTTTTCTTGTCCTGGATTAGAGCGAGGTCGCCTATGTTCCCAATCCAGATTCCATGTTGATTTCCCTGTTCTCCCAATCTAGATCGAAAGTTTGTCGTGCGGGTCTTGATTTTTATGTGTTCCCAATCCATATTCCATTGTAATTGAAACAAACAGTGTGAATTTTGATCAGGATTTGCATCACCACTGCGATGTTGATTTTGTTTTGGTTTATCTTCTAGGTTGCTGGTAAAACACATAAAATATGTTTGGCACCATTTTTTGTTACAGGGCATCAATTATTTTTTGGCATTGGTTAAGTCAAACTTGTTGGAGACTATGAGCAACAATTGTAAATATCGCGGTGTATAAAATTAAAAAAAAAATTTATAATCCCTGTGCATGACACCCATGGCCGTAATGTTCTCAATTCTAAGGAGAGTAGTGTTGTAAATATCGCGGTGTATAAAATTAGTGTTGTTAACCATATAAATCTGTCCACAACTGTTCGTGCTTTTGTTTCCTTGCGGATCTATGGATGTGGAGGGACCCACAGCTAGTTTCAAAGAAAGAGTACAGAGTACTATTTGTATCGGAGGCTCGCGGAAGGACCGTGAAGTGTCTGTCTATCGCCACGTTAAGATGGGCAGAATCCAATGATGGAAACCGCGTGCGTAGCTATCATCCTGGTTAGAAAATCCGCGTCGATATATATATATATATATATATATCATATTTTATGATTCACCTATCACAAATATGCCCTCTAGCAATTTATTGCATATCAATTCCTCAAAGAGCTCTTGTGTGCAATATTGATGAATTTGTGAAATAAATCCGTATTTGTGATACTTGTTGCCTTTCTCAAAACATTCCAACTAGCTTTACTTCCCTTATTGTTAGTTGTGATGTTTTTGAGATTTTATTTGGTTGAAGTTCATTCATATACCATAAGTGAAAAGTGGAGCCATAGGCTATATATGCTTTTAAGCAAACATCCTTTGGTATATGTTATTACTTCATCTTGGATATCATATCTTATCTATTTTGTTAACCTCTTGTGTGTGCATGTTTCTTTATGGATCATTTGTCCACTTTAGAAACTTATATACATAAGAGCGTTAATCCATCACCTTGATATCTTTGTTCTTTGCCGACCATCTTTTATCCTTTGTTTCTTAGTGGTGTTGGTAAAGGAGATTTATGAGTGCTTGGTTTATTTGTTTTCCTTCTTGCACTCATATCTCGTAATTGTTGGACTAAAGTTGTTCTTGATAAGCATATTCTCTTTATCTTAGTTGTGTTCTAAATGATATATAGGGAGTGAGGATTCCATGTTTGTGCATATTGTATTCAAATGCAAACATTATAAATTGTGCACGAACCTTGGGGAGCTTTCTTATTTTATTTAGAGCACTATATCTCTCTTATCATGATATCTTTGTTTGTCCAATTGGATCTTTGATTGCTTGCTTTATTTGTTGAAGCTCACTTCACCATGTTATCTTTATGCAATCTTTGATCCTCAATATAGTTTGACTTCCTTCAAGTATTCATCATTGGATATGTGCACTTGATTCCACTCAAATTATGAAAAGTGCACACTTTGGGGAGGAACTCACATTATATTGGCCTTCTAAAATTTTCACCCATTTTGACAATCGATGCCAATGGGGGAGAAGTTTAGAGGGTTTAAGGGAATGGTTTTATACTTAAGTTTGGTTTGTGCTTAAGTGTTTTGTCCTCTCATGCATTCCATATTTATATGTCTTGCATGGTTGTATATATATAGTGGAAACTATCCCAAAGGTTAATCTTGACAATATATGCAATGAATTCATGTTCATCACACGTGCATACATTGTGGGGAGTTTTCTATATATATTGGTTCTACTCACATCTCTCGCATTTGTTGTAGTTGTGTGAGTAGAGCCGGTTTTGATATGGGCTAGTAGCTTTGTGTTACTTGACCATATCAAATACAACCTCTTGTATACAACTTATTCTCGGATAAGTTGAGTACTTGTTTCTAATATTCATTATATAAACCCTCTTATTGTGGTTGTCATCAATTACCAAAATGGGGGAGATTGTAAGGGTACATTGCCCCTATGTGTGGTTTTGGTAATTAATGACAACCCCTATGGACTAATGTTTTCATTGAGTTTATATGAAGGAATATTCCATAGGTACTACTTGTACTTCATGTGTTGGATTCAAGTATGGATGCCATGAAGATAAAGAGCTTGAAGAGTTATCATCAAGATCAAGCGGGATGCGCAAGGCAAAGGTATGATCTTGATAGGTTTTCCTTTTACCGGTCTCAAGGTGGTTGATGGGAGACCGGATTATAGGATAGATAGCCGCACTATCAAGAGGGGCTTTCGGTTGGGTAACTTGATCACATCGTCTTAGGGAGCTCAATCCTTTGCATACTTTGCATATCCTTCTTGGTGTTTCTATGTGTAAGGTTCTTGAGCTTGTTGCTAGCTTTACAACAAGCCCAAGTTCATCAAAAGTTCGCATGCATCTTCTATTGCGTTTTCGAGGTTGGGCGATTTTAGGTTATTCATGATATAAGGTTCTACCTTTTATATTCATGATAAAATCCCCTCCTACAGATTCTTGTGCTTTCACTTTCCATAGGATAGCATTTGTTGTTATCTTCCAAACAAAATTGGTTTCATTCGAATCGGAGTTCGGGAGCATTAGTTATTAAAGAAAAGGAAAAAGGAAAAAGAATAAAAAGGAAAAAGAAAAAAAAGGAGGAGGGCAGCCGGTCGGACACCGGCTGCCGGCCCGCGCCCACCGGCCAGGACCGGGCGCCAACGGACCGGGTGCCAGCGGGCCGGCGCCGGCCGGCCATTGACCGGCTCTGCCTCGTCCGGCCCAGCGCGCGGAGCCCGCCGGCCTGCTCGGCAGCCGCCCCGGCCTGACCGGCCTCCTGGCCGGGCTGGGCCATCTCCTCCTCGCGCAGCCCACCAGCGCCCGAGCGCCCTCAAGCCATTTGTTGCCCTGTGTGTGTGCCGCCCGACTGCTGGGCCGGTCGGACACGGGCCACCGGCTCCTCAGCGCCGTCCGTCGGTGGCCTGGGCCTTTTTCCGTTTTTTATGCGTTTTTTTACACTGTTTTCTCCCCAACGGTTATTTCTTCCTCCCTTGCTATAAATACCTTTCTCCCACCTTGAGACAAGTCAGTTCTTCCATTTCTCTCTCCTCCATTGTTCCATTTTGAAGAACTTGCTCTCCCCTTTGATTTCTCCAACCATTCTTGCTCATTCTTGAGGATTTGAGAGAGGAGATCTAGATCTACACTTCCACCAAACCATTTCTTCTCTAAGTGAGGGAATCTCTTGGGATCTAGATCTTGGAGTCTTTGGTTGACTTTTCCCTTTGTTCTTCCTCTCCAATCTCATCCTAGCATTCGTTGCTTTGGTGGGATTTGAGTGTGAAGGACTTGAATACCTCTAGTGTTCTTGCTTTGCATCATTGCATAGTGTTGAGCTCTCTACCACGATTAGTTCGAGTGAGAGACCGTGAGCTTGTTACTCTTGGAGGGAGACCTCCTAGTTGGCTTGGTGATTGGTGCTCCGGTGATCTCTTCAAGAAGATTGTGAAGAGGCCCGGGCTTCTCCTTCGTGGAGCTTGTGAAGTGGTTGTGGAGCTTGCCATCTCCGTAGCGGAGGAAAAGCTAACCATAAGGAAAGGGCCATTATCCTTCGTGGGTGTGGTTCGGAGAATAGGGTGAGCCTTCGTGGCGCGGGAATCCTTCGTGGGACCTTCACTCCTCCAAACGTGACGTACCTTCTTGCAAAGGAAGGGAACACGGGAATACATCCTCGTCTCCGCGTGCCTCGGTTATTTCTATACCCGAGCTCTCTTTCCTTGTGATAGCCATCGTGCTTGAAGTACATATATCTTGCTATCACTTGTGCTACATATATCTTGTGCCTATCTTGCTTAGCTCTAGTTGCTATTGTTACACTTAGTTGAGCTTAGCATATTTAGGATTTGTGCTTGTAAACTAAACGATAGTTTAATTCCGCATTCTTACAAGACAAATCTGCAAGAGTTTGTAATTGCCTATTCACCCCCCCCCCCCCTCTAGGCGATATCTCGATCTTTCAATTTGTTTATTCAGTTATGTGATCAATATTGAGAGTGTCCACTAGTGAAAGTATGATCCCTAGGCCTTGTTTCCAAATACTGCAAACATCGCTTGTTTACTGTTTTACTGCATCTTTACTTCCTGCAATATTACCACCATCTATACCACATGTGTTTTACTATCTCTTCGCCGAACTAGTGCACCTATACATCGACAAGTGTATTAGGTGTGTTGGGACACAAGAGACTTCTTGTATCGTAATTGCAGGGTTGCTTGAGAGGGATATCTTTGTCCTCTACCTCCCTGAGTTCGATAAACCTTGGGTGATTCACTTAAGGGAAACTTGCTGCTGTTCTACAAACCTCTGCTCTTGGAAGCCCAACACTGTCTACAGGAATAGAAGCGTGCGTAGACATCACCCCTTAGATTTTCTTTCCCACTGTAATAAACACACCACCACCACATCATTGTGTGACGCGTGCCAATTAGGGAAACATACACGCATTCCTTTTTCACTTTCCCATTCTAGAGCTACCATGCCTTTTGATTTAATTCATTGTGATTTGTGGACCACACCGATTATAAGTTGTTCTGGTTATAAATACTATCTCATTGTGTTAGATGATTTTTCTCATTATTCTTGGGCTTTCCCTTTACGCAACAAATTCGATACTTGTGACACGTTTCTTTGCCTATGTATCCACCCAATTTGGAACCACCATCTGATGTATGCAGAGTGATAATGGCGGCGAGTTTCTCACCACTTCTCTTCGCGAATACTTCTCCAAAAATGGCATTGCTCTCCGCCTATCTTGCCCCTACACCTCTCCGCAAAATGGACGTGCTGAGCGCATGATCCGCACAACTAACAAAGTAGTCTGTACCCTTCTCCTCCAAACCAAACTCCCTCCTCCCTTTTGGGTAGAAGCTCTACACACCGCCAATCACCTCATCAACATCCGGCCCTCCCGTGCCGTTCAGAACCTCACTCCACACTTCCTCCTTCACGGCTCACACCCAACATATGACCATCTCCGCACATTTGGATGTTTGTGCTATCATAACCTCACCTCCACTACCGCCCATAAACTCTCCCCTCGTACATCTCGATGTATATTTATAGGTTATCCACGCGAGCAGAAAGGGTATAGATGTTTTGATCTTGATAGCCGCAGTGTCGTTATTTCTCGTCATGTGGTTTTTGACGAAAATCATTTTCCGTTCCAGCCAGCCCCATCCGACACCACACAGCCACCAGCCACACCAGATCCCATCCCTGCCACCCAAATCCCCTCCGAATCCCGTTCCCAATCATTGACCACGGGTCCCCCACCACCTGATCCGCGCCCCGCCCGTCCCGTGCTGCCACGCGCCCCACCTGGTCGGCCACCCTCCCACGCCCCGCGCCTGGCGCCTCGATCCGCCTCGCCTGCCGCGCGCGCATCTCCTTCAACTGCTGCGTGTTTCCCGCCTAGCCAACCTACCGCCGACCCCACCGCATCCACCTCGTGCTCCACCCCACGCGCAAACTGCCCCTCTGCCACCGCTGCTCCACCATCACCACCCATTCCCGTGCTTCCACCTCAGCAGGACCTACCACCACGCGCTATACCGGTAGAACCACCCCAGAATCTACACAGAATGTCCACACGCGCCAAAACTGGCTATTTTATGCCAAAATAGAATTTCAACCTCACTGTTTCCGCTACTTCCGCTGCTCCTTCACCACTCCCTTCCACGTACCGTGCTGCACTAAAGGACCCCCATTGGCACGAAGCTATGATCGATGAATTTAATGCGCTAATTCGGAATGACACGTGGTGTTTAGTGCCTTGTCCTGCATGTGTCAATGTGGTGACCGGGAAGAGGATCTTCAGGCACAAGATGAACTCCGATGGCACCCTTGCGCGCTACAAAGCTTGTTGGGTGCTCCGCGGGTTCACTCAACAAGCTGGAGTTGATTATGGAGAAACATTCAGCGCGGTGGTGAAACCGGCCACCATCCGCATCGTCCTCAGCATTGCCACCGCCCATCAGTGTCCCATTCACCAGCTTGACGTCAAAAACGCCTTCCTCCATGGTGAGCTTGCCGAGACCGTCTATTGCACACAACCCTCAGGCTTTGTCGATGCCTCCCACCCCACTCATGTGTGCCGCCTCAGAAAATCCCTCTACGGCCTCAAACAAGCTCCATGTACCTGGTTCCTTCGATTCACCACCTACCTTCATTCTCTTGGGTTCGTCACCTCCAAATGTGATTCATCCCTCTTCATACTTCACACCACCACGTCCACCGCCTACCTCCTCCTCTATGTCGATGACATCTTCGTTAGCGCTAGCGACACCACCACCCTTCGCCACATCATTGATTCCTTGAACCGTGAGTTCTCTATGAGTGATCTAGGTGATGTCCACCATTTCTTGGGTGTCAATGTGCAGCGCACGCCCCGCGGTCTCTTCTTGAGCTAGCAGCAGTATGCCCTTGAGATACTCGAGCGTGCCAACATGACCAACTGCAACCCCATCTCCACACCCATTGACACTAAGTGCAAGCTCTCTGGTACTGATGGCAAGCTCTTTGCCGATCCCTCCCTCTACTGCAGCCTCGCCGGAGCTCTCCAGTACCTTGCCCTCACCCGCCCCGACCTATCTCATGTTGTGCAACAAGTTTGCCTCTTCATGCACGCCCCCCGTGAGTCCCACTTCCAGCTGGTCAAACGCATCCTCCGCTACGTCCAGGCCACCTCACACTTCGGTCTCCAGCTGCACGCCAACTCCTCTTCCTCTCTGGTGGCTTACTCAGACGCCGACTGGGCCGGCTGTCCCGACACCCGGCGTTCCACGTCCGGGTTCTGCGTGTTCCTCAGCGCCAACCTCGTGCCTTGGTCATCGAAACTGCAGCCGACTGTGTCCAGATCTAGCGCGGAGGCGGAGTACCGCGCGGTTGCCAACTGCATTGCGGAGACGGTCTGGCTCCGACAACTTCTCACCGAGCTTCATCTTCCCGCCGTCGCCGCCACAATGGTTTACTGCGACAATGTGAGTGCTACTTACATGTTCCAACCCCGTGCAACACCAGAGGACGAAGCACATCGAGATCGACCTGCACTTCGTTCGGGATCGCGTGGCGCTCGGAGAGGCTCGTGTCCTCCATGTACCCACGAGCTTGCAGTATACCGACATTTTCACCAAGGGGCTCCCCACTGATGTCTTCGAGGAATTCCGATCCAGTCTCAACGTCCTCTCCAGCCCGGTTTCAACTGCGGCGGGTGTTGAATAGCACGTTTGTTACCGTTTGTAACCACCTCCTATTCTGTAGCTAGGACTTGTTCTCACGCCTTGCACGTTCCCTGTGTGGACCTCTGCATCGCCACTACTCCCCTAATTGTACTACATAAACCTGCTCTCTGAATGAATACAATTCTCAATTCTACTATTGTTTGTCTTCTCAAGGGAGTGTCGGACCAAGTTTCGGACCGGGCTTGCACTGGCATGGTTTGGGGGAGCACCGGTGCGGAACATATTTGGGCCAAATCCCACAAAGCCCGTTTGGGGAGCCAATGTGGACTCCCGGTGGGGATGCTCTTACTCACTAGTCCGCTCAAATGACCCCTAAAGCAAGGTGGCATCAATCTGTCACAGTTAAGAGAGTTACATACTTAGTGCAGGGCTTTGGATTTTAGTTTGACTAAAATTTAGAGACATTGCGAAATTTTGGATTTATCTAAGATCATTTCAGAATTTTGTCACGCAAATTTTATCAAAATTAAACATCTGAACATTGCAAAATTTCTGATTTCTCTAAGATTATTCTAGGATGTTCACATGTTTAATTTGGGATTTCTCTAACATCTGAACATTGAAATCTGAACCATGATACTTCAGCATATACTTCTTTCTTCTGCAGAAGAAAATGAGTCAGAATGTATATATGGAACTATAACGCATACAAAGTATCATGGTTCATATTTCAGAAGAGCAGCATGCCGTGTAATAGTATTATGCCATCGATTAATAGAACTAATAGGATGTTAAGTTTCAAAAGAACCTAAACGGGTTCTAGTGACGATGCAGCAAATTAGAACAAAATGTTCTGAAATTTCTGGTGTGGACGCAAAATATAACAAAATATCATGATAAACTAATCCACCATCCACTCAAATTTGAAGCAAGATCACACTGAACCAATGGAAGGTACAAAGCTCAAAATTAATATCTGATTAGCTACCACTTTTATTTATTTCAAATTTGTTCCTCTACAACTTCACGTCAAGGATGGGTCACTTGGCCGCAAGGTGAAATTTTTAAATCGCACCCAAAATGAAAGACACAAAACTCAAAACTAAGATTTGGCAGAAACATTTTCAAATCACAAGTACTTGTTCCACCTGAACTTGAGGTGAAGCCAGGATGCCTCGTTGCAAAACTCGATCTCTGAACTGAAGAAACGAGACCAAACTCAAACGCAGACAATTTAGATCCATCTCTGAAATGAAGGCGCATACACACCTCAGCTGCGCATGATTTTGCCCAACCGAAGGATCAATAACCGTGACATACACAAACGCGCACATCACACGACAGAAGGACAGTATATGCACGGAAACGAGTCTGAATTCTAGCTTCAGATACGAACAACTTTGTTCCAAGTTACAGTTCGATCTACTGAAGAAACAGCGAACTAAACAAGGTAGATTCAGTGGAAGATAATATATTCGAATTCAGATCTGGGCACATACAGTGCTACAAGCTAGTTAGAGAGATTCTGCGAACGACGGGTGGCAAACTAGTAACATCGTTCCAATTCCAACTAAAGCTACTGAACTGAACATAACAGAGACACTGGGACAACAGGCTGTTGACGGCAAGGATGCAGGCGGTCGGCGCGGACGAAGACGAGGACGGCGGGCCTCTAGCCTCCGAAGCCGTAGAGGGTGCGTCCCTGGCGCTTGAGCGCGTAGACAACGTCCATGGCGGTGACGGTCTTGCGGCGGGCGTGCTCGGTGTAGGTGACGGCGTCGCGGATGACGTTCTCGAGGAAGATCTTGAGCACGCCGCGGGTCTCCTCGTAGATGAGGCCGGAGATGCGCTTGACGCCGCCGCGGCGGGCCAGGCGGCGGATGGCCGGCTTGGTGATGCCCTGGATGTTGTCGCGGAGCACCTTGCGGTGGCGCTTGGCGCCGCCCTTGCCCAGCCCCTTGCCTCCCTTGCCGCGGCCCGACATGGCTGGCTGAACAAACTCTGCTCTTGCTTCGAAAGGTGTGTGAGGGGAAGTGGGGATTCGTGGTCAGGTGGTTGGTGGTTTGCGGGGAGGGGAGGACGGGGTTATAAGGGGGCGAGAGGTGGGAGGAGTGCGGTGGCTGCCGTTCGATGCGGGGAGAATGGATGGCTGAGATGGCGATCCGGGGGAGGATGCCGCGGATCGGTGACGTGGCAGGGACTAGGCGCGGTAGATTGGCGGGGTGGCTCCCAAGATTTCGTTTCCGGGAATTGGCGCGGTCGACTGGCGGGCTGGGTCCGAAAAATTGGTTGCGGGCTGGCTCCCAATATTTCTTTCCACTAGATGATACCCCGCACGTTGTTGCGGAAACATAATGTTGTAAAGTAATTTAGTCTTCCCAAATAATTAGCAGAATTATAAATTAGTTTATTTATAATTATGATTGTCTGCACAAAAATATGATTATTGTAGAGAAAACGGAAATCCATGAATTCTCCTCAATGAACTGAAAGGAAAAAAGATACATCACTGTAATGGGTACAACCTAGTTGCATCTCACAATAGAATGAATGCAATTTCTCATCCTGATGGTCGGAGTCTTTCCATAATCGAAATATACAACATTATGGATTTCTCTCCTTATTGCACATCAGATCAGGATATAGATGCTAATATGTCTCTCCTTACTGCAGCAGACCGGGGTGTAGATGCTAATAAGAAGCCTCCTCTTCCTGATGACCATTAAGACGCTTCAGATATATCATGCGGTGGCTGATAAGATAGATCAGTACATGGGAAGGACGATGCAGAAAACAAATGTTGGATGATTCCCACGCGTTGCTGCGGAAAACTATGATTAAATAATGCACCCATCAAGAAAACTGTAAGACAAATAAGGAGGTCATGGAAGAATATACTGGTTGGTTGCAGTACAGAAAAATGTATCGGCAAGAGTAGGACACACGGACATCAAATATTTTGCTAATATTTTCAATTTATTTTAATAGGTAGACATTGGTATCCCATGATAACACAACAGAGAACTTCTAAAATTTTGTCGCACATATTATGCTTTTGTGTCTAACTAAACATCCAGCAAGATGAAATTTAAGAAAGAGTTGTGAAGAAACTCTGGGACAACATAGACTACATTTACCGCATTCATCATAAGTAGAACGATCTGGATTCAAAAAGAAAATTAACCAAAGTTAGAAGCAACATCCAATTGCTGAAAAAGGTTTCATGACATGGATAAAAACAAATCACAAAATGTTATAGATTGAATGAATTTAGCTAACCTGATTCAGATATGAGGAATTCCGCTCTAGCCTTGAAAGTGAAAAGCCCAAATGAAGATACTCCTAAGGTAATATTATTTTCTTGGGGCACATTTATCAAGATAGGTGTCACATGTGTGATTCTTATGCAAACCATATCTCCTGCAAGTAAGTCCGTAAGAGCAAAAACACAGAACATACGTCAGTAACTTACATAGACACGAAACAGGAAAGTCAAGAAGAAGCAAGCTAATTAACTCTGGCCAAATGCCCAATGGCAACAGAAGCGGGCGAACAGAACCTGGGCACGGCAAGATAACACAGGAACCAAAAGCTAGCCCAAGAGGCTGCAGAAATTCAGCTCTGTAAGGGGGATACAGATGCATTTTTGTCCCCTTGCCGTCGTAAGCGCATGAGGACTCAATGGCGGCGGCTGGCGTTGTAGTGGTGACGGCGGATCATGATGACGCCCAGAGCGCATCCCAGTGGACTGTGAGAGGACTCGATGCAAAAGGCCAAGCCGGATCGGAGAATTTATAGGGGGAATTCTGCGCAAACCTTTCGTATACCCTGCATCAATTTCCTGACCTCTCGTATGTCTGCATCTATTTCATGTGGAGATATTTCGCGGGAATCGCGGGGAGATGAACAGAAAGAATTGAGTAGTTGGTCGGTGGATCCATGTTTTTGTTGGTGGAGAAGAGAAACAGTGGTGGCCTGTACGCCTGGTTCTATTACCTATGGGCTGAAGAGTAATGGGCTGGAAGAGTAATGGGAAAAACATGCAAAATAAACTGTAGTTAGTGGATGACGTGGCAAGTTAGTGAACACATGATGATGTGGCATAGCTGCATGTTTAGAGAAATAGTTTAGTGGAGATGAACTTCTTAGTTATATAGGATGAGGCGCGAGCTGGAAGCTTTTTGCGGGAAAAAAAATGGACAAAAGGGGCCACACGGTCGACTTCATTTTGGATAAAAGGGTCCAAATTTTTGAATTGAAATTAATTTTTTGCCACGTCGTCTCAGGTAAAGTCAAAATTTTGTAAAGTTTAACCAAATACGTAGAAGAAACTTCAACATCCATAAAACCAAATGCATATAATACGAAATTGTTTTTCATGAAAACTCTAATATGATAGATTTTATATTGTAGGTATATTTTTCTAACTATTTATTTAAACGTTATAAAGTTTGATTTTTACTAAACCCAAAACGCATGGTACTTGTGAAACGGGGGGGGGGTAAGAGTATCTCCACCGGCGGCCCGATAGCATTTTGGAGATCGGCGTTGAAAATTAGCTCGCATCGACGCGCTCCAAAAAGCGCCTGCGCAATTTCGAGACCAATAAAAGCGTCGACAAACCCGTGTCCCCTTCGAGAAAGGGCGCGAATCAGGTGTACTGGCGCCACGCGGCACGTCAATTTCCGCAGGTGGGGCCGCCTTGGTAGCGAGAGGACATGACGGTTCACGTTGGACATGATGTGGGAAGGTTGGTCGTCAACGTTAATGGTTCCCGCACGGAAATCGAAGCAGCGACGAAGGCGGTGACTGGCCACGAGGCGTCCACCTACCTCCTACACGCGTCTTCAATGCGCGTCCGCCGCCTCCCTTAAAACCCCACTGGCGAGAACCTCTGTTCTTCCCCGTCTTCCAACCCTAGCCACCGCCATTGTCACAGATGCCGCGCCAAACACCCACCTCCCACACGCACCCTACCGACGCGATGGCGCACAACGACGAGACCGGCGACAGCGGCGGCGCACTCCGCTCGCTGCAACTGACATACGACAAGGCAGATGTCATGTACTGGCAGCGCATCCCCGTGCCAGTACGGTATAAGTTGCCGCACGGTTTGCACATCTCCAACGCCGGCTTCGTCGTGCCACCGTCGTCACCGGCAGGACCGGAGTTGCGCGCCCTCATCACCGAGCAACGAAAGCATATGAAGTTGGCGGAGATAAGCCTGCCGACGAATGCTCTCAACAGCCCGGCGTGGCCGCGGCGCTTCGAAGAGGGCCGCACTGACAAGGTATCAACTTGTCAATGCCTATGGATTGTAGGCTAGGGTTTAGTTGGAAGTAGAGGGCAAGTAGATCTCGAAGGTTTCAGCCGAAAAGTACTCGACGATTATGAAAACTAGGGTTTGTAAACAATGATTCGATGATCTCTTCGTCCCTCGACTTCCCCTTATATAGGAGGCGGAGCCGAGGGATTCGTGCTGTACAAGTTACAAAGTCCGGGAAGGTTTCTAACTCATCCCGTAAGATTACAAATAAGACTTTCTATTACAACTCTAGCTTTCCTTAATAATATCTTGGGCTTCCGAATCTTCTTATTCTTCGAGTAGTGGGCCTTCAGTAAACCCCGGGTACTATCTTCGGCAGGCCCATTAGGGAAGCCCATGTCAGTTGCTCCCGAGATTTTGCTTGAATCGTAGAGTCAGGGAAAATCTCCACTGTTTATTTTTACTCGACAACTTAAACTTTTCTATATTTCTTCATATAAATTTCTATATTGTACAGGGATAATGGTAGTTGGGGCTAGTTCATCTGACGGATCAGGTACTAGTTAACTGCTCTAGTGGCAATCCGCAAAAACCTACTTCAAAATCACGTCCCCGGACATGATTTCGGGATACTGGTGTAAACTTCGATAGGTGCCGCTTAAGGTCTTACCATTCTGTCGAGTCCCCGTCATATTTATCGGATACCTAACGCGTCCGTTAGGATTTTCTTTTGATACGGATAACAGTAGCAAACCGACGTCGAGACGGCACGCCTCACGAATAGATCTGGGTCTTACCTTCGCAAAGTTTTGCGGCATTCAGAATTGATCGCAACTTTTCGAGAATATATTGTCGAGTGCTTATTCGGCTGATGGAATGGCACATTTTATCGAGTCACGGATGACTTATATTGCTCTCCCGATGGGAGTATATGCAGAGTTATTTATAACTCGAAATATACTCTTTTGCTTTTCTATGTTTCTTCTTTTTCATTCCGACTTTCTTTCTTTTTTATAATTTCATCGGGCACGCGAACAGCGTTTCCGATGGGAGTAGCCCCCGAGGCTACAGCCAAGGACTTGTGCTTGGTTGTCTCCACGCTTATGCCGCTATATTTTCTTTCTCTCCCGAAGTTTTATAATTTCTCGGGTGCGCGAACAGCGCTCCCGATGGGAGTAGCCCCCGAGGCTATGAAAAAATATTTGTATTTGATCATAGGCTCACACCATTTCTATTTTTTCTTTCTTGATCTCTTCATTTTTCCAAAGTAGCCCCCGAGCATTTGTTCAAAAACTTGTATTTGATCAAAGGCTCTCCAATACTTTTGCATGTCTCCTTTTGATGCAGCTGTTGAGTCGAATTTTTCTTCTACCAAGGTGACGTTATTGCTGACGGTAGCCACGATTGCTAGTCAAAAATTTGCGACAAGTCTTTTCTCGCTGCCATGCGGGCCCAATTGATCCATTATCTTGACACGTCGTGCAAGTGGGGGACACACGTCCTCCGCTTTTTCTGGCGCACGCACTGTAACTTCCCCAATGTTGAGTTACTTTTATACCCTTGTTGCCACGTGGCTATCATCTGTCACACATTTTCCTTATCCAACGGTTCGTCGTTTCACCGCACCCCTATATAAGATCGTCTTCTTCCTCCTTGAACACTTCCGCTCACGCCGTCCTCCTTCTCTCATCTGCAAATTTCCTCCTGCGATCCAAAAGCTCTTAAGCTCCTCGCCTCCAAACTGCAAACCCTGCGCCATTGTTGATGCCACCGCGTCGATTGACAAGGCACAGCACGCCGGAATCCTCCATGGCCGCCGCGGATCTTGGGGCGGCGGAGTGGGAAAGATCGAAAATTTCCACTCAAGACATCAACATGCTGAAGAAGCTGGGGATCAGCAAGAAACCCAAGGCACTATGCTTCCCTAGTGAGGAAAGCTACCCAACTCCTCCAATGGGGTATCGGGTAAGTTTTGTCGATCACCTCATCCGCGGTCTGTCCGCCCCCATTCATCCTTTTCTTCGTGGACTGCTTTTTATCTACGGTCTGCAACTCCACCACCTCACGCCAAACTCCATTCTTCACATCTCCATTTTCATCACTCTTTGCGAGGCCTTCCTTGGCGTCCAGCCTAATCGGGCGCTATGGAAGCGCATTTTCTTCTGCCGCCGTAATGGCTCACCCAATGTCGCCTATAATATAGGCGGCGTTGTAATTTCTGTTCGGCCCACTGTTGACTACTTCGACGTCAAGCTTCCTGACTCAGTTCAAGGATGGCGCAAGAAGTGGTTGTACATTCAGGAGGAGAACCATGGATGTGCAGAGGACAACATCCCTCCTTTTGATGGCGCCGAAAAAATCTTTCGCCGCCGCTCCTGGGACGCGGATGCCACCGAAGAAGAAAGGGCGTCGACAAAACCTTGATCGTATCCACGAGTTGCAAAATACTCGCGGGCAAGAATTATCGGGTATCCAAATCACTGCATACTTTCTTAGGACTAGAGTGCAACCGCTTCAAGCTCGCAAATATCCTCTCTGGAAATATGCCGGCGACGAGGACGTAGATCGGCTGTCGGTGAATTTGGAGGTTAAGGATTTAGAAAAACTTGTCCAAAAAATTTCATCCCTCAGCAAAAGAGATGTTGTCCCTTCTTCTTGCCGTGTGACACCATTCAGCGCCGCCAATCCACTTCCCGAGGTAATCTTTGTCTATTGTCTTGTTATTGCTTTGCTATCTTTTTGTAACTTCTTTTCTGACATCTCTCCCTGTTTTATTTTGCACAGAATCATCCAGACCTTGTCTCGCTTCCTCCTCTTCCTGAAGGTGGAGAAGTCGAAGAAAGGGCCATTGTCACTGATGACAATCAAGAAGCTCCGTCTTTTGTGAATGAACCCGTGGATTCTCGAAAATCTGCGGGATCTTCCGAAGGCACTGCGTCGGCACTATCTCCTCCTCCCGCTGTTTCTCCAAAAGGCAAAAGGAAGAGGAGTAACGTCGAAGATTCCGGCACTTCCAAAGCCGAAGAAGTTGATCCTTCACGTCAGAAGGCAACTTATGATCCATATCTCGCATCCCTCGTCAGCTCGTAAGTCACCTTGATTTCCCCTTATTTCTGTAGTCGAAGTTTTTTGTCTCATCTTGCTCTTTATGTTGTCGATCTTTAATCGCAGTGATGATGAGGAAGAAGTACCAACTCGTGACGTGGCTCCTCGGACGAGCGCGTCACATACTTTACTTGTGTCGGAGACTCTAGTTGAAGGAGAAGAATCCTCGCCTCCTCGACAAAACGTCGTCACCACCACTCCTCCTTCAAGCCCCCTTGCTCCTTCACCAAAAAGGACAAGGGTTGAAACGATCATCGAGCCTGCCCCTCAATTGGGTAGCTCTTCTCAGGCGCTCTTAGATGATGTAAGTTTTTGACTTTCCTGCTAGTATCTATATTTCCTCTGTTTACTTCTTTTTGTGCCTTCATTTTTTTCTCGTACCGATATTTTCTTTCTCTATTTTTCTTTGACAGCCCATGATCAAAGAGCTTGTTCGCATTGGGTCCCAATTCATTGGGTACCGTGAATATGCCAGCAGGACTGAAGGTAACAACTTTTTGCTGTCATTGTTTTCGATCTTCTTGCTCCTATTTTTATCGCAATTTTGATTGTTCTTTTCTATTTTGGCAGAGAAACTTGCAGAGGCCAACAGGCTTGCCGACACTCTTGCTCAGAAATTGGAGCAAAGTGAAACGGCTCGCCAGAAAGCCGAACTTGATGCTAGCCAAGCAAAAGTGGAGGCTGATGAGGCCAAAGCAAAAGCTGCTAGTGTCGAAGAACTGCAGAAGAAACTTGAAGATGCTGAAGCTGCTCTAAATGAGCACAAAGCCGCACAAGCCGCCCGTGAAAAGGGAATCCTCAAGCGCTTGAACACACAAAATCGTCGCTTCCTCGGTAGCTTTGTTGATCCCTTCTATTTTTCGTAAGACTTGCTTTCTTTTGTTTTTACTTGCTGTCAACTAACATATAATTTCTATGGCAGGTCAAACAAGCCAAGATTTTGACCTTGAGAATCCCACCAATGATCCTCTGCTTGACGCACTGTCTTATCTGGAGTTTCACGGTCAAGAAATTCGCAAAGGCGTGGTGAATGCTGACGCAGGATTGTCGAAGTTGTTCCCCTACTTCTTCCCGAAGAAAGAGGAGCCTAAGACTTTCCTTGCCCTTGCCAACTACTTCAATCCACCAGAGGATCTTGGACTGAAGATGCGCCAGGAGAACATGAAGGTTCTTTGAGAACACTATTGCCTTGGTGTGACAGTCAACAAACTGTTATTGGATGATAGTAGCGACACGAGCAGATAGAGCAATCAAGATGGAGGTCGTTGATCAAGGCAGTCAAGCCCAACACGAAGAAAATCCTGGCCTATCTCGGGATCAAGCCATCTTCAACTCCTAGCTCATCAAGGCCGGAGGTCTAGTTGAATGCCTTTGCTTTTTCTTTCCTTTGCTTTCTCTATTCCTTTTGCTGTTGTCGCCATTTTAGCCTTGGCGACAATTACCCTGTTAGTCCCTTTGGAGAACTTCTTTTGTAATGTCCGTGTAAATTTTCTAGAAATTAATGAAATTCCGCTTGGTACTTATCATTGATCCTGGGACTTTATTTTCCAGTTAATATTTGATAATTATTCGACCAACCCTTGCTCTCCGATGCTTCACCTGCGTCTTCCTTCTCGAAGAAAATACTAGTCGATGATAATCCCCTCGAAGGTTCTTCAAGCAAACATTTGTCGGAAGATTTGCAAGAACTTCGACAACAACTTCAATCCATGAAGAAACAAACTCTGGCAATGATGGAACAAACTCGGAAAGCGTCCGAACAAGAAAAACTTGTTGGAGATATGCCCAAGAGGCAATAATAAACTGGTTATTATAATATCTTTGTGTTTATGATAAATGTTTGCATACCATGCTATAATTGTATTAACCGAAACTTTGATACATGTGTGTTATGTAAACAACAAGGAGTCCCTAGTAAGCCTCTTGTATAACTAGCTTGTTGATTAATGGATGATCATGGTTTCGTGATCATGAACATTGGATGTTATTAATAACAAGGTTATGTCATTAGTTGAATGATATAATGGACACACACCCAAATGAGCGTAGCATAAGATCAAGTCATTAAGTTCAGTTTGCTATAAGCTTTCGCTACATAGTTGTCTTAGTCCTTTGACCATGAGATCATATAAATCACTTACACCGGAAGAGTACTTTGATTACATCAAACGCCATTGCGTAAATGGGTGGTTATCACTACAACAGAACAGAGCTTTGGTAACACAAGCATGTAACACATGAAAAAATGTGTTACATGTGAAATTGCAGTAACTCATCATTTGTGTGGCAAGGCATTTCAGTAACACATAGAGGGCAATTTCTGAAAATGTGTTACCAAAATGTTCATGTAGTAACATATAAGTTTGTGTTGCTTCAATTATGTTACATACAATGATTAAAGTAACACAAATAACTATGTTACATGCTTAGTGTTACAAGTTCTGTAGGGAAATAGGGTATAAAAATGCATGTCATAAATAGCCGTAATAGACTAGAAGGCCAACCGACAATGCTAGAATCCTTCGTTGATGAGCATTACGCAGCCAGCTTAACCCTAAAATTCTTTTTAGATAGTAGAGATAAGTAAAACCTACAAATCGCATTGATGATATGGTTTTAATGCCCTCTAGAAGTCCCAATCAAGTGCCACAATGTAAGCTGTTGCTGGCATTTTCTTGAAATATCTTCCCGAAGATCCTGTTAGGTTCAGGCATCCACTCTTCAACTCCTTATAGTCTCTATGGGTGGATTGTACTTAAATGTGTACCATCTTGGAGTTAGGTCATACTTGTGAGATGATCTCATTGATTATGGTCCGATCAAAAGTTCTTATGTTCTGATCACTCGCCTTTTTTTACAGATATTGGACGAGATGGTGTTCTTGTTGTGTCCGTGCGTGGGTGTGCCTCCGTAAACCGGAATGCGTCATGTGAGTGTTTATATGGTATTTTAGTTGGGTCCCATTTTGCTCAATGGATGTAGCACCTCTTTTGCTAACATTCAAAGAAGATATGGAACAATCAGTTTTATACCCCCTCTAATTCATGTTATTAACACTAACATAGATGTATCTAGATATATTTTAATTGTGCATACATCTAGTATCACGACAAGTAATATGGATCAGATGGAGTAGTGTTTTTTTTCTTATTTTTATCTAATTTGTATCCGTATAGTTTTTTTGGAAACCCACGAAATCTAAGAAAACTCGATAAATTTGGATTGTTCTACTCGACTGACTCATAGAAATCGGACGGACTATGTATGTCGCATGGGGTCAGCATAAAGCGGATCCCTGTAGCAGGGACACGAGTATTAAATACGAAAATACAATACAATTATTTCTAAGAAAGAGCGCGATCTGTTGAATTTTGAGTCGCTTACGCGGGACGGGAGGTTATTTTTTTCATCCGGGCCGATTTAACTCTCACCGTCCCCCTAGGTTCTACCTGAAACCCTCATTTGTTTCGTCCGGCTTCCCTCTCCTGGCGGCGCCATTAGGGAACGCCGCCACCGCGTGAAGTCCAGGCCCTGACGCCGCCTCGTATCCACATCCCCCCAACCTAAGCCTCAAGGTGAGTTTCTCCAGCAGCACCTTCGATCGACAGGATCCACACCCTTCGCAGAAAACATGAAGGACGGCGTGCAGAGGTACAGTCTCTGTCGTCGTGCTCGCTAATCAAGCTGACGCGGCTTCCCTTCGACATGCTGAGGAAGCGGTGTTTGTCCTGGTGAATCAATCTAACTCTTCTCCTCCGTCTATTTCCCTTGATTTGTTCATTCCATTCTTTGATTTCCAGCCCTTTGCAGATCCAGTGGAAAACATACCACGGTGTACCCAGATGAATCGGGGATGCGTCAGCAATTTGTAGTGTTCCCCACTATATATCCTTGCCATCGAAAACTACAGCCGTCAAGGGACTCTGCCGATGTCGCCGTGCAATCGTCAACTAGTTGCTGTTGCGGGGAGCGGATCGCTGGGCCGCTGTAATTGACAACAGTAGGTACGTACCCTCGATTGGGTTGAGTCCCTCTAGGCAGGCCATCATATTGCTATTAACTAATCATACAGCAATCAACCGATTAGTTCTCCATCAATTAGTTTACTGGATAATTGGTTCAGTCTACCAATGGTTTTTATGGAAAACGCTCCATAGAACTATTTGTTAATGTGGTGAATGGTTTGTTTGGACTGAAAAACATTGATAGCAACTTGGTTTAATGGAGACGCTGACAAGTGTAGTAGTTTTAGATTCAAGGTGGAGTCCATCAAATATGTGCATTGCAGATTCAGAGGTAGACCTGGGAGCAGTGCCATGTACGATGCTGGGGCTAAAGGAAATATGCTGACGCAAGTGAACACAGTAATTCGTAGCAATGTCCAGAACAGAGTACACCATATGCTGAGCAAAGAGCATCCTTAACTCGACTTGCTTTTCTCCTGTTAGTTTTATTTGTTTTCCAAGTACGATGGGTTAAAACACCCATAGGCGGGAGTAGTACACATTTATTTGCGAACCTCGCAACGCATCACACATTCTTACTAGATATTACAATTTGTCCCTTATTTGATAAAATAGTTATCAAGCAAACATTATTGTTTTCTGCAAAAGTACAAACATATATTTCCTTTGACTTTTGCCAAATAACAATCTTGTATTATCTTCCTCTTATTTCAGGTGGAAGAACTCACCTATATTCGAGTATTGATGGACAGGGGGAACAATTCTTGTTATGGATTACAATCCACTCCAGTGAGATTTCTGTCTGTATAAATCACTTTTAATATGCAGCTTAGAACCACCATATTAAGTAACGCTGATATGATCTTCCTTAAGGACTTAACACACACTATTCTTTCTTGTTGTAGTAATGCAAAATCTTAACTGATTTTATGGACCTTTTATATGCTTTGCTAGCCAAACATCCTACATGCCCATATATATTTAGTTTATGGACTTGACAGGATTGGCTGTAGGAAAAATAGATAGTGCTAGAAATGAAATCAAAAGTTATTTCACAATAAAAATGAAGCCAAAAGTTACAATTATTATGGTCAAACTACATGTATTTACCTTGTTAATTTTGAGCCATGCAGTGAAGATTAGTGATGTAGTGCAAGTGAACTGTCTAAAACTGATGATTTTCTTGTATGATCTAGATCTGTTCTTAAATATTATAACACTTCACTCTTTATCTCTTACTAACAATGCTAACCCATCACTCTTAGTATCATTTATCATCTGCATTCATAAGCAATTTTCATTTTTCTTCATTTCATCTAATTCAACATTTACTTCAAGTTTGCAGGTTCTTTGGTGTTGTCTGGTGCAAGGATGGCAGAGGAATCAAGTTTTTTTTTTTTTTGTTTCAACTCAAATATAACAATGTTGCCATTCTGGACTAGTTATCGAGTTCCCTTAGTTCATTCCATGACTTGGCCATGTGATCTTGTTGCACAAAATCCTCTTGTTTGTATCTCATAATGTAAATGGGATTTGCGGTTATTATGTTCTTATATATTTTGTAACCAAAATGTAGCTGGCGATTTTCATAAGCCTGAAATTCTTACTATCAGTCCAAATTCAATGGGAAAAGATTAAAATGCGGAATTCGGCTGCTAAGAAATAAGTTCTAACGCTATAATGAAAAATTGAGTAGAAATTAAATGCGCAATGAATGCTAGGAAAAGAATAAAAATTTGATTTAATCAACCAAATTCCACATAGCCACGTCACATTTCCTTGTCATGAAAATCCTATCTGATTCTTGTGGTAAAATATTTAGATAAATATGTTACTAATTTTGTTGCTAGAGAGACCAGTACGTGTTACAAACTGTGTTACTGCACTTAGAAAACTATGTTACTCTACTTAGAAAAATATGTTACTGTTTGTGTTACCATAATTATAAAAACGTGTTACTAGGGCATTTAGTAACACGTATGATGCATGTTACTACAAGACAATTTGTAACACGTTTTTTAACATGTAGGAACAACTATTATGTGTGACAGTGGACACCTCTTAGTAACACGGCCTAATGGAACACATCCCAAAAGGTGTTACACTGTTACTACATGGTCTAGTAACACTATTTTGGACCTGTAGTAACACAAAGCCGTGTTACCAAAGCTCTGTCCTGTTGTAGTGTATAAAGATGGGATTAAGTATTTGGAAAGTGTGAGTTGAGGCATATGGATCAATAGTGGGATTTGTCCATCCTGATGACGGATAGATATACTCTGGGCCCTCTCGGTGGAATGTCATCTGAATAGCTTGCAAGCACATGATTGGATCATGAGAGATGACATGCCGCGGTACGAGTAAAGAGTACTTGTCGGTAACGAGGTTGAACAAGGTATGGGGATACCGATGATCAAACCTCGGACAAGTAAAATATCGTGAGACAAAGGGAATTGGCATCGTATGTAAATGGTTCAATCGATCACTAAGTCATCGTTGAATATGTGGGAGCCATTATGGATCCGATCCCGCTATTGGTTATTGCTCGGAGAGGAGTCTCGACCATGTCCATAGTTCGCGAACCGTAGGGTGACGCGCTTAAGGTTCGATGTCGCATAAGTAGATTTGAATATGGTATGGAGACGAAGTTTGTTCGGTCTCGGATGTGATCCAGGATGTCACGAGGAGGTCCGGAATAGTCAGAGAATAAGATTCATATAAGGGAAGTTGATTTCTGGTTTTCGGAAATGTTCGGGATTTTTCCGGTGGTTGACTGGAAGGTTCTAGAAGGTTCCAGTGGGGTCCACCATGGGGCCCACGACCTAGGAGGCCTAGTATGGGCCGAGGGGATGCTCCCTGGCCTAATGGGCCAGGGGCACATGGCCCAAGGCCCAGGCCGCCAACCCCTAGGGTTTTCTAGGGGGATCAACTTGGGGAGGAAAAGCCTCTCCCCCCGCCGCCGCCCCAACCCTAGATGGGAAGGGGGCCACCTTGGCCGCTGGCCCCCTATATAAAGAGGGGAGGTGGCCGGCCACACCCATCCATTGCCTCCTCCTCGCCGCCTCTCCCTCCACCATACGGCGCTCCGGCTTAGGCGAAGCCCTGCGGTTTCTTCCTCCACCTCCACCACCACGCCGTCGTGCTGCTGGACTTTGGAGGAGATCTACCACACCTCCGCTGCCCGCTGGAACGGGAGAGGAAGGAGCTTCATCGACACCGTACGCGCGACCGAGTACGGAAGTGCTGCCGGATTGCGCACCGGGACGATCGTCTACACCAACAACGAGATTAATCTCGTAGGCTTTGGAATCTTCGAGGGTTAGTCTCATCTCCATCTCGTTGCTTCGATCTTGTAGATTAGATCTTGGGTGTTCCATAGATTAGATCTATTGGTTTTATTCGTCTTGCGGTAGGAAAATTTTGTTTTCTATGCTACGAACCCCATCAGTGGTATCAGAGCCATGTCTATGCATAGATCTGTTGCACGAGTAGAACACAATGGTTTTGTGGGCGGTGATGCTTTTGTTGCTTTAGTTTGTGTACTTTGCTTCTTGCGGGATGGTGGGATGAAGCGGCCCGGGCTAACTTTACATGACCGCGTCTCATGAGACTTGCTCCACGCTTGACATGCAACTTGTATTGCATAAGTGGCTTTGCGGGTGTCTGTCTCTCCCACCATAGTGAAGATTGTAATTTACACTTCTATTGTCAACACTAGTATCACCGTTGTGGTTCATGTTCGTAGGTAGATTGGATTTTACTCGAAAACCCTAAACCACGTAAAATATGCAAACCAAATTAGAGGCGTCTAACTTGTTTTTGCAGGGTTTGGTGATGTGATATGGCCATGATGTGATGATGATTATATTTGATGTATGAGATGTTCATTATTGTATTATGGCAACCGGCAGAGCCTAATGGTTGTCTTTAATTTTTGTTAAAGACTGCGTGTCTATTCATCATGTAATAGCTTTATTTCAAGTAGTTGTTATAGTAGCTATAAGTGATGGACAACCATGAAGCGGCGCCACTGACCTTGACGCCATGCTGGTGATGATGGAGATCATGTCCGTGCTTTGGAGATAGAGATCAAAAGCACAAGAAGAAAGGCCATATCATATCACACATTATGAATTGCATGTGATGTTAATCCTTTTTATGCATCTTATTTTGCTTAGATCGCGACGGTAGCATTATAAGATGATCCCTCTCACTAAATATCAAGATAATAAAGTGTTCATCCTTAGTATGCACCGTTGCTAAGACTTGTCGTTTCGAAGCATCTCGTGATGATCGGGTGTGATAGACTCTACATGTGCATACAACGGGTGCAAGCCAGATTTGCACACGCGGATACCAAGGTTGCCTTGACGAGCCTAGCATGTAGAGACATGGTCTCGGAACACGGGATACCGAAAGGTAGAGCATGAGTCATATGAATGATATGATGAACACTTTGAGTGTTCGCCTTTGAAGCTACATCTTTTCTCGTGAAGATCGGACTTGGTGTAGTGGATTTGGTTCGTGTAATCACTAAGACAATGCGAGGGATGTTGTTTTAAGTGGGAGTTCACCTAGTTAATTTCAGAATTAAAATTGAACTCAATTTATCATAAACTTAGTCTAAACTCTTTGCAAATATGTTGTAGATCATGGCGCCCCCCTCCATCAATTTTAACCAGTTCCTAGAGAAAGAAAAGCTTAAGGGCAATGGTAGCAACTTCACTGACTGGTTCCGTCATGTGAGGATTTTCCTCACTGGTGGAAACCTGCAATTTGTGCTCGAAGCACCGCTAGGTTCCCCACCACCTCCTGCAGTATCCGAGGACATAAAGAATGTTTATGAGACTCGGGCAACTCGGTACTCCGAAGTTCAGTGTGCCATCTTGTGCATCTTAGAGGCAGAGCTCCAAAAGCGTTTTGAGCACCACGACCCTGTGAGATGATGCGTGAGCTCAAACTTATCTTTGAGACTCATGCGGCCGTGGAGAGCTATGAGGCCTCGAAGCAGTTCTTTACCTGCATGATGGAAGAGGGCAACTCCGTTAGTGAGCACATGCTCGTCATGTCCGGGCATGCGAAGCTCAATGACTTGGGGATGATGATCCCTAACAAGCTGGGTATTCATCGTGTCCTCCAATCACTGCCACCAAGTTACAAGAACTTCGTGATGAACTACAACATGCGAACATGAACAAAGAGTTACCGAACTCTTCTCCATGCTGAAGTCTGAAGTAGAAATAAAGAAGGAGAACCAAGTGTTGATGGTCAACAAGACCACCAGTTTCAAGAAGCAGGGCAAGCCTAACAAGGGCAACTTCAAGAAGGGCGGCAAGAAAGTTGCAGCGCCTCCTGAGAAGCCTAAGGCTGGTCCTAAGCGATCTGTGTGCTACTATCCAGGGGAAGGCACCGAAGCGTAATTGCTCCAAATACTTGGCCGATCTGAAGAGCGGCAACATCAAGAAGAAAGGTATATTTGATATACATGTTATAGATGTCTATCTTACTGGTTCTCGTAGTAGTGCTGGGTATTTGATACTGGTTCGGTTGCTCACATTTGTAACTCGAAACAGGAACTGAATAAACGAAGCTGGCGAGGGACGAGGTGACGATGCGCGTTGGAAATGGATCCAAAGTCGCGTGATCGCCGTCGGCACGCTCCTCTACATCTACCTTCGGGATTAGTTTTAAACCTTAATAATTGTTATTTGGTACTGCGTTGAGCATGAACATTATATCTGGATCTTGTTTGATGCAAGACGGTTATTCGTTTAAGTCTGAGAATAATGGTTGTTCGATTTATATGAGTAATGTCTTTTATGGCCATGCACCTGAGATGAATGGTTTATTCTTGTTAAATCTCGATAGTAGTGATACACATGTTCATAACATTGATGCTAAGCGAATTAAATTGAATGATAATTCTACTTATATGTGGCACTGTCGTCTTGGTCATATTGGAGTGAAGCGCATGAAGAAACTCCATTCCGATGGACTTCTTGAGTCACTTGAATTTGAGTCACTTGACAGATGCGAAGCATGTCTAATGGGAAAAATGACTAAGACTCCATTTTCTGGTACAATGGAGCGAGCTACAGATTTATTGGAAATCATACATACCGATGTGTGCGGACCGATGAGTGTAGCATCGCGCGGTGGTTATCGTTATGTTCTAACTTTCACGGATGATCTGAGTAGATATGGGTATATTTACTTTATGAAACATAAGTCCGAGACTTTCGAGAAGTTCAAGGAATTCCAAAGTGAAGTAGAAAATCAACGTAACAAGAAGATTAAGTTTCTGCGTTCGATCGCGGAGGCGAATATCTGAGTTATGAGTTTGGCATGCATTTAAAGAAATGCGGAATACTTTCACCGCCGGGAACACCACAGCGTAATGGTGTGTCCGAACGTCGTAATCGAACTCTCTTAGATATGGTTCGTTCTATGATGTCTCTTACCGATCTGCGATTATCATTTTGGGGTTATGCATTAGAGACAGCGGCATTCACTTTAAATAGGGCACCATCTAAATCCGTTGAAACGACACCGTATGAATTATGGTTTGGGAAGAAACCTAAGGTGTCGTTCCTTAAAGTTTGGGGTTGCGGAGCTTATGTAAAGAAGTTACAACCCTACAAGCTAGAACCCAAAGCGGAGAAATGCGTCTTCATAGGATACCCTAAAGAAACTATTGGGTATACTTTCTATCACAGATCCGAAGGCAAAATCTTTGTTGCCAAGAACGGATCCTTTCTTGAGAAGGAGTTTCTCACTAAAGAGGTGACTGGAAGAAAAGTAGAACTCGACGAGGTTAATGAACCTTCTCTCATAGATCGAGTAGCGCAGTGCCGGAAGAAGTTCCTGCGCAGCTGCACCGATAGGAGAGGAAGCGAATGATGATGATCATGAAGCTTCGAACGAGGAAGCTACTGAACCTCGCAGATCGGAGGGAACGTACCACTCCGATTGGTATGATCCCTGTCTAAATGTCATGATTGTGGACAACAATGATGAGGACCCTGCGACGTATGAAGAAGCGATGATGAGCCCGATTCCAACAAATGGCAAGAAGCCATGAAATCCGAAATGGGATCCATGTATGATAACAAGGTATGGACTTTGGTAGACTTACGATAGCCGCAAGGCTGTCGAGAATAAATGGATCTTCAAGAGAAAACAGATGCTGATTGTAATATTACTGTCTATAAAGCTCGACTTGTCGCAAAGGGTTTCGACAAATTCAAGGAGTTGACTACGATGAGACTTTCTCACCTGTAGCGAAAGTCTGTGAGGATTTTGTTAGCAATAGCTGCATTTTTCGATTATGAGATTTGGCAGATGGATGTCAAAACGGCGTTCCTCAATGGTGATATTGAGGAAGAGTTGTACATGGTACAACCCAAAGGTTTTGTCGATCCTAAAAATGTGACAAGGTATGCAAACTTCAGCGTTCCATTTATGGACTGAAGCAAGCATCCCGGAGTTGGAATCTACGCTTTGATAGAGTGATCAAAGACTTCGGTTTTATACGGACTCATGGTGAGGCCTGTATTTACAAGAAAGTGAGTGGGAGCTCTGTAGCGTTATATTATATGTAGATGACATATTATTGATTGGGAATGATATAGAACTATTAAGCAGCGTTAAAGGTTATTTGAATAAGTGTTTTTCAATGAAAGACCTTGGTGAAGCAGCGTACATTTTAGGCATCAAGATCTATAGAGATAGATCAAGACGCCTAATAGGCCTTTCACAAAGTACATACTGGACAAGATTCTAAAGAAGTTTAGAATGGATGAAAGCAAGAAAGGGTTCTTGCCAATGTTGCCAGTAAGGTCTTGAGTAAGACTCAAGGTCGGCTACAGAGATGAAAGAGAAAGGATGAGCAAGATCCCCTATGCTTCGGCAGTAGGCTCTCTCATGTATGCCATGCCGTGTACTAGACCGGATATCGCACATCTTTATTAGTTTGACCAGAGATATCAAAGTGATCCGAATGGAACACTGGACAGCGGTCAAGAATATCCTGAAGTACTTGAAAAGGACTAAGGATATGTTTCTTTGTTATGGCGGTGACCAGAGCTCGTTGTAACAAGTTACACCGATGCAAGTTGGAACACCGATCCCGATGACTCTAAGTCTCGGTCTGGGTACGTGTTTATATTGAATGGTGCGCGAGTGGAGCAGTTCCAAGCAGTGCAAATCTTCAACTGAATCTGAATATATAGCGGCTTGAGGCTTCATCGGAGCGGTATGGATGAAGAGGTTCATTGTTGAGCTTGGTGTGGTCCTAGTGCATTGGACCCGTTAGTCATTTATTGTGACAACACGGGTGCCATCGCCAATGCAAAGGAACCAAGGTCACACAAGAAGCTGAAGCATATCAAGCTGCGCTTTCATTCGATTCGCGAGTACATCGAAGATGGTGAAGTAGAGATTTGCAAAGTACACACAGATCTGAATGTTGCAGATCCGTTGACTAAAGCTCTCCCTAGGGCAAAGCATGACCAACACCAGAATGCCATGGGTGTTAGGTACCTTACAATGTAATCTAGATTATTGACTCTAGTGCAAGTGGGAGATGTTGGAGATATGCCCAAGAGGCAATAATAAACTGGTTATTATAATATCTTTGTGTTTATGATAAATGTTTGCATACCATGCTATAATTGTATTAAAAACTTGATACATGTGTGTTATGTAAACAACAAGGAGTCCCTAGTAAGCCTCTTGTATAACTAGCTTGTTGATTAATGGATGATCATGGTTTCGTGATCATGAACATTGGATGTTATTAATAACAAGGTTATGTCATTAGTTGAATGATATAATGGACACACACCCAAATGAGCGTAGCATAAGATCAAGTCATTAAGTTCAGTTTGCTATAAGCTTTCGCTACATAGTTGTCTTAGTCCTTTGACCATGAGATCATATAAATCACTTACACCGGAAGAGTACTTTGATTACATCAAACGCCATTGCGTAAATGGGTGGTTATAAAGATGGGATTAAGTATTTGGAAAGTGTGAGTCGAGGCATATGGATCAATAGTGGGATTTGTCCATCCTGATGACGGATAGATATACTCTGGGCCCTCTCGGTGGAATGTCATCTGAATAGCTTGCAAGCACATGATTGGATCATGAGAGATGACATGCCGCGGTAAAGAGTACTTGTCGGTAACGAGGTTGAACAAGGTATGGGGATACCGATGATCAAACCTCGGACAAGTAAAATATCGTGAGACAAAGGAATTGGCATCGTATGTAAATGGTTCAATCGATCACTAAGTCATCGTTGAATATGTGGGAGCCATTATGGATCTCCAGGATCCGCTATTGGTTATTGCTCGGAGAGGAGTCTCGACCATGTACATAGTTCGCGAACCGTAGGGTGACGCGCTTAAGGTTCGATGTCGCATAAGTAGATTTGAATATGGTATGGAGACGAAGTTTGTTCGGAGTCTCGGATGTGATCCAGGATGTCACGAGGAGGTCCGGAATAGTCCGGAGAATAAGATTCATATAAGGGAAGTTGATTTGGTTTTCGGAAATGTTCGGGATTTTTCGGTGGTTGACTGGAAGGTTCTAGAAGGTTCCAGTGGTCCACCATGGGGCCCACGACCTAGGAGGCCTAGTATGGGCCGAGGGGATGCTCCCTGGCCTAATGGGCCAGGGGCACATGGCCCCAAGGCCCAGGCCGGCCAACCCCCAGGGTTTTCTAGGGGATCAACTTGGGGAGGGGAAAGCCCTCTCCCCCTCTTGGCCGCCCCCCCAACCCTAGATGGGAAGGGGGCCACCTTGGCCGCTGAGCCCCTATATAAAGAGGGGAGGGGGTGGCCGGCCACACCCCCATCCATTGCCTCCTCCTCTGGCCGCCTCTCCCACCCATACGTTGCTCCGGCTTAGGCGAAGCCCTGCGGTTTCTTCCTCCACCTCCCACCACGCCGTCGTGCTGCTTGGACTTTGGAGAGATCTACCACACCTCCGCTGCCCGCTGGAACGGGAGAGGAAGGAGCTTCATCGACACCGTACGCGCGACCGAGTGCGGAAGTCTGCCGGATTGCGGCACGGGGGACGATCGTCTACACCAACAACGAGATTAATCTCGTAGGCTTTGGAATCTTCGAGGGTTAGTCTCATCTCCATCTCGTTGCTTCGATCTTGTAGATTAGATCTTGGGTGTTCCATAGATTAGATCTATTGGTTTTATTCGTCTTGCGGTAGGAAAATTTTTGTTTTCTATGCTACGAACCCCATCAAAACTTGCTCTCCAACAAGCCAAAGAGGCTATGGCTGCCAAGGATACTGCTGTATTGGAAGCAAAGGGAGCCACTACCCGAGAAAATAGCATGCTCGAGCTGATGTTGGAAGCTAGCACAGATATGTTAGGTATGTTTTTCCAACCTCACAATGCCTCCTCTTTATTTTGCTGTGCCTTCCTTCAAATTTCTTGCCTTGTCGCTTAATAGGCTCGGTTCTTGATGATGCTGCTGAAGATCGAAGAGTGAACGAGAGAACGAATCTTCTTGTCAATCTTTCCCTTAACCATGGCTGTTTATTCTGGGCCACTCCTGAACGAACCCAACAAATTGTCAGGTTCCAAGATCGTGCTTGCCAAGTGCGTGAATTTCTCAATTTTTGCACGACAACATTAACCCTTGTTTACAAGACTTTGTTTCCTCGAAATGAGGTTCCCAAAACTCTTCCTGAATTGCTGGAGATATTCAGAGATGCTCCCCGCATTCATAATTTTTTGCGAGCTCAATTGACTGCTGGAGCAAGGTTCGCCATGATTATGATAAATATTTGTCATCCAAAATTAGACCTGACGAAGATTGTTGCTGATTGCCTAGCCAAGAAAACGCGGCGAAAAAATGATATTGACACAATCGATGAGATGGTAGCTCCTGTGGCCGAGTCGATGATAGATGAGCTTCTTCGGATGGACTCATAATTCTTCATCAAGGGTCCTATGTTGAACATAAAACAACCAGAGGCTTGTCCGTAGATAGTATTTTGGGCTTTGACTGATTTGTACCATATTGGAAACCTTGTGTCTCTATCTTTTTTGATTTCTTTTTTATTTCCGAAGAAATTTGTTGTATATTGCAAAGTGCTCTATATTGTTGGAGCCCCCGAGCCTTCTGGCTAGAGTTTGTACTGTTTTTTCTTCTTCAAGATTTTTCCTTCTGTTGTAATAAGACATCCTTGTTTTTTCATTGATGGATTGCAAGTCTTCGAGTATCTTAATATCGAAGTTCTATATTTTTGTTGCGAGGTTCTTGGACCAAAGCAATAAGATTTTTGGCGTGTACACTATATTTATAGTTTGTTGGCTTCCGATTTTTATATTTGGCGAGGTATTAGTGTACCAAGGCGAAATATTTCGGTAAATCTATATTGTACGTATTTTGAGACTTAAAGGCGTTGAGCCCCCGAGCGTGTCGAAGAATAAGAAGTATATCTCCACTATCTTTATTATATTGCAGCACCGCGAGCCCGCCTCATTAAAAACCTTTCCGCCCCACTCGGTGCCCGAAAGGGAAAAGTGCGTCTGAAAACTCGCGGCGTTTCAGTACATTGTATTTTTAGAGAAGGACTATATTTCAGCTCTAGGCGTAGAACCTTCCTGAGCTGCGCCACGTTCCAGGGGTTTTCTAGGAACCCCTGTCTTCTTGTCCTTGATCATGTACGCTCCTCCGTCGATGACTTCGTGACGATGTAAGGCCCCAACCACGGTGACTCGAGCTTCTCTTACTTTGCTGGTTGAGCCGTAGGACCAAATCACCGACCTGGAAAGATCTCGACCGCAATCGTCGACTGTGGTAGTTCTTCAAGTCTTGCTGGTATTTGGTAACCCGTGACAGTACTTCATCTCGAGCTTCATCGAGTGCATCCATATCATCCTCCCGAACTTTTCGTGATGTTTCTTCGTCATACTCTTATTTCTGGAGAATCGTGCTCTATTTCAATTGGTAGTACGGCTTCAACTCAGTGGACGAGGAAGAACGGGGTTTCTTGTGTCGCCGTGTTTGGTGTTGTTCGGATGCTCCACAAAACACTTGGCAGTTCTTCTGGCCAGGTGTGTCGAGCCTTTTCAAGCGGTCCTAGCAGACGTTTTTTAATGCCATTGCAGATGATGCCATTGGCTTTCTCGACTTGACCATTAGTTTGAGGATGTGCAACTGACGCGAAGTGCAATTTGATGCCCACTTCTGCACAGTACGCCTTGAACTCCTTCGACGTAAAGTTGCTGCCATTATCGTAACGATGCGTGAGGTACTCAAATCGAAAAACGATGCTCTTCACGAACTTTATTGCTGATTGTGCATCTGAATTTATTGGCTTCGCTTCTACCCACTTGGTGAATTTGTCGACAACAACCAACGGTACTCGTATCCTCTGGCGAAGCTTTATGAAACTTGCCTACCATGTCGAGTCCCCATGGGCAAAGGGCCATGACAATGGTATTGGCATTAGTTCACACGGAGAGTGCGGTTTTGCGTCAAATCTCTGGCACGCGTCGCAAGTTCGTACTATCTCTTTTGCGTCCTCGATTGCGTCAACCGTAGAATCCTGCCCGAAAGACTTTGGCTGCAATAGCTCGACTGCTTGCGTGGTGACCACATATTCCCTCATGCACATCCTTTAGGATTATTCTTCCTTCTTCAGGTGTGACACACCTTTGCAAGACGCCTGAATAACTCCCCTTTGACCACTGTGAAAGCTTTGGATCGTCGAATAACTCGCCTTGCTGCAACTGGATCGTCGGGTATTTCCTTCCTGAGGATATACGATATGTACGCTTGCATCCAAGGGACTTCTATCATCATCACAAGTTCTTGGTCCTCTTCGTCCTCCACGGTTTCTTTGAGAGACGCCGAAGTTTTTCCTTCTTCTTTTGCTTTTTTCTGCATCTTCTGCGGCTTTGTTGATCTCTCCACTATTTCTTCCCAAAATACGCCTGGCGGGATTGGGAGGCACTGTGACCCGATGTTTGCGAGGATGTCAGCTTCATCATTGCTCAGTCTACTGATATGATTTACCTCGCATCCATCAAACAGCTTCTCAAGCTCATTGTACAACTCCTTGTATGCTATCATGCTATCATTGACTGCATCACATTGGTTCATAACTTGCTGAGCCACCAATTGTGAGTCGCCAAAGATTTTTAGTCGAGTTGCACCGCAAGCTTTTGCCATCTTCATCCCGTGTATAAGGGCTTCATATTCTGCTTCATTGTTGGATGCGTTTGGGAATGTCATCCGTAGGACATATTTTAACTTGTCGCCTTCAGGTGATATGAGTATCACTCCTGCGCCAGCTCCTTCTACTCTCTTGGATCCGTCGAAGTTCATTGTCCAAGTTCTCGACAAATCTGGGGTCCCGTGTTTTGCAGCTCCATCCATTCTGCGATGAAATCTGGCAAAACTTGCGACTTGATTGCCTTTCTTTTTTCATACGTGATGTCCCGAGGGGAAAGTTCTATTCCCCAAAGGGAGACACGCCATGTAGCTTCTGGATTGTTCAGTATATTTGAGAGAGGTGCTTCATTGACTACTATTATCTTGTGCCGAAAAATAGTGGCGCAACTTTCTTTGTTGTAATCACTCCATATGCTAGTTTCTTCACGGGTACCGCTGTTTGGACGGCGATAAAACTTCGCTAATGAAATATACCGGCCTTTGCACTCCATGGAGTTTTCCTTCTTCTTCTCTTTCGACAACTAGCACCGTGCTAACCACTTGTGGTGTGGCTGCGATGTACACAGAGAGTTCCTTTTCCGCCACCAAGACTGGTGGTGTAGAGATTTTAGCTTTCAGATCCTCGAAAGCTCTATCTTCTTCGTTCCAGGAATTTCTCCCCTTGTTTTATCAAAGCGTAGAACGGTAGTGCTTTTTCTCCCAGCGGCGACGAATCTACTCAAGTGCGACTCGCAGTTAATTGATGTATTTCTTTTAACTTGGTTGGCTTCCTCATCGTTACGATGGCTTGTATTTTGTCGGGGTTTGCTTCAATCCCTCTTGCTGAAACTAAGAACCCGAGAAGTTCTCCTACTGGGACGCCAAAAGAGCATTTCGTCGGGTTTAGCTTGAGGCAGAATTTGTCGAGGTTATCAGAAGTTTCCTTGAGATCTTCGATCAACGTCGTCCCCTTTTTTGACGTTATGACTACATCACCAATGTATACTTGCACATTTTTTCCAATCTGTTGCCAAACACTTCATCATCCTCGATACGTTGCTCCCGTTTTTCAACCCGAAGGGCATTGTTTTATAACAAAATACGCCATACGGTGTGATGAACGCTGTTTTGGCTCGTCTTCTTTTAATCTGATCTGGTTATAACCAGTATGCGTCCAAAAAGGAAAGACGTTCACATCCTGCCGTGGAGTCGATAATCTGATCGATCCTTGGGAGGGGAAAGTGATCCTTTGGACAATGTTTATTGAGACACGTAAAGTCGACACACATGCGAAGGACTTTCGTGTTTTCTTTGGCACCATCACTGGGTTAGCTACCCAGGTGGCCTCAGTGGATATCTCTTTGATGAAACCAGCTTCTCGAGTCGATCAATTTCTGATAGCATAGCTTTGCGGTTTGGTTCAAAAACGCCGCAAAGGTTGTTTGATTGGTCTCGCTAGTGGATCCAAGTTTAGGTGGTGCTCGGCAAGTTCCCTGGTACTCCTGGCATGTCACTGGACACCATGCGAAGATTTTCCAGTTCTCACGGAGGAACTTGACGAGCGCTTTCCTATGCGAGGTCCATGTCATTTGCGATAGATGTCGTCTTTTTTGGATCCGTCGGGTGAATCTGCACCTCCTTAGAATTTTCTCTGTTGAAAGTTGATTCTTTATTTGGCCTTGCAACGTCTGGCACGTCGTGTAGTGTCATGAGCCTTGATGCCAAATACTCAGCTTGCATCCCGAAAGTTTCGATAGTCGATGAAAATCCTTGTCACATTTATCGGCTAGGGCGAAGCTTCCTTTGATTGTGATTGGTCCCTTGGATCCGGGCATCCTCCACAATAGGTACGTGTAATGTGGTACCGCCATAAATCTAGCATATGCTGGTCGTCCCAACAGAGCGTGGTATTGTGACGGGAAATCTACGACTTCAAACTCCAATTTCTCGATTCTGTATTTTCTCGGGTCCCAAACGTCGAGATTAATCTTTCCCAACGGATAGCTTGGCTTCTCTGGTGTGATGCCGTGGAATCTCGTGTCTATTGGTTTCAGGTTTGCTAGGGATATATTCATCTTCCTTAATGTATCTGCGTACATAAGGTTCAAGCTGCTGCCACCATCTATAAACACGCGAGACACGTCGAATCCTGCGATGACCGCTGGTAGTATGAGTCTGACTGCCCAGGTCGAGGAACTTGCTGCGGATGATCTGCTATAGTGAAGCCAATGTCTTGCCCCGACCAATTAAGGTACTCAACTGTTGGAGGCATTTCTGTCATGAACACTGTCGCGAGATTACTTTCTGAGTTCTATTGGATGGCCTTCCCTTCGAATCATCGAGACCGCTCCATTAGAGTTGGGATCAACGTAAGGTGGTGGTGGCGCCGCCGCTATTCTTAGCGATGTCAATTGTCATCGTTATCGCGGGAGGAGGTGGCAGGTGAACCTCACGGTTCTCGAGGATTTCTTTGCGTGCTGAGCATTAGCATGCCCATATCTCAGCATTGCTGGAAATTTCGACAATCCTTGATGTCCCGACTGTCTTTTCCGTTGCCAGGAAAAGTGCATTTGACACGCCCGTTCATCATTTCTTCGGGAGACACAAAATGGAACCTTGGCCCGCTATTTTGCCTATTGTGTCGAAATTCATCTCTATTGTCACTTCGTTGCTCATTACTTCTCGGTAATCATCTCGATTATTTCCTCCTGCCGGCTCGAAACCAGCCGAAATTTGACCTGGAGTACTGCCGAGGAAATCGTTGCCTTGATTGATAATTTCGACCGCGGTCCTCCTCTGGCGACCTATGCCGTTTGTTGTGGACAACATCTTCTCCATCTGCCCATCTGTTTTCTATTTCCATTAATGCAGATACTGTCTTTGGATTGGTTCTTCCCAAATCTTCGACAAAATCTCCACGCCTGATCCCTGCGACAAATGCATCTATTGCCCTCTCGTTAGATATATTTTCTGCCGAGTTTTTTATGATGTTCCACCTTTGGATATATTTTCTCATTGGCTCGGCTTGTCGACACGCCCGTAACTCCTGAGAGACGCGGGTTTCTTGCAGGTGGATCGGAAATTCTTGACGAATATGTCCTCAAAGCTATCCCATTGTCGATAGACCCTGGAGGAAGCTTTTTGATCCAAGATCGTGCAGCTCCACTTAAATGCACCTGAATGCTTTGCATGGCTGTTGCCCTGGTCCCTCCAGTTAACTTCACCGTCTCGAGGTAATCAACTAGCCAATCCTCGGATCTTGCAGGCCGTCGAATTTTTGAAATTATCGCAACTTAAATCCCGAAGGGACTCGAGTTTTTCGTACTCTCCTTGTGAAGCACGGCAAACCGCACATATCCTTGTCATTTAATTCTGGGGAATACCGATGTTCCCTTTCTGCTTTGTCGTGCTCTGTCTACCCTTGCTTGTGCTTCCGTGTCTCTTGCTCCACTTGTTCCTTCGACATTTGCTGCTGCTGCTGCCGTAGGTCGTGGACTATTTTGCCTTGCTGCTCCTTCTGGCGGTGTTGGTGCAAACGCCGTTCCCATGGCTTCAGCTCCTGCCACTGCCATGTTGTACAATGCCTCCCTTGGATCTCCTGGAGGTGGCCTAGATGCAAGGATAAAGGCTTGTGTCGCCATATACCCAGCTTCTGGTGTCTTGGGGACAATATTTCCTCTTGTGTCTATCGACATAAAAGACATGTCTAGATTTTGAACCAGGTACTCTCTTTCTCCTTCAGGTATGTGTTGCAATCTTGACCTTGCTCTGTTCCGAGCTTCTCTATGGCTATCTCCCGAGGTTCCAGATTGTCGACTTAACTCGCCCTTCGCCTGCTTGACGCGGAGGCTGCCTCCTTTCTTCTATTTAAAGCTTGTCTGTTTTCCAGTTCTCTTCCAGCTCGGGAGAGTCTATATTGATAAGCTTGCGGTTCTTGGGTTGCAGTTGTCGTCATTGGTTCCGAGCCATCTAAGGCTTTCGCAGCTCTATCCCAGGCTGTCTGTGGAAGTTGAACTCTGACGCGTGGTGTGGGCCCGACATATTTAGTGCCCAAACCTCTCCTTAGATCTGAGGGATCGACATAGGGATTGCCCAAATCGTCGAAAGCCTCCGATGTTTCCTCTTGATCGCGACTTGCCTCTCCAATGGCATAAACTTGGTGATATTTTGGAGTTTTCACTTTGCTTGGTTCGGTGACACCATTATAGAGTTTGGTGAAGACCTTCCCAATAGAGGTGGATTTGTCGATGAAGTCGAAGCTATCAGTGTCGCTCGAATCATCGCTTATATAAGAGTCCGCCGATGATTCGAAGGACATGTCGCTGAAGATTTTGGCGAGTTTTTCACTTGCCCTGCTGTCGATGAAGCGTGGCGAAAATCTCCTTATCGCTTGACTCGACGGATGATACTGAGTTTGAGAGATCAGGACCACCCGCGATAATCCCGACGAGATCGGAATTTCAAGACGATACACTCCTTCTTTCTCGACGCGGAAATCGAATTTTCCAAACGTCATCTTCATTGGCTCCTCCAGATACGCATATGCATCCAAACGGGAGGGCGGGTGAGGAACAAAATCAATAAGACCAGTTTCGATCTGTTTACCTCTGTCCATGATGTTGCTTGCTACTGATGAAGTCGACGATCTTGATCGTGCCATCGAGATCAGCTCCTTGTCGCCTCTAATCCCCACAGACGGCGCCAATTGACAAGGTATCAACTTGTCAATGCCTATGGATTGTAGGCTAGGGTTTAGTTGGAAGTAGAGGGCAAGTAGATCTCGAATGTTTCAACCGAAAAGTACTCGACGATTATGAAAACTAGGGTTTGTAAACAATGATTTGATGATCTCTGCGTCCCTCGACTCCCCCTTCTATAGGAGGCGGAGCCGAGGGATTCGTGCTGTACAAATTACAAAGTCCGGGAAGGTTTCTAACTCATCCCGTAAGATTACAAATAAGACTTTCTATTACAACTCTAGCTTTCCTTAATAATATCTTGGGCTTCCGAATCTTCTTATTCTTCGAGTAGTGGGCCTTCAGTAAACCCCGGGTACTATCTTCGGCAGGCCCATTAGGGATGCCCATGTCACGCACCATCGAGCTCACGCGGGCGCGGGCGGCCGGCCGTGCGAACGGGCCGCTTCAACAATGTCGGCCACCGTGTCTGGTGGCTCGGCCGCGACGTCGACGCCACGCTGCAGCAGTACGGCTACCGTCGGCGCGTTCCACGGCGACCCGCCGTGCATCCCGTTGTACTACCCGCAGGCGGAGTGCATGGCGCCGGTGGCGCCGCCTCTACAGAGGCTGTCGGCAAGGACGACGGCGTCTCGGAGCTTGCGCACCGGATCATCGCTCGCCGGCGACCGCACGTGCTCGGCCGCACATGCACCCCCTTCGGGTGGGGTCGTCATCGACGACGGGGCGAGCCGCACGTCTTCGCCGCGCGTCGTCATCCAATGACATATGAATGGTGTGCTGAGTGCTACCATGACATGTTGCCGGGGCATGAAGATTATGATCAAAGGGCTAGCTTGACAACAGATTAAGTACTCAAACTACGCTACAGTTTCAGTCAGGAAAATGAGGCTACGATCTACTTTTATATTTTTCAGGAGAGGAGAATGCGGTCAGATTGGATGGCAAAAGGACGCATATAACTGCATGTGTTACAGAATAATTACTCACATAGTCCTGTTCCATGACAACTAAGGGCGAACCAGTAAACGGGTAGAAACAATTCATCAGTCACTTCAACGAATTACACACTCAGTGCTGTCATGGCGGGTTGCCCGGGCTTGGGTTTATCGTCATTCGTCAAAGACTAGCTTAACAGCTCGTTGAATATACAAATTACACTACAGTTTTCACATTGGTAAAAAAAGGTTACAACTATTTGTTCAGGAGATGAAAATGAGCTCAGATTGGATGGCAAACATGTACATAATTGCCTATGTTGCTTGCAGAATCATGACAGCGAGGGATGAACTCCTGGTACAGAATCTGAAAGACAAAAGATGAACTCCACACTTCCACAGCAACGTAACAACGAAAGAAGCTATACGGTACTGTCAGCGAGGGATGTATTCAGAAAATCTCATGGTTCGGAACAGCAAAGGACATATTAAGGCTGTGTGTGATAGATGCCGGTGCAGTAACATATTTCATCAATCCAATAAACGTTGAGAAATAAATGTACAAATAATATTGTGCCACCATTACCCGCAAAAAATATATTGTTCCACAATTAAACAGAAAGGAATGGAGACCTCGAGGGGGAGCCTTGACAATGACGATGAGAGAAGACAGGACTTCAGTTACGGAGCTTGGTCGGCACAAGCTCACACTTTTCTCTCCTGCAATGTTCAACATCAGAGTCAGAGTGGTCGACTGTTTAGCGTAAGCCGGCATGGGTTCCAACATTTGTTCTGACGGTGTCAAAGGTGAAGTTGAAGGCTTTCACTCAATGAGGGATGATAACCATGAGGCTCCTCCACCGCGGTTTTTCTTCACAGTGAAGTGTGCATGCTTCGTGTGGTCAGCCAGCTGGTTGACGGGGTTCCATTGGGTTTGTCGGCATTTGTGACGGTTTTCACCTGGTTTTTCACAAATCAAGTGCTCAATTATATTTTCTTAATTAGTGAGATGAGGCAAAAACTTTTTCCTTCATTTTAGTGGGGAAACAGAAAAGAGTAACTAGGTAATACTAACATAGTCAGAATATTTTTGTAGAGTGGCGTGAAACATGTTCAGATTCAAAAGTACCAAATCCAAAAATTTCATTCGCACTAACAAAATTATTACTTATTTCAGGATAAATTAATCCGACATCCGCAAATCCGGAGAGGAAAATGGGTTGTCTAAAGTAATGTAAGTACACATCATGCAATGGGGACAGAAGTGAAGGCGTTGCTTGCAGTTTCAGGACAGTCCATAGACTTGCGAGTGGTAAATGCAAATAAACAATCTGCAAGATGCGGGATGTTGTCTAAAGTAATGTAACAAGCAACATGGAGGATTTTGTGTAAAGATGGAGGGTGCTGAGAACGGATACAGCAAATACAAAATGACATTGAATGCCATTGTTCTGAATAGCAGCAAGATATCTGCCAGGTCGTATGTGATGAACAACAGTCGAGCAGGGCTCATAAACAGGGTAAAACCCAGAATTCATTAACGAAGTAATCCTCAAATAATAATCTACTCCAAATGCATCCATACAAAAAAAAAAATACCCGGAGCTTCATAACAAGTTCAGATACAGCAACACAGGCAATGGTTCCTGGAATCATGTTCAGATTCAGAAGCGCAAGAACACAGGCGATGGCATCGACATTTCAGATGGTAATCCAAAATTTCAGTCACCTCCATACAAACAAGGAAGAACATATCGACACAGAAATTTCAGTAACCTTCGAAGAAACTACTAGCAAATTCAGACTAAAAAACAACCAAAAGCATGAAACACGAATTTCAGATCTGGTAGCCAACATTTTCATTACTGATGATAACAAGCGGGTAACATCAGACACAAACAGAACCTAACAGAGACATCATAGCACGAACAAGAACTCCTTCTACCACACCTACTAGATTCCAGATCGCACTCACAGTACATCTCTACACCTCCAGACCACATATAGCTGCATGTGTTGCAGAATAATTACTCCCAGTCCTGTTCCATAACAAGTAGGGCGAACCAGTAAACGGGTAGCAACAATCCATCAGTCACTTGAACGAATTACACACTCGGTGTTGGCATGGCGGGTTACCTGGCTTGGGTTTATTGTCATTCGTCAAAGACTAGCTTGACATCTGATTAAATAAACAAACAGTTTCACATCGGCAAAAAGAGATTACAAACATGTTCACATAATCAGATTCAGCAGCATCAAAACAGAGGCGATTGTTTCTCGTAGCAGGTTGAGATTCAGCAACACCAAAACACATGCTACGGTTTTTCCTGGCATGTTAAGATTCAGCAGCACCAGAACAGAACGGCAATGGTTTCGAAATTTCGGCCATCTTGGAACAAACTAGCAGATCAGGATGAGGTCAACCAACAAAATCAGACTGGCAAAACAATTATAAGCAAAGCGCACAAATTTCAGATCTGGTAGCCAACATTTTCATTACTGATGATAACAAGCGGGTAACATCAGACACAAACAGAACCTAACAGATACATCATAGCACGAACAAGAACTCCTTCTACCACACCTACTAGATTCCAGCACGCACTCAGGATACATCTTTCTACATCTCCAGATCAGGCACTAAATTAAGGAGCAGTCTAGGCCCTCTCGCCACGGATGCGGCGGGCGAGCTGGATGTCCTTGGGCATGATGGTGACGCGCTTGGCGTGGATGGCGCAGAGGTTGGTGTCCTCGAAGAGACCGACGAGGTAGGCCTCGGCGGCCTCCTGGAGCGCGGAGACGGCGGAGCTCTGGAAGCGGAGGTCGGTCTTGAAGTCCTGGGCGATCTCCCTGACGAGGCGCTGGAAGGGGAGCTTGCGGATGAGCAGCTCGGTGCTCTTCTGGTACTTGCGGATCTCGCGGAGCGCGACGGTGCCGGGCCTGAAGCGGTGGGGCTTCTTGACGCCGCCGGTGGCCGGGGCGGACTTGCGGGCCGCCTTGGTGGCCAGCTGCTTCCTCGGCGCCTTGCCGCCGGTGGACTTCCTCGCCGTCTGCTTCGTGCGGGCCATCGGGAGGCTGGGGTGGGGAGAGGGAGGAGCTCTGGTGAGATGTGGCTGGCAATGGAGGGGAATGGAGTGAGGAAGAAGGGTGGGGAATCGGGTTATTTTATAGGCGGCCGGTGGGCGCGGTACTCCGAAAATTTTGTATGCTCGGGCGCGGGCGCGGTGACTGAGTTTTGGTTTTGGAGCCAAGGAGGGTTTGGAGCGTTGGATTCGGGATTGGCGGACGGTGGCGATACGGTTTCGGGAGAGTCACACGGATCGTGGGGGGCGATCCGCGGCGTCGTGGATCCTTCACTCTGATTGGTTTGAGCTCTTGAAGCTTTGGCTTGGGACAACAACCACCATGCCATTCGTCCGCTTCAGAATTTACCGGCGAACGGAATTCACTCCATCCTAGTCGACTCATCTCCCTGATTCAAGCAAGATTCTCAACAAAAACAACTGATTCAAGCAAAACTAAAAGCAATTCTAACGTTTATATTTTAAAAAAGAATTAAACTCGATTGGGAAAATACTCAATAATCAACCTCCTAGGATGGGTGCCATTTTTCTAACGTTTATGAAAAAGAACTAAAGTAGAAAAAACCTTTAAAAAAAGGTTTACGACACCAAGCTGTTGAAAACCTCCTAGGATGGAGTATTTCTTTGTTTAACCACAAAACCATAGGGGAAACCCCTACGGTGTAATTTTCATTTTATATTAAAAGAAACTAAAAAAAAGTCTGATTATTTACATGAGGGGAGACTGGTCCAAAAGACAGCGAAAGCTCATATATTTCACGCGGTCAAGTACTTTGCACCCGTGCACTTGAAAAATGCATGATCTTTAGGGAGAACAATATCATGCATTTGATTTGTGAGTATTTTGTGTACATGTGTAGGGGTGGAAACCAATCGCATAGTGGCCCTTTCACTTTCGTATTCATATCTTCAGAACAATTAGGGAAAAAGATATGGATGTTATGGAATATGAAATGTGGATATGGATGTTATGGAATATTGGACGTTCATTCAATTCAAGACGTATACATATACCTTATAATTTAGCTAAAAGTGTAAGTAATTGTGTGACACTTAATGATATACATGTGATCGGATGAAGCTCGCTACCCAAATGGGTAACTACGCACCCCTTCCCCATCCAACATGTGCAGTTTTGGTCAAACCTTGTTACCAACCCCCGCTCGTTCTGAACACATTAAGCCAATACTTAGCGATAAGAGTGCGCTCGGCCACTCGCGTAAAAAAAAGGAAAAAAAAAACTCGCTCCCAAGTTGGTCGACTCTCTCGTCGTCGTGTTTCAGAGTTGTTGCCATGACGGAAGCCGCCGACTCCCCTTGTTGTCCCTAATGCATAATAGTTTATAAGTTTACAAACACAAAAATACATTTGACCACCCGTAAGGTTGGATTCTTGACATGTAAGGCTAAAATTGTCGAAATTCTCTAACGTAGTTATATGTTGATGCAAATATATCAACTTATCCTAATTTCTCAAAAATAAAAAATCAAATTTGTTTTTGATAAATAAATTCACATATTTTTCATAACCAGATTTACTTTAGTTTGGATTCCCATATTTCCACATGTTTAATTTTCTTGAGTACGGACATGTGAGGTACATTTGACCATGAAACACCAAAAAGAAACATGACAACATCGAACTTGGTACTATTTTTTGTTTCCTTATACCTAATCAAACACTAGAACCCGTTGTCAAGATATACTTTAGAGTATACATTTGCAGATACTGCTAGGATATGTAAAGATATAAGTGTGTATACACGCACCAATGTTGTGTGTTGCCGTTTTTCACAAAGCAATAGGGAAAGCCCCTAATGCATCGTTTTTTCATTTATAAAAGGGGTTGGTACATGTACAAATGGGATATGTGTTCACAGTTCATGGAAGCATCACAAGTTAGTTCATGGAAACAAACATCTTGTTCCATTTTAGGATTTCTTTCCACCTCTAAGATCATTTGTTGGTTCAAATATTTTTTGAGGGGTAATATCTCGGAATCATAAAACTAACTAAGGTGACACAGTTACAACATATGGTTTTAATTTAGCACATTGTAAGTGTATTTTGCGTGATATGTTTCAATTGTATAAAAATACCATACTCAATATCGGCTACATCATCATATGGTTACATGTATTATAAATATATAGGTATGTAAGTTTAGAATAAACATTGTTTTTTACTCACATGAGGACTACTAACACATCACGAATTATCAGTAATTCAACAATAATAGACATTATAAAAGAAGGTACTTGAAGATGAATCATTAATAGTTTTCAACATCACCAATCGTGACGCAATAAAGAGTATAAGTTAGTCGCACATGGAATTACCAAAATCCTTATATTGTTAATCTTTGATATTGGAGCAACGGTCTCATCATAATTAATTCCATAAGTTTGACTAAACCCTCTAGTAACGTATCTGCCTTTGTACCGTTCTACCTTTCCCTTGGGATTCAGCTTTACAGTATAGATCTATTTACAACTTATTGCTTTCTTTTCTGCCGGTAGTGTGGCTAGCACCCATGTATTATTTTTCTTCATTGCTTACAAATCCTCTATCATTGCTTCACGCCACTTCGAATCTTGCTTTGCAGTTTTACAATCCTTTGAAGTTGACGAAGTTTGTAAGGAGGCAACAAGCACACTATAGGAAGGAGACAACGCATGATAATACACAAATTTTGCAATCTCATGGTCATCAGGAACTGGTTGTAAACATTAGATTTATTTTTAGTTTATTTTACATCTGGCAATCATCTAAACTTGGGAAGGTTTACCTCTCGGAAATTTTGAGACGAAAAAATAAGCTAAAGTGGGACATGGGAGGTCAATGGGATGCAAATCAGGCCCAGTGGCGCGCCCTCCCCCTCTGGGCGCGCCACCTGGTGCCACTACAACCAGTTCGTAAGTCCATAACGATTTTACTTCGTCAGTGAATATCAAAAAACCGTCATGAACACGTGATGTTGACGGTTTGGAAAACCGTGGTAAACCTCGCGTCACAGATGGCCGGCTGACAGTTTGGGCATCCCGTCATGGATCTGTGACGATACGCCTAAGCCAGAGCCCACCCGACCCATATCACTGTGACGCGAAAACTCTGTGATGGTGTCGGTTCCCCCGTTCAGCGACCATTGCGTCAGGTGTGACAGGCTAGTGATTGAGGTGTTCGGTATGTCGTGTGACATCACGTTTTTCATTTACGATAACGTCAGTCAAAACGTGGATGAACCAAGATTAGCCAAATGGGCCAATCAGACTAAAACTCGAGCGTTTACTATGTCGCCACATGTCCCTATTGCGAGTTGCCACGTGTCACGTTTTTCTCTAGAGCAGCTAGGCTTTTTGCATCGACCATCTTGTTCCCTTCCTGAGAAGCCACATGCAACAGCTTCCCCAACAATTGTTGGAGATATGCCCAAGAGGCAATAATAAAAGTAGTTATTATATATCTTTGTGTTTATGATAAATGTTTATATACCATGCTATAATTGTATTAACCGAAACATTGATACATATGTGGTATGTAAACAACAATGAGTCCCTAGTAAGCCTCTTGTATAACTAGCTTGTTGATTAATAGATCATCATAGTTTCATGACCATGAACATTGGATGTTATTAATAACAAGGTTATGTCATTATATGAATGATGTAATGGACACACCCAATTAAGCGTAGCATAAGATCACGTTATTAAGTTATTTGCTATAAGCTTTCGATACATAGTTACCTAGTCCTTTCGACCATGAGATCATGTAAATCACTTATACCGGAAAGGTACTTTGATTACATCAAACGTCATGCGTAAATAGGTGGTTATAAAGGTGGGATTAAGTATCCGGAAAGTATGAGTTGAGGCATATGGATCAACAGTGGGATTTGTCCATCCCGATGACGGATAGATATACTCTGGGCCCTCTTGGTGGAATGTCGTCTATATTAGCTTGCAAGCATATGAATGGTTCATAAGAGACCACATACCACGGTGCGAGTAAAGAGTACTTGTCGGAGACGAGGTTGAACAAGGTATAGAGATACCGATGATCAAACCTCGGACAAGTAAAATATCGCGTGACAAAGGGAATCGGTATCGTATGTGAATGGTTCATTCGATCACTAAGTCATCGTTGAATATGTGGGAGCCATTATGGATCTCCAGATCCCACTATTGGTTATTGGTCGGAGAGAGATCTCAACCATCTCTACATAGTTCGCGAACCGTAGGGTGACACACTTAAGGTTTGATGTCGTATTAGTAGATATTGAATATGGAATGGAGTTTGAAGTTTTGTTCGGAGTCTCGGATGTGATCCAGGACATCACGAGGAGTTCCGGAATGGTCCGGAGAATAAGATTCATATATAGGAAGTCATATTCCAAGTTTGGAAATGATCCGGTGCATTTGTGGAAGGTTCTAGAAAAGTCCGGAAGAAATCACTATGGAAGGCGGAGTCCCGGAGGGACTTGTAACATCTCAAAAATTTAAAAACAAAGACAATGAATTTCCCTTTTTCCAAATTTTGGGAACAAACAAAAACTTTTATTAAATTAAGTTTGATGCATAGTGATCTTGCTTAATTCTTGTGCTATTGCCATGATTGCTTGTTATTAGTATTTGAAATGATCTTAAACCCTAAACCTCACCCCTCTTTTTATCATCCAAGTTAAAATAAAAATAAAAATAAATTAAATAAGAAAAGGGTCTATGTGCCTATGGCTATTTTTGTGAAACTTTACCCTAGGCCTTTCTACTCTGTTTAGAGGATTGGAAAACCTTCATAAACCTTACCTAGTACTTATCAAACCAAATCCGAGTTGAAACCAAAGAAAATAAAAAGAAACTAAAAATGCCATAGAGGCATATGAGAGCAAATAGCAAATTTGTGAGTTTGAGGATCTTGACCCTAAGACTTGTTGTGAATGGTTGGAGCACTCCTCTATACCATTTCAACACTCAACAACCTCAATTGGGTCAAGCCAAGTCATCTCAAAAAGAAAATGCAACATATGCCTAGAGGCATATGTGGCACATAGTCATTTCACCAAATCTTGACCTATGCACTCCTACCTTACCCAAATGGTGTAAAACCATCTTTAAACCTAATATCACACTTATTGGACCCTAACCCATGCCCAAGTAAAGCAAGGGAAACAATTTAGAAGAATAAGGAAAATTGACATATCACCTCTTATGTGTTTATGGCCATTTTTGCAAATCTTTGAACTAGACCTTTTGGAATGGTTTCAATGGTTTGGAAATGTTCCTAAACTAATAAGAATCACTTTGGAGTCAAGAAAAATCAAATCAAATGAAGAGAAATCAAATAGTGAGAAAATTCCATTTCTACTCACATACACATTAGCCAATTTTGCAAATCTTCAATCAAGGCCACATTGGCTTGTGCCATTGTTTGTAAAACACTTATATATAAATAAAAAACTCAAATGCATCAAAGAAACCAGAATCAAATCAAAGAAAAATACAAATTCCAACTTACATATGATAATGGTCATGTGACCCTTTTATAATATCTTCACCACTTTGCACCCCTGGTTTTGACTTTTCTTAAACCAACCTTGACCAAATCTTGCCACCTCATCCAAGACCATGTCAAGGTGAACAACTTTGATGTTGACCACCAGTGTTGACTTTGACCAGGTTGACCAGAATAGAATTGACAAGTGGAGACATTGAAATCAAGAGAAGATCAACCCCCTTTTTGAAAAGTTGCAAACCATCACCAAATTGACCACCACCACCACCATTCTACCTCTCTGAATATATAATTGAGATCCACCAGAAAGATTTCCAAAATTTGACCAAAATGTTCTTACGGCCATTATCACAAACACTTGGCAGGCATAAATTGCATATTGACATACACTCTATTACACACTGGTTTTTAGCCTCCACCACTTTCTAATTGTGATCATCACACCCTGGTACCTCCTCTGCATCAAACAAAGCCCTTTTGCACTGAGTAAAGTGGATACATGATCACCCTTGCATCCATGCCGAGCCCAAGGACACCACCATGCTACCCTACCTCCCCCTTCCTCTCTGGTCAGCAGCACCATGTCATCAAGCACGCCTGCACTCCTCTACGCACGCTAGTACCATCGCTGACTCGAAGCTCGCACGGCTTTGGCCAGAACGTCGCACGCCCAGACACGCCAGGACGATGCCAGTCACGCGGTGAGCGTGCACTGGCATGTCACTGGACGCCACAGGACACTGCTTCGCCTCGTCAGCCTCGTCCTCCCCTCACTTTATCCTCTTGCACGCACCATCCCCGTACCCCCAGCTATCTCCTAGACATCCTTGATAGCTCGCGGAGGAACCGTCGCCATCGCCATCATCGACGTTTTAGCCGCCAGTACCCGCCGCAGTCGCGGAAGCAACCCGAGCCGTCCCCTCCTCCTTTCTCTGCACCAGCTACACGATGAGAAGCGCCTAGCCGTCGCCTACCTCTTGCGCCCCCTAACTTGCCCCTTCGCGCCCTGGAGCGCCATTGCTGGCGATGACCCTCCACGGCACCCCGCAGCACCCTTCACCCTATAAAAGGAGAAGCTCCCGCACTGCATTCTCCACACCATTTCTACTCCCCTCTTGCTCCTCGACCTCCTCCACCTCTTCTCCACGCCGATTACGCCCTAGACCGCCCCAATTTCTCCGTCGATCGCCGGAGTCCGCCACGGTGCAATCCTGCGACTCCGTCCACCTCCGCTCCTCCCACGACTACCAATCAACTCCTCATCGTCGACAACATCGACTAGCACCAGCGCCGCCCCTCGCCAGAGCTCCAGCACGCCGCCGACCCCCTACCTCCGCCGCTCCAGCAAGGTCTTCTCCCCGACGACGACGACGACGCACGGCCGTCAGATCTGCATCTAATCGCACGGACGAGGTTAGCACATACCGCTTCGGTTGAAGTAAGTCGCTGACACGTGGGACCCCTTGTCAGCTGGCCCGAAACGTTACTGGGCTAGTTTCCTCTGTTTCAAACCAATTCGGCCCACTAGTTTCCCGCCTAGCCCATTTGGTTTAATTCAAATAATTTGATTCAGAGAATTTTCAATACTGGTACCTTACTATAAATTGAATAGTTTCAAATCTACATGTCCAATTTTAGAAAATCAAAATGTTCCAGAAGGCTTATGAAATTATCTAGCTAACCCCACTGGACTCAACCCCATAGCTTTTTTAGAATTTGAATAGCAAAAATAACAAGTCAGATACTTTTCAGTATTCAAATAAATCTAGAAAATCAACCAATTTTAATTTTGAAGTGAATCCAATTGCTATATTTCACATTTAACAAACTCTAATTTAATATGTAAAAATATGATATGGGTTCTGTACATGATCATGGGCTAGAAGCAAAACATTGGCTATGTAGTCAATCACTAGCCCATTTAAACCATTTCAAAATTTTAGGATTTTAAATCTATGAGGTGTAGCACCTCATTTAAATCCTTTTCTCAAGTATTGTGAAGTAATGTGATGACCTCTATTGCTTAGGCTCATACTTTCTCACTTGGGGAACTTAAATCAAAATAGTATTTAAATTACAATGGTTATTTAAATCACATGAGATGATGAGTCTCATTTAAATCATTTTTCTCAAATGATAAGTGTGAAGTGTTGACCTTGGTCAACATGTGATCATACATGGTTATTTGAGAAGATTAAATATTAAGAAGATTCAATGAGAGGAAATTATTTCTCCAAAGAACTACATAGAAACCCTAATTCCAATTTCAATGAGAGGAAATTATTTTCCTAATATTAAATAAGGAAAACCTAGCATAATTTGTGAATAAATGTTAAGTACTGATGCTAGATCATTTGTGTGAGCCAATAAGGCTAATTAAGACTACTTAAGTGTTGTTGGGTGATTGTATCCTCGTATTCGTTTATAGACGCTAGTACCGGAGACTATCAGGAGGAAGAGGTCTTCTACCAAGAGGAAGAGGCAAAAAACTTTGATCACCTCACCAATCAAGGCAAGCTAGACTAATGCAAGCTATTTTGTTGCAAGCTATTACCAATGCAAGATAGATTTGTGCATAGCTCCACAAGAGCAAGGCACCATTACATTTTACCTTATGATCCTATCCCAAGTTTTTACTTTACAAGCTTTACTTGATTTTATTTATCAAAGTTACTTTTTGGTTTATGATTCACTCGGTTTAGTTATAGAGTAGTACAAGAGCATCACACTTAGCCTAGCAAGCTCCAAGATACTTAGCACCCCTCATGACTAGTTGCTAGTGCTAAATATTAAAAGTGACTACTCTAGTTGGGAACTTGTGAATTGAGATGACTTTGAAAACCTTGGAATGATGAGTCATTCTATTGACAGATTTTGAAGGTGAAAACGAATTGTGAATGACTTGGTGAATTTTACCAAAACTGATGGTTGGGTTCGGATGCGATACCATTCCAATTTTACAAGTACCCCCACAATACCTGAATCTGGGTAAGGCTTACTGGAAACTTATGTATTTTAGTATGGGTTCCCTCTGAACAAGCGTCATAGGGGTTATGCCGAGGCTGCCTCCATTGAATGTGAAATGACGTGAAATGAGGTGAATGTACTACCCAAGCCCTGTGCAGTTCCCGGGTTGACGGTTTGTTTTCACCGGGAGGCCAAGCTCATGGGGAGGGTGCCTATACTAGAGTATGTAAATGAAAGGTTAGGATTGGTAGTTCACGTACTGCGTACGATAAATCAGGGACAGTTACCCTGACGAACTATTGCAATTGTTGTGGCACAAGTGTACAACCTCTGCAGAGTTTAACCTATTCGAATGGCCGAGTCCGCGGTCATGGACATTGAAAGGCCATACTGTTCCGTCATCAGAATTTTTCTAAAAATATGAATGGTGACTTGTGACTTGAATTTAAAGGTGACTTTGACTTTGAATCACAACTGAGTTATGGGAATGACACTAATGTTCCCCTTTGAGTTAGTTAATTGAAGAGGCTTTGATTATTAAAAGTGCTTATGAAATAAAATTGGCTTTATGCAAATAAAACTAGAGCTTAGAACCCCCTTACTATAGTTGATAGTAATTACCTTAGTATTAGTTTGCGAGTACTTTAAAGTACTCATGGCTGTGTCCCTGGCTATTCAAATGGCCACTATGAAGAGTACCAGAACCCGGAAGAAGGACAGCAGGACGTCTACGACAACTAGGATCACTCCTGACATCAACAGTTGCCTGTGGAATAAATGGACTACTACTACGCTATTTCGCCTCCGCTATGTGTTATGTAATTGATCAATAGAACTTCTATTATTGTAATGAGACTAAATCATCTGATCCTTTATTTGTAAGACGATTATGTGTTGTAATGAATGATGTGTTGTGATATCAATCTATTATGTCTCGCAAAAACAATATTCCTGGGATTGCGAGGAATGGCATAATAGGCATCTAGACTTAAAAATCCGGGTGTTGACATGACTCCACCTAGCATGGCCGGCCAGCCCTAGGGGGTGGAGTCCCAGGTGGACTCCACCTAAGGTGCCCCCCCCCCTCATGGAAAGGTGGGAGTCCCACCTCAAGTGGGAATCCCACCTTGGGTAGGTTTCCACACATGGAAGGTTTTGGGTTTGGGTCTTATTCGAAGACTTGTAGTCCAACACTTGGGGGTTCCACCTATATAATGAGGGACAAGGGGAGGGGGCCGGCCACCTCAAGCCATAGCCTTGGCCGCACCCCATAGTGGTCGGCCACCCCTCTCCCAAACCCTAGCCACCCCACCTCCTTCACCTCTCCCGCAGCTCCGCCGGAGATCTCCATCGACACCGCCACCACGCCGTCGTGCTGCCGGGATTCAAGGAGGAGCTACTACTTCCGCTGCCCGCTGGAACAGGAGAAGGACGTCGTCTTCATCGCACCGAACGTGTGACCAAGTACGGAGGTGCTGCCACCGTCAAGATCTTCTACGCGCTTTTGAAAGCGGCAAGTGATCATCTTCTGCAACAACGAGCCTCCTCTCGTAGGCTTTGGAAATGTTCAAGGGTTAGTCTTGTTCATCCCCTCGTTGCTACCGTCTTCTAGATTGCATCTTGGCTTGGATTGCGTTCTGCGGTAGGAATTTTTGTTTTCTATGCTACGAATCCCTACAGTGGTATCAGAGCGTGTCTATGCATAGATGGTTGTACGAGTAGAACACAATTGTTTTGTGGGCGTTGATGCTTTGTTGTCTTTAGTTTGAGTACATTGCATCTTTGTGGCATAGTGGGATGAAGCGGCTCGGGCTAACTTTACATGACCGCGTTCATGAGATTTGCTCCACGCTCGATATGCAACTTGTATTGCATAAGTGGCTTTGCGGGTGTCTTTCTCTCCTACTATAGTGAAGATTCAATTTACTCTTCTATTGACAACACTAGTATCACCGTTGTGGTTCATGTTCGTAGGTAGATTAGATCTTACTCGAAACCCTAAACCACGTAAAATATGCAAACCAAATTAGAGACGTCTAACTTGTTTTTGGGGTTTGGTTATGTGATATGGCCATAATGTGATGATGAATATGTATGAGATGATCATTATTTTATTGTGGCAACCGACATGAGCCTTATGGTTGTCTTTAAATTTCATGTTGAGTAGTATTTCAAAGAAGTTGTAATAGTTGCTACATGGGAGAACAATCATGAAGACGGCGCCATTGACCTTGAAGCTACGCCGACGATGATGGAGATCATGCCCGTTGATGATGGAGATCATGTCCGTGCTTTGGAGATGAAGATCAAAGGCGCAAAGACAAAAGGACCATATCATATCACATATGAATTGCATGTGATGTTAATCCTTTTATATGCATCTTATTTTGCTTAGATCGCGACGGTAGCATTATAAGATGATCCCTCTCACTAAAATATCAAGATAATAAAGTGTTCATCCTTAGTAGCACCGTTACTAATACTTATCGTTTCGAAACATCTCGTGATGATCGGGTATGATAGATTCAACAAGTGTATACAACGGGTGCAAGCCAGTTTTGCACACGCGGATACTAAGGTTGCCTTGACGAGACTAGCATGTACAGACATGGTCTCAGAACACGTGATACCGAAAGGTAGAGCATAAATCATATGATTGATATGATGAACACTTTGAGTGTTCGCCATTGAAGTTACATTTCGTCTCGTGATGATCGGGCTTGGTGTAGTGGATCTGGTTCGTGTGATCACTAAGACAATGCGAGGGATATTATTTTGAGTGGGAGTTCACCTAGATTTTTAATTTTGTTGAATTAAAATTTGAACTCAATTTGTTATAAACTTAGTCTAAACTATTGCAAATATATGTTGTAGATTATGGCGTCCCCAATCAATTTTAACCAGTTCCTAGAGAAAGAAAATCTTAAGAGCAACGGTAGCAACTTCACCGACCGGTTCCGTCATGTGAGGATTTTCCTCGCTAGTGGAAATCTGCAATATGTGCTTGATGCACCGCTAGGTGACCCTCCTGCAGAAACTGAAACCGATGAAGTAAAGAATGTTTACGCGACTCGGAAAACTCGTTACTCTCAAGTTCTGTGCCATCCTATGCAGAAGAGCGATCTTCAAAAACGTTTTGAGCGCCACGATCCTCATGAGTTGGTCAATGAGCTAAAAGCTATCTTTGAAACTCATGCGGCAGTGGAATGCTATGAAGCATCGAAACACTTCTTCAGTTGCATGATGGAAGAAGGCAGCTCCGTTAGTGAGCACATGCTTGCTATGACCGGGCATGCGAAGAAACTCAGTGATCTGGGAATAGTGATTCCTAACAGACTGGAGATTAATTGTGTCCTTCAATCACTGCCACCTAGTTACAAGAACTTTGTGATGAACTACAATATGCAGAACATGAAGAAAGAGTTACGAACTCTTCGTCATGAAATCTGCTGAGGTTGAGATAAAGAAAGAGCACCAAGTGTTGATGGTCAACAAGACCACCAGTTTCAAGAAACAGGGCAAGTCTAAAGGAAAATTCAATAAGGGTGGCAAGAAAGCTGCCACGCCTCCTATGAAACCTAAGAATGGCCCTAAGCGATGCTGAGTGCTATTACTGCAAGGAGAAGGGACACTGGGAGCGTAATTGCTCCAAGTATTTGGCTATGAAGAGCGGCCTTGTCAAGAAGAAGAAAGAAGGTATATCGATATACATGTTATAGATGGTTATCTTCTGGTTCTCGTACTAGTACCGGGTATTTGATCTGGTTCGGTTGCTCATAATTGTAACTCGAAACAGGAACTAAGGAATAAACGAAGACTATTGAAGGATGAAGTGACGATGCGCGTTGGAAATGGATCCAAGGTCAATGTGATCGCTGTCGGCACACTCCCTCTACATCTACCTTCGAGATTAGTTTTAAACCTCAATAATTGTTATTTTGTACCCGCGTTGAGCATGAACATTATATCTGGATCTTGTTTAATGCAAGACGGTTATTCATTCAAGTCTGAGAATAATGGTTGTTCTATTTTTATGAATAATATCTTTTATGGTCGAGCACCTGAGAAGAATGGTTTATTTCTGTTAGATCTCGATAGTAGTGATACACATATTCATAACGTTGATGCTAAACGAATTAAATTGAATGATAATTATACTTATATGTGGCACTGTCGTCTTGGTCATATTGGAGTGAAACGCATGAAAAAACTCCATACTGATGGATTGCTTGAATCACTTGACTTTGAGTCACTTGATAGATGCGAAGCATGTCTAATGGGAAAAATGACTAAGACTCCATTCTCTGGTATTATGGAGCGAGCTACGACTTATTGGAAATCATACATACCGATGTGTGCGGACCAATGAGTGTAGCCTCGCGGTGGATATCGTTATGTTCTAACCTTCACAGATGATCTGAGTAGATATGGGTATATCTATTTCATGAAACATAAATCCGAAACTTTCGAGAAGTTTAAGGAATTCCAAAGTGAAGTAGAAAATCAACGTAACAAGAAGATTAAATTTCTACGATCTGATCGCGGAGGTGAATATCTGAGTTATGAGTTTAGCATGCATTTAAAGAAATGCGGAATACTTTTACAATTGACACCGCCGGGAACACCACAAAACGGTGTGTCCGAACGTCGTAATCGAACTCTCTTAGATATGGTTCGTTCTATGATGTCTCTTACTGATTTGCCGTTATCATTTTGGAGTTATGCATTAGAGACAAGCATTCACTTTAAATAGGGCACCATCTAAATCCGTTGAAACGACACCGTATGAATTATGGTTTAATAAGAAACCTAAGTCGTTACTTAAAGTTTGGAGCCTATGTAAAAAAGTTACAACCGGACAAGCTAGAACCGCGAGAAATGCGTCTTCATAGGATACCCTAAGGAAACTATAGGGTACACTTTCTATCACAGATCCGAAGGCAAAATCTTTGTTGCTAAGAACGGAACCTTTCTTGAGAAAGAATTTCTCACTAAAGAAGTGACTGGAAGAAAAGTAGAACTCGACGAGATTACTGAATCTTCTCGTTGATCGAGTAGCGCATGGAAGTTGTTCTGCACGCACGATAACGAGAGAAGCTAATGATAATGATCATGAAACTTCAAACGAGATAGCTACTGAACCTCGCAGATCGATAAGGGAACGTGCCACTCATGATTGGTATGATCCTTGTCTAAATGTCATGATTGTGGACAACAATGATGAAGACCCTGCGACGTATGAAGACGCGATGATGAGCCCAGCCCAACAAATGGCAAATGAAGGCAATGGTCCATGTATGATAACAGTGTGGACTGGTAGACTTACTAGCCGCCCTGAGAATAAATGAATCTTCAAAAGAAAAACAGAGATGGTATCATATAAAATACTTGCAAGGGTTTCCGACAAATTCAAGGTGTTGACTACGATGAGACTTTCTCACCTGTAGCGAAGCTAAAATCTGTGAGGATTTTGTTAGCAATAGCTACATTTTTCGATTATGAGATTTGGCAGATGGATGTCAAAACGGCATTCCTTAATGGAGACATTGAGGAAGAGTTGTATATGGTACAGCCCAAAGGTTTTGTCGATCCTAAAAATGCTGACAAGGTGTGCAAACTTCAGCGTTCAATTTATGGACTGATGAAAGCATCCAGAAGTTGGAACCGATGCTTTGATAAGGTGATCAAAGACTTCGGGTTTATACAGTGTCATGGAGAGGCCTGTATTTACAAGAAAGTGAGTGGGAGCTCTGTAGCGTTCCTATTATATGTAGATGACATATTATTGATTGGGAATGATATAGAACTATTAAGCAGTGTAAAAGGTTATTTGAATAATAGTTTTTCAATGAAAGACCTTGGTGAAGCATCGTACATATTAGACATCAAGATTTATAGAGATAGATCAAGACGCCTAATAGGGCTTTCACAAAGTACATATCTGGACAAGATTCTAAAGAAGTTTAGAATGGACGAAAGTAAGAAAGGGTTCTTACCTATGTTACCAGGAAAGGTCTTGAGTAAGACTCAAGGTCCGGCTACGGCACAAGAAAGAGAGAGGATGAATCAGATCCCCTATGCTTCGGCAGTAGGCTCTATCATGTATGCCATGCTATGTACTAGACCGGATATAGCACATGCTGTTAGTTTGACTAGCAGATATCAAAGTGATCCATGAATGGAACACTGGACAACGGTCAAGAATATCCCGAAGTACTTGAAAAGAACTAAGGATATGTTTCTTTGTTATGGAGGTGACCAAAAGCTCGTTGTAACCAGTTACACCGATGCAAGTTGGAACAGATCCGATGACTCTAAGTCTCAGTCTGGGTACGTGTTTATATTGAATGGTGCTGCAGTAAGCTGGTCAAGCTCGAATCAGTGCACGGTGGCGAAGTCTTCAACGGAATCGGAGTACATAGCGGAGGCTTCATCAGAAGCGGTATGGATGAAGAGGTTCATTGTAGAGCTCGGTGTGGTTCCTAGTGCATTGGACCCACTAGTCATCTATTGTGACAACATGGGTGCCATCGCCAATGCACAAGAACCAAGGTCACACTAGAGGTTGAAGCATATCAAGCTGCGTTATCATTCGATTCGCGAGTACATCGAAGATGGAGAAGTAAAGATTTGCAAAGTACACACTGATCTGAATGTAGCAGATCCGTTGACTAAAGCCCTCCCTAGGGCAAAGCATGACCAACACCAGAATGCCATAGGTGTTAGGTACCTTACAATGTAATCTAGATTATTGACTCTAGTGCAAGTGGGAGACTGTTGGAGATATGCCCAAGAGGCAATAATAAAAGTAGTTATCATATATCTTTGTGTTTATGATAAATGTTTATATACCATGCTATAATTGTATTAACCGAAACATTGATACATGTGTGTTATGTAAACAACAATGAGTCCCTAGTAAGCCTCTTGTATAACTAGCTTGTTGATTAATAGATGATCATAGTTTCATGATCATGAACATTGGATGTTATTAATAACAAGGTTATGTCATTATATGAATGATGTAATGGACACACCCAATTAAGCGTAGCATAAGATCACGTCATTAAGTTATTTGCTATAAGCTTTTGATACATAGTTACCTAGTCCTTTCGACCATGAGATCATGTAAATCACTTATACCGGAAAGGTACTTTGATTACATCAAACGCCACTGCGTAAATGGGTGGTTATAAAGGCGGGATTAAGTATCCGGAAAGTATGAGTTGAGGCATATGGATCAACGTGGGATTTGTCCATCCCGATGACGGATAGATATACTGGGCCCTCTCGGTGGAATGTCGTCTATATTAGCTTGCAAGCATATGAATGGTTCATAAGAGACCACATACCACGGTACGAGTAAAGAGTACTTGTCAGAGACGAGGTTGAACAAGGTATAGAGATACCGATGATCAAACCTCGGACAAGTAAAATATCGCGTGACAAAGGGAATCGGTATCGTATGTGAATGGTTCATTCGATCACTAAGTCATCGTTGAATATGTGGGAGCCATTATGGATCTCCAGATCCCGCTATTGGTTATTGGTCGGAGAGAGATCTCAACCATGTCTACATAGTTCGCGAACCGTAGGGTGACACACTTAAGGTTTGATGTCGTATTAGTAGATATTGAATATGGAATGGAGTTCGAAGTTTTGTTCGGAGTCTCGGATGTGATCCAGGACATCACGAGGAGTTCCGGAATGGTCCGGAGAATAAGATTCATATATAGGAAGTCATATTCCAAGTTTGGAAATGATCCGGTGCATTTGTGGATGGTTCTAGAAGGTTCTAGAAAAGTCCGGAAGAAATCACTATGGAAGGCGGAGTCCCGGAGGGACTCCACCTAGCATGGCCGGCCAGCCCTAGGGGGTGGAGTCCCAGGTGGACTCCACCTAAGGTGGCCGGCCACACCCCCCCTCATGGAAAGGTGGGAGTCCCACCAAGTGGGAATCCCACCTGGGTAGGTTTCCTACACATGGAAGGTTTTGGGTTTGGGTCTTATTCGAAGACTTGTAGTCCAACACTTGGGGGTTCCACCTATATAATGAGGGACAAGGGAGGGGGCCGGCCTCAAGCCATAGCCTTGGCCGCACCCCAGTGGCCGGCCACCCTCTCCCAAACCCTAGCCGCCCCACCTCCTCCACCTCTCCCGCAAACGCTTAGCGAAGCTCCGCCGGAGATCTCCATCGACACCGCCACCACGCCGTCGTGCTGCCGGGATTCAAGGAGGAGCTACTACTTCCGCTGCCCGCTGGAACGGGGAGAAGGACGTCGTCTTCATCAACACCGAACGTGTGACCGAGTACGGAGGTGCTGCCCGATTGTGGCACCGTCAAGATCTTCTACGCGCTTTGAAAGCGGCAAGTGATCATCTTCGCAACAATGAGAGCCTCCTCTCGTAGGCTTTGGAAATCTTCAAGGGTTAGTCTCGTTGCTCCCGTCTTCTAGATTGCATCTTGGCTTGGATTGCGTTCTCGCGGTAGGAATTTTTTTTGTTTTCTATGCTACGAATCCCTACAACAATAGCCCCCACCGCCCGCATCAGCCGCAACTCCTCTGCCGCAACTCCTCTGCCCTCAGGCGCCTACACGCCACCACCTCCCGTAGCAGCTGCAGCTTCGCTACCCTCAGCTCTGGTACCATGTAGAATCACACGGAGGCTCACCTCCTCTGTTTCTAGTAGCACTGGAGGCTAGGGTTGAAGGGTTGATTTGTGTGTTAGATTTTGCTCTCCTCCGACCCCTTCTTATATAGGTCAGCTCCCACATGGGCTTGGGCTCTTGGGCCACATAGTTGTTTAATGTGTTCCAACAATTATATACACGTACTATTAAATATTATTCTTTGAGAAACATTGCACTTAGTTCTAAATAAAACTTCCCCTCGCATCTTGGAAATAAACTAGGCCTCTTCGGTTAAGGGAATTTCATACAAACTTCTGAGTACTTGGAGCCAAAGAAAATTTTACTACATGAACTATTTGGTTCGTAGATTCAAAATTATAGGATTTTCCCCATGTGCTACTTTGTACTATGTATTTTCTCCGCTTTAAAGCAAGTGTTGCAGTCTTGTCTAAATATAGATGTATTTAGGCACATTTTAATAATAAATATATCCGTATCCAGATAAAGTTACGACACTTATTTTTAGAACGGAGGAAGTATTTCGAAAAAATAGGCCCAACCTTGTAGGAAGTTTCCTTTGTTTGGATAACAATGATAACATGCACCTTATTTGTAGTATCATTTAGAGAAGCTCCTACGATTTTCGTGTGGTCCAACAAAACACAATCTATTCTCCATCAAATTAAGCATTTTCCATTTCTTGACATCCAATTCCTACATTTATAGGGCTTGTTTAATTTGGAGTTGCAGGATTCCCAAGAAAGAGGAACAATATGGGACTGAATCCTATAGTTCTACAAAGTACACGTCTTTTTCATTCAACTGATTTTGTATGAATTTTAGAGGATTAGAATTCTTAGATTTTTTTTCTTCTACTGGGTAGTCTAATTCATAGGATTTAATCCTACAGAAAATATTCTGAAGATTGATTCACGTTAAGTTTTATTCATCGAATCAGAACTCTTGGAAAGAATCATTTGTTTTTTTCTGATGCAATCAAACAAACCAAGATTCTGCTCTGTTTTCAAAGCCCCCCAAATCAAACAAGAATTTGATCAAACAATGTTTGACATCACATGAAGGTGGATGAAAAATTCCCTCCAAAATACAGTATAAAGAATCTTTCAAAAATAGACGCGGCTAGTTCTTAGTCGACCTTCAACTAACTTAATTCTCGATCACCCAATTTCATGTGAAATTCATTTGTAGCTGGAAAAAATGTGCAATTGAATAACCACATGTAATTGCACATCCATGTGTAATTATGATGTGCACAAATCTCGAAACAAATCTAATGATTTTGAAATTAACCTAGAATTAACTTAATTATCTGTTAACCTAGAACTAGCAAAAGGGTTAGGAAAGAATCCTAAGGATTCCAATACTGACATTTGAACTGCCAACATAGAAAAATTTATGAGATACAAATCTTTGGAAAACCCTACAAATTCCATTTGAATCATTCAAAATCCTGCATAAATCCCAGTGTTTTCATGTGATGCAATCGAACATCCTTTGTACCAACTACCAACTGACGTGTTTTTCATTTATATACAGGCAAAGAAATTGACTGCAGCCCTACTCCGTTACAAAACCATCTACTCCATCTTGAAGCTCGATTTTCTCAAACTTGATAGGGAAGAGACACACCTCCATGCCTCGAATTACGCCGATGACTCCAATCTTTCTTTTGCTTTCGAGAAACGATCCCTTCGCTCTACTGTTCAATCACAATCTCCTCTTTGTAAAACAAGAAACCCGGCTCCTTTGCTTCGATACTGGCACTTCTTGTGGAAAGGAAAGTTGCAAGTCGAGTTAGCGTATATCAAGCGAAACGATCCAATAGGCAACATCTAATACACATCTTAACAAAGAAAATCTGAAACAGACCATGCATACGGTGTACCAAATAACTTTGACCAGGATTCAGGAATACACATATATGTTCCATTTAATTATTTCATACAGCATGCAAACACCGAAGCCATGCCATTGTCCCGAAAGATGAACCGACATTGTTTTCCGCCCTTTAGGTATTATTATCACTTGACAACACTGTACCTCCTTTTTCAGTGATGGAGGTACATATCTTCTACCAAATGCTAATCATGTACTACTGTATATTCTTAGAAGCAAGCTTGCTTTGTAAACATATTTCTGGACAGCTACAAACTTCCCAAAAACTCAGAAGCACTTCATGTGGACAATGCCGGGACCAGATTCATCATACTCTGCCTTGGAGATCCACATCTGCCATAGAAATAAATTGACGTTAAGAATGAATTCGGAAGAAGGCACCAAATTCAATCCTAGAAATAGAAAGTAGAAACACTTCTTAAACAGCCTCCCCTCCACCAAGCTAGTACTACCCTATTCTTTGGTAGCAAAAGCATTCATAGACAACTTCTAAAAAAAAGTTGAAGTAGAGTATATGTCCATCTGGGTTAACTATGAACATTATTAGCCAATTTCCTAAAAGGTAGTATATATTCAAATTGAATTCTCTAAAATGCTCAGTGCATTCCCACGAACCCAAAGTGAATGGAGATCAATGGTAAAGGATTCTAGGTCAGTACACACTAACAGAAAATTGCCCCGAAGGCCGCTACAAAAAATTATTATTTAACAAATAAAGTAGGAGTATTGTATGCATCTCCTAGAGTTGAAATGGAGAAAAGAAGTACCTGCTGGAAAGTGCTAAGAGAGGCCAAAATAGAGCCACCTATCCACACACTGTACTTCCTTTCAGGTGGTGCAATAACTTTAACCTTCATACTGGTAGGAGCAAGGGCCGTGATCTCCTTGCTCATGCGATCAGCAATTCCAGGAAACATGGTAGAACCTCCGCTGAGAACAACATTACCGTATAAATCCTTTCTGATATCGACATCACACTTCATGATGGAGTTGTATGTCGCTTCATGGATGCCAGGAACCTCCATGCCAACAAGAGATGGCTGGAAAAGCACCTCAGGACACCTGAACCTTTCAGATCCTATGGTAATAACCTGACCATCAGGCATCTCATAGCTCTTCTCCACAGAGGAGCTGCTCCTAGCCGTTTCCAGCTCCTGCTCATAATCAAGGGCAACATAAGCGAGCTTCTCCTTTATGTCTCTGACAATTTCCCGCTCAGCGGTTGTTGTGAGGGAGTACCCTCTTTCTGTGAGAATCTTCATTAGATTGTCAGTGAGGTCACGACCAGCAAGGTCCAAACGAAGGATAGCATGAGGAAGTGTGTATCCCTCGTAGATTGGAACAGTGTGGCTCACACCATCACCAGAGTCAAGCACAATACCTGCAAAATGAGGTTGTCATGTCAGGGCCTCTTACCAATGAATTTCAGTAGGAGTTGTTGTTGCGAACAAGGTAACAGTCAGACATACCAGTTGTTCGACCGCTGGCGTACAAGGATAGAACAGCCTGGATCGCAACATACATTGCTGGGCAACTGAAGGTTTCAAACATGATCTGGGTCATCTTTTCTCTGTTGGCCTTGGGGTTGAGAGGTGCTTCAGTCAGCAACACAGGATGATCTTCAGGTGCGACACGGAGCTCGTTGTAGAAGGTGTGATGCCATATTTTCTCCATGTCATCCCAGTTGTTAACAATGCCATGCTCAATGGGGTACTTCAGTGTCAGGATACCTCTTTTTGCTTGAGCTTCATCGCCCACATAGGCATCCTTTTGGCCCATACCGACCATCACACCGGTATGGCGTGGTCTTCCAACAATGCTAGGAAAGACAGCCCTGGGTGCATCGTCACCAGCAAACCCCGCCTGACAAACATTACGAATTTGATCAATTAGTTTGGAGGAGCATTTTTTTCTTTAAAAGAATTTGTGCAGGATAACAACCTTGACCATTCCGGTGCCATTGTCGCACACGATAGGTTGAACATCCTCATCAGCCATTTCTCAAGTGTTCTGTAACAGTCACGGATGTTTTCCACATAAGAACAAGTATAAAACAATAATATAAGCAGTTCAGAGTGCTCGAAAGTGACCAGGGTACAGATAATTTCCATCTGGTGGGATTTAGGAACACCATCATATTAGATGACGAAAGTAAAAACAAACCGATTATCGATTCAGAAATATCCCATTACTTTTTCAAGCAGAACATGTTAAATTACATAATATTTTTTACAGAAGAGTTTCACTCCTTTTTATACTCTGTTCTTTACGATTTTACTGGAACAGGTAAGCCACGATCACTCAAATCAACCTTTTCCGCAACACCAAATAAAGTTGGCGTGACGCAGCTAAATTATCGATCTACTAATGCAGAGTAAGACAAACTTGGGCTCTTGAATATTGCTCGAATCCAATCTCTGAAGTAAATCGCATATATCGTCATGGGCCTGACACCCATCGCGTTGGTGAACGGTGGCTTGCTGCTGCTAACTGAAGATATTGTCACCGCGCGGCACTATAATCCACAACTAAAAACAAGAAACACCGGAGACAAAGGGGAAAGCCCAAAAGCAAAACGTACACCCCGCAATCAATCACCATAACACATCCACAGATCACCCACTCATCCCAGAAAATTTCTCCGCACCGGAAGGGACCGCCGACACACCAGATCAAGCAGCGAAATTCGCCCGCACGGCAACAGGGAAAAGAAACGCACGGATAATAAACCACAAAGGGTTCACCGACCAGCGCAAGCGAGGCGATCTAGGCAGGGCAAGTAGAACTGAGCAGATTTCAGATCAAAGGAGGAGCGAGGGGCGGTCACCTGTTCAAGGCGGGGTGTGGAGGTCTCGAGCTCGGCGGCGGCCGGCGGGTGACGGGAGGTGGACTGGAAGGAGCGAGACGAAGGAAGGAATACGGCGGACGGATGGCGTAAAGGCCTTGCTGGGTGGGTGCCTTTATACGCGTCCATGCCAGAAAAGGCACGCCGCCCGTAGAAAACGGCCCGGTGCCGTGGCCGAGTTTTGAGGCTCCGCTCTGTAAGTTTTGCGCCTGTGTCCCTCGTGGTGCACGTAATATGGAAGTGAGCCAGAAATCTCGCATCTTTCGGGGGCAAATATTATGCGATGTGTATTGTAGCTCACGACCCATGTTCGTATTGTATCTCTTTATTACGCGTTTTAAAAGTTAGGGCATGTATAACGAGATGACATCAACCTTCTTTTACACTTTTGCTGTTTATCACTCGGTTGTTTTCTAATTCGCCATCACTCGAATTTTCTAGCGTGTAATTTTCACTCGGCAAAAGTCATGTTTTGGCTCACCCATGGTTGACCGGTTTTGTGCACGGTTTTTTCTTTTTCCTGGTTTTCTTGTTTCCACCTTTTTTTTCGCTCAGGGGGGCCCACACTGGCTTCAACGGGCTTTTCTCCTTTTCCCCATTTCCGACCCAAATCCCTCGCTGAGTGGAACGGAAAATATCAGAGCAACGACGGGGAAGGGGAGAGAGCAGCGCGGAAGGGGCAAAATCGCCGCCGTGGTCGGAGACGAGCCCGTCCGCCGCGATCGAGCGCAGTTCGCTGCGTCCTTCCGCAACCTGCGGGTGGGAGTGGGGGCTGGGGGTCTCGGGCCTGGGGCGGCATCTCCATTGTTGTACGTCGAGCTCGTCCTCAAGGTAAGCGACGACCCCAAATCCCTCGATGTTCTTCTGTTGCTGGTCGTCGACGACGACTTCCGTGAGTGGTAGGCGACCTGCGTGTAGCATTTTCTAGCCGTCTAGGTGTTTGGTGATGTGGGTGGCGAGATTTTCGTCGGCGGATTTTTTGTGTGGATCTGTTGTTTTGGTTCATGACGAGGTGATTTCAGTACCAGGACTCGGAGATAGTGTGCAGGAGATTCGTGGGTAGGTTTAGATGTTTTTGCTCTGTAGTGTTTTGTGTGCAGTATAGGGGTTTCCCGTGGATGCTTCTGGGTGTTCATGTTCAGATGAAATCCATTAGCCATGGATGCAGTATGTGTATATTTTGGAGAGTAATTTAGTAGCATGAAGAAGTCCCATGAGGTGTGATGTTGCCATATCACTGGTTGTTCCAATTTGCATTTAAATTTGAGTCGACCGATGTCGAGGCCGTGTGTGGTGAGAACCGAAAGTTTGCGTCCATTTCTCCCCTGGAAATAGAGTTCTCTTTGTGTGCTTAGACCATGTGGTGTTAGTCTGATAGTTTTGATTAGAGGCTATTGCGAGGTGCCAAGATGCTCGCATGGAAAATTGAAATTTCTGTGCTTATGAAATTTCTTCAAGACTTGATAACACTGTCAGTCTCTCAGCTTTAGCTTGAGTGCTGCATTGTGCACTACTGATTTTACGATGAGCTTGCAGTGATACTACATTGTGGTGTTTTCAGTTTGCTAACAGTTTTCCCGATAGTCCCACATCACTGATTGCTACATGCTGCAAAATGTAAATGAGATGCACAGCGCTAGCCGTTGGTTCTTGCTGTAACATGACTCTGTTCTTGTGTCTCTGGGGCAGCAGATATTCATATGACTCTTCATATGATTTTCTGGCTCCTGTATTAATCATCCTATTATTTGATCAAATTCATGGGTCGAAATCTGGGTCAAGGAGGAGGGCTATTTGAGTTTCTAGGTGCTGATGCAGGTATTATATGTCTCTGCATTTGCCGATTTTGATGTCTCGGTTAGTTAATTTTAATCAGCTCCAGGTTGCAAGGTGGTTCTTGGGCCAACGTGGCTGTCTGTGTGCGCGCGCGGGTGTGCATGTGTGTGCTGTGTATTTTATGGAAGTCTTCTTACATTTTATACTCCATTTTTTTAGGAACCAGTTTGTCCATTTTCTATCTTAACAATTTTAATAGCGGGGTGGCTGGCTGGCACAGGGAGAAATAATTTAGTTTTGGGCTGTTCAGTGCTCACTTATTTTATTTTTTTTGTATCTGTTCGTGTTTGATTTCTTAAGTATCAATTGATTTCTTGACTAGACGATGTAACTGTAGCAGATCCGAGATTCCGAGGGAAGTGTGGTACTTGGGAAATAACGCTATCTTCAGAGTGGATTTTATCACCTTTGAAAAATGTTAACATTTCTTCACATTCTGTCATGTTCAAATTAAGGACAGACACTCATGTCACTGTGCACCTTTTCCTTCACCATTTAGAGTTGGTTAGCACTCCATATGCGCTATGTAATCTCTTGCTACTGTATCATTTCCATTGAGTGGTTTCAAATGTTTGACCCTCTCTTTGTTAGATCTTTCATACAATGGGTATAAAATGTTTTTGTGTTCTCTGTAGTGGATTGTACTTGCTGCAGCATGGATCACCTCTCTGTTACTTACTAGCTTATTGATCTTTTTGGATGCATGTACTATCTGTTTTATATGTAAATCCAGTGTATATCTAGTGTATCTGTTTTATATGATATATACAATCGTAGATGCATCGTATATATCAGAAAGTCCAATGTATATACAATGTAGGTGGTGTGGGATTGCCTCTGTTAGCATATAGTGTCTGTTTTATATATGTAAATGCAGTGGTATATATATGCAAGTAAATAGAGTTTATATACTGTTTATAAACAGTAGATGCATTGTATATATCAGCAAGTCCACTGTATATGCAATGCAGGGGCATCAAGCATCCAGGGGCGTCCATTGTCATTGATTTTTTTGGATGTATATACTGCCTGTTTTTATTGTAAATGAAGTGTATATGCAAGTGTATATGTCGTAGATGCATTTGTATATCTCCAACATATATACATCGTAGATGCATTGTTTATATTAGCAAGTCCTCAAGCCTCCAGGGTATATGCAGATTCTTTATCTTTTTTAGTTTTTAAATAGTTGTATATGCTCAATGCATATTCTGGTTGTTCAAAATGCAGAATCTGTTGCCTTTTTTTTTTTGGATGATTTTGAATTATTGGAAGCTTGAGTTCCACTGCCATTGTTTGTTAGTAGTCAGTTTCTACTGCAATGGGGAGCTTGAATTTTGGTTTGTATATTCTGGTGTATTCTTGTTTCTACTGCAATTGGGAGCTGCAACTATGTTGTTTCCATTTTCTCTCGTTCCGACCCAAAATCCACGACGAGAGGAACACCAAATAGGAAGAGAAGAAATCGCCACCTGTAGTCGGCTGTCGGAGAGGAGATCGTGCTTGTAGCCTAATTTTCACTTATGCATGTTTTCTATATTTTTTCTTTAGGTTCCACATAAATTTATATTTTACATAGTTTTACATTAAATTTTGACTAGGGATTCAAGAACCAAACAAGCAACATAACATTTTTGAAACGGTAGACATTCCTGACTTAGATAGTGGTAAGTATGTTACTCCTTTTTTTTTCCGCAGATGTGTTCTATTTTTCCAATGCTCTTGTTTTGCTTCATACTGATTATACATGCACTGTTTTATTTTTCTGTAAACAAAGGTACCATAAGTAAAGGAAAGCTTGCATCTGGTAAATACCAACATTTGGCGAAGCTATTATCCAAACATAAAGATCATACACCGCTTGATAAATCTGGTACATATTCCCTGTTTTTCCCATATCGAGATTCTAATTTACTGTGAATACACTGTAAATACATCAACTTTTCCCGTCAATCCAGTGTATATGCAGTGTATATATGGAATGCTTATGCATTCTAGGTGTCGTTCTGTATATATGGAATGCATATGCATTCTAGGTGTCGTTTATGGAGTTTTTTGTGTGAATCTTTCTACAGAGCATGAGTACCATGCACAATGCATTGCATATGCAGTGTATATGCATATGCAGTCTTATGAATACAATGTAATTTTCCACTGTAAATAGTGCATGAGATACCACTATAAATCCCATGTAAATCTAGTGTAAATACATCAAATTTTCCCGTACATACTCATGTAAATCCAGTGTATATGTGTGTGCATTGTGTATATGGAATGTAAATACATCATATATACATGGAAGATTCATTGTACATGCAATGTAAATTCCACTGTTTCGCTTTTGAGGTTTTTGGGTGAATCTTTCTACAGAGCATGAACCATGCAGCGTATACATTGTAAATGCAGTGTATATGCATATGTTAGCTAGCTAGCTTTGAGGCTCCATCTCTTATGACTTAGTCTTATAATTTTGTAATTACATATATCCCAGAAACAGAAACAATTTCCAAACCACCGATGGTAGATTCATTTCAAGCAAACAATGGTAATTTCTGTAATACATTTGTAAATTTTTATACTACATTAATTTTCCTTTGTGTTGGCTTCATGTCATGAACATTACAAATTTCCTTTTTCAGGAAAACCAGTTACAACAAGTAAACCAGTTCCTATTTTTGAATGAGGACAACGGTTGTGTAGTAGATGCTTGTTGCACTGCATAACAACTTTAGTTATCTTATTGTTGCGTTTCTTACTTGGTACTGAACTTCATCCCCATACAAGGTTTCAACTATTCCAACTTACTTAGGATTTGGCATGCATAGACATTAAAAATTCAGACACAACAATGTATATGTGAATGGCCACGGCGCACATAGCTAGCTAGAGCAACCTGCTAGCTTGGTTGTTTGGCTATCTAACTATGCACAACATGAAACGACCCAGCAGCTTGCCTGCTAGTTTGTCTACTAACGCATGCACATCTTTATTTTATCGTCTCATGTTCCAGTTCTTAGAATCTGACAAGTTTCATTTAAAAAGTGACACTTTCTGTTATCTGTAGCTGTTCCAGTTTCAGATACACCTGTCGTTTTTCATCCTGCAATATATCCTGAATCTACCATATGTGCTCTATGCTTCCTGCAAGATTCTGAAAACGCGCATTCAAGTTGATAAACAAGCATGTCTAGACATATTCAAACCCGACAAATCATGTATCGATCTACCCCTAACCCTAAACACTCTGTCTTATGAAGTCAACCATGAAGAGAAGTGGTTTTGGGTTTCAAACATTGAGATTTCAAGAACCCCCCAAAAGCTTCACTTTTGAATGACTAAGAAGGATCCAGACTTACCTTTTCATTTTCATGTTTTAAACTTGTTTAAATCTTGGTCAAACCTAGCTAGTATTTGACCAAGATTCAAATGGGCATAAAATTCAAAAAATCAGAAAAATGAAAAACCAAAGCACATAGCCTTCTTATGTCATAAAGTAAGAATTCAAGTTGATCAACAAGGTCTAGACATATTCAAAACAGAAAAAAGCATGTATCGATCTACCCCTAACCCTTAACTCTGTCTTATGAAGTCAAGCATGAAGAGAAGTGGTTTCAAACATTATATTGAGATTTCAAGATCGAACCCCCCAAAGCTTCATTTTAGAGTGACTAAGAAGGATCCAGGCTTACCTTTTCGTTTTCATATTTTAAACTTGTTTAAATCCTGGTCAAACCTAGGATTTGACCAAGATTCAAATGGGCATAAAATTCAAAAAATAGAAGAATGAAAAACAAAAGCACATAGTCTAGCTTCTTATGTCATATAGATAGTAAGCATTCAAGTTGATAAACAAGGTCTAGACATATTCAAACCCGACATAGTCTTCTTACGTCATATATATAGTAAGCATTCAAGATGATAAACAAGGTCTAGACATATTCAAACCCGACAAATCATGTATCTACTCCTAACCCTAAACTCTGTCTTATGAAGTCAACCGTGAAGAGAAGTGGTTTTGGGTTTAAACATTGAGATTTCAAGAACACCCCAAAAGCTTCATTTTTAGAATGACTAAGAAGGATCCAGGCTTACCTTTTCATTTTCATGTCTTAAACTTGTTTAAATCCTGATCAAAACTAGGATTTGAACGAGATTCAAATGGGTATAAAAAAAAAAAACGCACATAGCCTTTTTATGTCATATAATGCATGAGCACTCAAGTTGATAAACATGGTCTAGACATATTCAAACTAGAAAAATCATGTATCTACCCTGGCCCTAACCCTAAGAAGGATCCAGGCTTACCCTTTTCATTTTCATGTGTTTTAAACTTGCTTAAGTCTTGGTCAAACCTAGGATTTGACCAAGACTCAAATGGGCATAAAATCTCAAACCCGATAAACATTCACCTTTTTCTATATAGTTAGGGTTAGGGTTTATGGTTTATAGAGATCGATGCACATATTTTCATTTCATATTTGTGATGTACAAGAATACATAGGTAAGATTCCAAGCATGACCTTTGTTAGAATAACCTTTATAACGTGTTCTCTCACCTTTAGATTCAAATGGGCATAAACATTCAGAAAAAATCAAAAAATGAAAAACCAAAGCACATAGTCCTCTTATGTCATATAGTAAGAATTGAAGTTGATAAACAAGGTCTAGACATATTCAAACCAGCCAAATTATGTATCTACACCTAACCCTAAGCTTTATCTTATGAAGTCAAGCATGAAGAGAAATGGTTTTGGGTTTCAAACATGGAAATTTCAAAAACCTCCCAAAATATACACCTGTTGTCATAAATTTGCTCTATGCTTCCTGCAAGATTCTGAATTGGGAAAATTTATAAACCCAAGACTTCAACTAATAGAACAACTTCACACTAAAATAGAACAATGTTTGATTTTTTTACCAAAACTACACTTCTGTTTTCAGAATGTTTGTTCTCATAAATTTGCTCTATGCTTCCTGCAAGATTATGTTATCTATAGCTGTTCCAGTTTCAGATAGACCTGTCATTTTTTAGTTAAAAGTTCAGGCAGGTTTGTTGTATGCTAGTTTCTAGGGAAGAAGTAGCGGAACAGAAAGTCTACAACATGAAGAAGAACATGAAGAAGTAGAGTGAAACTTCATCTTGCTGGTTTCTAATGGGAAATCAAATCTTTGTTCTTGCAGAAAGAAGTAGCAGAACATGCAAGGAACATGAAAGAACAGGCAAGGAACCTGGCTAGCTTGCTGGTTCTCCAAAGTAGGATCTGCATCAACAGCTTGGTGGTGGATTTTTCCTCCATCACCATCATCTTCTTTCATCCTGTGCTCTTCTCCTCCTCTCCTACGTATATTATCCTGCTCTTCTCCTTCCCTCTATTGACCCTCTCCCCCGTCCCGATGTTGGTAAAGTGGCTTCCTCTTTATTGTGTTCTTTTCCCCTCTCTTTTTTCGTCCAGATCTGCTGTAGTGGTTTCAAGAAGTTTGTGTTCTTTTCTTGTGTTGCAAGAAGAGAAGCAGGACAAAAGATGTGTTAGCTTTTCAGCTTTATCAGACAATTGGACCGGACAAAAGAACCAGAAAACACCTTTTCGGGTCTTTTTTAACTACAGACAGACAACTGTTCCTGTTTGACAGTTGTAACGTTGTGATTGGTTAGATTTTTCGAGTGATGCCCAAAAGAAAAACACTCGGTTGCCAAATAGATAGTCCCTTCTTTTAAGGTCGCCACATTGGATGATCGTATTCTGTTAGCTAAGGATGATCTTTTAGAAAATAAGAGAAGATTGTTTTCTCCATTATACCACGTGTCTTCTCTTATCGACATAATATTTCCAACATTTAATTGGTTCTCATTAATTGCTAGAGCTGACAATAAGAGATAATACATTGTACCACTTATATATATTATCTTCTCTAGATGATATGAGTTGCCTATAGAAGACGGGCATTCTCTACCGTTGTACATGCCCTTAGGCACTTAGGTATCAACCGGTTTGAATGTTTTTTTTTGTCAAGTGTTGCATTAGCCGGCTTGATTGCCCGTGGATTTTATCGTTCAAAAGTGTACTCATCGCTGCAGAAATTTAGTCACTCCTGCAAAAATAAATCCCAAAAGTGTCATCCTTTACATGTATGTGGATTTTTAGAACTGTAACACCGTTTTGCAACATTTTCTAAGTGCATCATAAAATAGTGTACCATGTAGCAAAATCAGCAATTGCATGCAACAAATCTCCATTGGTCACCCCAAAAAATGTTGGAGAGTTTTATCATCATTTGCGACAATTATCCAATGCATCCAAAATTTATATCCAAAACATCCAATATTACAGAGGCACAATTGTAGCATTCGATAAATATCTCTGAAGCATACGCTCACATACGGACATACCATTCCAACATTTTGCTTGTACATATACAACAAAACAATAGGGCACTCATAGCATTTTGGGTCACCCTTTGCAACGTCAAAATAATCCTGAAGAACAAACCTTCACTGTCTATCATGGATGCACCAAATTGAGCTTGTCGGCAACAAATCCATCAAACTGGATGCCCATCAAAGCTAGATCACGTGATCTCGAGCCCATCCACTCACGAACTTTGTCTTCTCCGGGGGGCTTTCTCCCTCCCCATCTCTTCCATGGTGTCCATGGAGAGATCACCATCGATGATTCGCGTCCGGAGAGATAGAGAGATCAAAGGAGTTGGATGTGTTGATGCCCCTCGCCGTCGGCCTGATGAGAGAGGAAGGTGGGGACCTACTGCCCCCTCGTCGCCTGTATTGTGAGGGAGGGAAGTGGGGCAAGCTTTCGTGTCCTTGTCGCCGGCCTGGTGAGGGAGAGGTGATGGACTAGTTGACGTGCCCTCGTTAGTTGTTGCGTTGTCCAGGAGGAACGAGAGACCTTGTGTGTGAGGCCGAGACACACGCAAGAAGAAGTGGCCGCAGGGACAGAGAAGGACGCACGCGTGGTTGTAACCGACCGACGTAACAAACCAGTTTACAAATGTAGTTTTACTTTATTTTTCATAATTTACTATATGAATATTGTACATTAAAGTTTCATTAAATTACTTTAGGATCACAATGGGTTGTTTAACTCGTTTTGAAAATTCTTTCAAGTTTGACACATGTTGAATTCCAATGTTTTTTTTGCTTTATTCATAAAGTGGGACGAAAGTTGTTTTGAAAAGTATAGATTAAAACCGTGTGACCGCTCGTAACATAAACCAAGCTACTACGAGCTTTTCATGTATGTTATGATTTAAGTACTTTTAGTTTCCATGTCATACTCAAGTTTGACCATCGCGCTACCGCTTTTGTTGGAATTTTGTATCCAATATGTATACTAGTTAGGTTACTATGGTTGAACTTGTAATTAGTGAAATGTCACGTGTTATGTTTGCCATTTCTCCTCGACCGACCCCTGCAGATATGAAGGGGAGAGAGGCTTTTCTTTTTCTTTTCTATTTTTGCAAAGATTTTTTTTCTTTTATTTTTGCGAAGTGTGAATGCAAGTCTCCATTATACATAATGCCGACAGCACTGGAGATGAAGATGAAGATTATGGCGTCGGCTAACACACGCCAAATTTGTGTTTAACATGCAACAGTAGCAAATAGACAGTTTTTTTTTCTGTTGTCAGTGAAGCGCAAGCAACAATTTAGCTACAAAGCGAAGGTTTGGTGCGAAGAAAGAGCTAAAGAGTCATGCACCGATCACCGATTTAGAACGTGTGCTGGCCTGCCGCACATGCATGGCACGTGTGCTCGTGCGCGGACACGTCGGAGTGATCAAGTCGCACTTGGATGATGCTAATTTTGTTTTTAAGCGTGACGATGTGGACAGGTAGTATCTGTATGAGAAAAGGCCAGAAATTGGAGTTGTGAAAGTGCTTCGACCTGGCCGCCCAACGAAACTTTGAGTGAAATGCATCAACGATCCTCGAACTTGATGGCTATGTCTAAAACAGTCCTTAAACTCAGAAAATGCGCTAAAACAATCCCTGATCTCGCTCCATAGGTCCAGATACGGTCCAAACTACGGTTTCACTACTGTATTTTGAATTTTTGATAGATGGCACTGGATCGGGCCCACTGAGTCGTTCCAAGCCATTACAAATTTCTAAATCCAGCAATCCCCACCACCGTGATGTTGATGGCCAGATGGATGGCGGTCACCGGCGTGACATCCCTGCGTTCCTCCCACGACCCGCACCGGACGTACTTGCAAACAAGCTCAGCCATCCCACGGTTGGTCATTATGCATCGGCCATGCCAGGATGGCAATCTCGTGGCTCAGCCCCTCGGCCGCTCCACCGTTGAGCTCCACCCTCAGTGGGCCATGAATGTCGAAGTCGCGTCGTGATCCAGTCAAGCTACGGCGCCCACCAGGATACCACCACACCCGATCCATGCGCCGCCGCGTCGCCGAGCTAGGACGTCGCCGCTGCGGCGAGTGTCCTGCGTGGCCGGGCTCACTCAAGTTGGTGTCGCGCAGTACCCAGCCAAGTCATAAAGCGTTGGTTGTTGTCTCGGAGCACGGTGGCCAGCTCCTTGTCCTGCTTTGCCCGGAGAGACGACGTCGTTCGAAACGCATTGTACAACACCGATGACGGTGGCTACCCGTCGACCCACTCTAGGACGGCAATCCTGTGGCGCGTCCGCGACGGCTGAGAGCCCGGGGAGAGGAGAGAGAAGTAACCGGCGCTCAGCGTCGGGCTCTTCGGCTTCGGCTTCGGCAACAGGTGTGAGCGGCTGGTGAGCGCACGTCATGTGCTCGACACGAGCGGCGCTCAAGCGGATGAGCCGGGCGGCGGTGCTCCTCGCCCTCTGATTTCGCGCGCTCGACATCCCGACGCACACGGCCCCATAGCTCGACTCGTCGTTGCTGTTCCGGACCCGCATGCAGCACCCCTTGTGGAGACCTTCTGCTACGTCGGTGGCACGCATGTTTCGCTGGCGGCGCTCCCGCAGGCGGTCTCAGCGTCCCACCGCCGAGTCATCGACCGCATGGCAGCGTTCGCGGACGGGCAAGGCAGCCACGGAAGGCAGACACATGGCCCTGCATTTTTTTAGAAGAAGAGGAGACGCTGTTTACTGAAGCCGACACTGAGTTCGGACGAGCTACACATGAGCAGGATACAACAACAGGTCAGCAAAATGCGGATCAATACATGCTTGGACCGTATGTGGACATAGAGAGCGATGTTAAGGACTGTATCAGTGCATTTTCTGAGTTCAGGGACTGTTTTAGACATGACCGTCAAGTTCAGGGATGGTAGCTGCATTTCACTCCGAAACTTTCGGTGGCCAAAGCAGGCGCGTCCACGTCGGGTCGTCGGCGCCAGCGAAATGTTCGATTTCTGTAGCGTCTTGCCGGCGCTTTCGACCGGCGGATGAGCCGTCGCCGGCACATATTTTCTGCCCGACCCAGCTGCAGCCTGCAGAGTTCTCTGAGGCGTATAGCCGTTTTCCTTTCCGGTATTCAGCTATCTTGACTTTCAGGGGAAACAGTAGATAATCGGATTGTGTAAAATGAGTCCAGCGGCTTTGTCTTTTGGGCTGTTTCGGCCGACTCAACCCATTAAGCTGGAGATTTTCAGGATGATGGGCCGTCTCGCTCCCTCACAGCACACTGCCTTCCTCCGAGATAAGTAGTTTAGACTTCAGAGTGATGGATGGGCTCTGTCTGGAGCATATGGATAGAGAGAAACAGAAGAGTTTTTGAAAATACATACAAACCGGTGCAGCAAATCATTGGTCAGATAAAAAAAGAAGCTAAGCTTTGGGCGTTTGCAAGTAAAGGTCGCTTCCTACTGCATGAATCTGATTGAGGACAGACCCTTGTCTGCTAGAGGGTCAAGTTGGTAGTGTCTTCTCTTTTGGTTTAGTTTTGGTTCCAGTTCTTCGGTCTGTTATTTTGTATTACGATCGTTATAGGTTGTTGTTGTTTGGACTATGTACTTTTGACCTCTCATGGTCTTTCCTCTCCTCTAATATAATATACATGCAGTCCTCCTACATGGTTCAAAAAAAAAGATGGGCGGGCTCACTCCCTCATAGCACACTGCCTTCCTCAAGATAAGTACGTTCAGTTCCTCAAACTATCAGGTTTAGGAAAATTCATCCCTAACCTTTGTTTTGGTATAACTAACCCCTGACTTAATCAAACCGAAGTACTTTCTCCCCTAACCAGGGTTTGGCAGCCGGTTTAACCTACATTGCATCGGTTTTCAGGGATTTGTGGTGCCAAGCATGGTGTAAGTTGCTGACGGTAAGTGGAATATTCATGGGCGCCCTCGTCACATCGGGGAGGGAAGTGAGGAGAAATCCGCCATGGATACGAGATCAGAATCATCAGAGTGCATCATCAGAGTCAAGAGAAGGAGGGTTTGGCCTCTTGCATCAAGAGGAGGACGAGATTTGCGGCAATCACCTGACTGTCAGCAACAGCTGCAGGCCGCGAGCTCGATCAGCTCGTCCAATACAAAAAAAAAGAGAGAACTTTTCATATGTGTAGACTCGTCTTATTTTGGTTCAATCAAGAGGACCCACTCGAAACTCTGATTCATGTTTGTGGATTTTAATAGCTCTCCTCTCTACCCGGGAATGATCTTCTACCTTTATTACCTGTGTTCTTTTACATATCTTTGATTGTTTTTTTATAGCTAGGATGACAAGGTGGTTGGTAAGAGGAGGAAGGGGTATTAAGGAACAAAGATAGGGCGAGAGGCCTTAGAGCATCTCCAACAGAAGCTCCAAAAATCGGCGCGTTATATGTAGTTTGCAACGCGCTGTAAACTGATACCGCGCGTTGGCGTGAAAGTTGCCCCGCCGGAAGCGCCATTTTGGCCCGCGTGCTCGGGCGGAAAAAGTGCTCCTCCGCCGGGCGCGCCATTATGCAGCACGCGGCGCGGCCCGAACGGCTAGTTGCTTCGTTTTCGTTCGAAATATAAATCAAACAAAACAAATAAAACACGAAAAATTACGAAATATATTGAAAGTTCGACATTTAGCGACATTTTAAACTACACTCGAAGTCTACTCCGAGTCCCAGTCGTAGTCCGAGGAGTGGGAGCTCGGAGTCGTCTCCGACACCGGCGTCGAAGTACACTCGAAGGACGAAAAGGAGGAGAGGACGATGGTGGACGGCCCTGCGCCGTTTTTCTGCTCCTCCTCCTTCCTTGCCGCCTTCTCTACCCTCGCCGTCTTCCTCGCCACGGACTCCGCCCGGCGCTTGTCGCGGCTTGCCTTCTTCTTCGCCTTCGCCACCGCCTTCTCCTCCACCTTCTGCGCGTAGAAGGCTTCCGTGGAGGCGACATCTTCAGGGAATTGCCGCGCCCACTCGAGGCGGAGGGCCTCGTCGCGCTCGGCGATGAGTAGGCGCTGCTCCAGCTCCTGTCGGCGGCGCTGCTCGCGCGTGATAACTGGCGATGGGGGCGCCAGCTGCTCCGCCTGCTCCCGCGTCCAGACGTCATGAAAGTTCATGTTCCGGCGGGAGCGGCCGAGGCGCCAGGCGACGACGTCGTACGCCCGCGCCGCCTCGTGCGCCGTATCGAACGTGCCGAGGCGGATCCGCTCGTCGCCGGAGCGGATTTCCGCGTCGAAGCGGCCGCTCGGCCGCGCCCGAACGCCGTGGTAGCCGGAGGCGGAGTGGCGGCGCGGAGGCATCTTCGGACGGAGGCGCGTGGAGGCGGAGCGTCGACGGGAGAGAGGTGGAGCGGCAGCGGGGAGAGAGAGGCGGGGAGAGAGACAGACGCGTGGAATATTCAGGCGGTTGGCCGCGTTCGCGCGTGTCCTGTTTATAGCGCGCACGGCAGCGCACGCGACAACTTTTCCGCGCGGGCGGTAAATTTTTTAGCGCGCGTGTCTTTTTCCCGCCTCGCGAGGCGCGGGCGCCAAACTGGGTTTTTTTTTTTGCCGCGCGCAATTTTTACAGCGTAGATGCTCTTATGTTGGGACCGTTGGAAATGCAAGAGCAAGAATAGTGCAAGAACTGCATGCGACAGCTACCAGAGGCCATTCATGTATACTAGCTTCCTATAAGAAAGCTAATAAGAACTTTGTCTAGCTAAGAATGAATGCCTCTCTTGAGGACATACCGTGGTCTCTGTTTAAAATAGCCGCTGTAGTCCGGTTATAGTCTTTCATGAAGCCTGCGGCTACGACTAGAGTTTTTAAAGACTAAATGAAAATAGATACTAATATCCCGACTAGCTATTTATCCACATTTAGCCCAATATCGACTATCTCCCGCTCAACGGGCCTAAAAATTTTGACCCAATTTTTTATAGATCGGCTCAATTTATGGACACCACTATGTCATAAACTATGGCTACTTAATGATGTTGTAAACTTGTAATATTTGGACATAACTATGTCGGTATGTCCTTAACTATCCGTGAACTATGTTTTGGATAGAAGTATATGTGAACTATGTTTTGGTTACTTGCATCTCTTATGTGACTATGTTACTATGTTATGCATATGTGAATTATTGATATATATACTATGATTATATGTTGCTGAAATATTGAATTTTCCCTATTATTTTAGCAAATCGGCTATATGGTTTTAGCCGGCTATAGCCTTTTATAGCTTCAGAAATCGCCGCAGCTATCGGCTATAGCTTGCTATTTTAAACAGAGACTGTGGCGGTAAAGCAACAACATCAACTAGCACTGGCCCTCGTTCTACGAGACATGGATTTTAGTCGACGTTGGTTGGATCGAATGATCACACTTTCGCTCTTCTCCTATCGGAATAGTCACTACCCACTATCCTCTCATACACTCTGTTTTTTTCATTGCTTATGAACTGGAACATGTTGGTGCATGGATTTCACCATACTTTTGTTTGTGCATAGTTGCTGAAACAAGGATTTGTGTACAATTTTATATACTTCATTGGCGAAAGAAAGAGAAGCTTGCCTTGACAAAGCACAACCTTTCGCACTCCAATAGGCATCTATTGTTACAAGGTTATGTCCAAGAGGATTGAAAATGCCGGTGCTACACAACAACACATCATGACTAAGATCTTCGATGGGAATGGATAATACACTAGGTTGTCGAGTGCTATGTAGATGATCTCGTTGTAAAGGCGCGTATCCTATTTAGAGCATATCCAACATTTTAGAATCGTACTCGATGGCCTAAGGCAACATGCACTCAAGCTAAACCTGCACGTTCATGGTCTCGTCATGATCAAGCAAATTCCTAGGGTTTGTCATTCGACTTTGTTTGTCAAAATGCCCGCCTCCTCCTCAAAACCATTACCAGCGATTCCAATTTAACAGTATAGATATATGTACACCGACCTAGCATGCAAAATTGCAAATAATGAAAACACGATAAAAGATAAAACAGAGCACGCATTCCACGGGCACATGGTATCCTACGGTGTGTCGGTGTAACGCCAACCCAAAACGTCTGCCCGATCGCTAACAAGTTCAGTACTATCAGCACTGTACAATCAACGTATCATCATGCATGCTAAATCTCCACATGCACGTCGGCCCACGCCACCACCTACTAGGCGACTACCACTCGCACCACCCTGACAACGGGTGCCGGCCGCGCACGGTCCGCGGCTAGCACGCGCTCGTGGTCAGGCTCCGCGAACGGCGGCTGCCTGCACGTGGGGCACGTCGGCCGCGCGGCGAGCCACCGGTCGATGCAGCGGGCGTGGAAGCCGTGGTTGCAGCGCGGCAGCACGCGCAGCTGCTCCCCGCGCGCGAACTCGGCGAGGCAGATGGCGCACTCCGCCCGCGACGACCCGGCCAGCCGGAGCCCCGCCGAGTAGGCCAGGCACGGGAGCGCCAGTGCCTCAAGCTTGGCGCTGCTGCCGCCCCCGCCATTCCTCGCGCGCGGAGCCGGCTCCTGCGGAGCGACGCCGGAACGGTGGCCGTACGCGTGCCACGCGCGGGCGGTGACGCGGCACGCGCAGTGGAGGACGACGTAGAGCGCGATCGCGGCGAAGAGGCCGCAGATGAGGAGCGCGAGCACGGGGATGGCGTTGGCGTTCAGCCAATCGAGCGCGCTCTCGGCGTCGGGAGAGGCCGCCGCCGGCCAGTCGTCGGGAGTGAGAATGCCGGGCGCCGACGGCGCCGGGGCAGGCGATGGGCTCGCCGTTGGCGCCATGGGCAGAAGTTTCCTGGAGCGGTGCGGCCGAGAGGAGCTCTGCATGCATGCGTAGCTAGGGCCTAGGACTAGGAGGAGAGCGGTCATGCGTGGCCGTGAGAGTTGTGGCGGCAGCGGTACACGGATCCGCCTCTCTTATATAGAAGGCGGGCTAGGTATGTGACAGCAATAGCAGTGGACGATCGATCTGGGACGAGATAACCGGCTGGGACAGAGTAATCAGAGATATTTGGAGTTGCAATCGATCTAAGCGTCGGTAAATAAAGGTAGCACTACTACGTCTTAGTAAAGCTGCGTGGGTGCACTACAAGTGCAGCCAAAAGATAAGACGATGCATGTCAGGCAGGCAGGGGCGACCAGGAAAGAGACGCCAACAACGATAACACATATTATAGCTTCTACCTAGCTGTTTGTTGGAGAACAGGTTGACAAACATGGCTCTGGACATGAAACACATATAGTAATTTGCAGCTAGGATTCGAAAACCGGCGTGGCGTCCACTTGACCAAAATTCAGAGCGTTCCACCGAAATAAGTGAAGTATCGACATTTGACGAGTGTCAAACGAGAGGCGATAGGCAGGCACGGATGTAAAACAGCAGATCGAGCATGTTCATAAAGCAGCTACATCCCGCTTAAACTGAGTTTCCATGGCCAAATCCTAACCGCTGTTCTGAACACCCCCATGTACGGACGTGCATGGCTTTGCTTTCCACCAACACAAGGTCAATCTTGATCGTCAGCCGCACCTTCCATCATTTGCGACCAAAGATCACGAACCCATCAGGAGCCAGCAAATTGGGTTTCTCGCAAGCCTCCACTAACTGCGATCTGTAGGCGGACGGGACGAGCGCACGTGGCTCGGGAGGGGCCAGGTTGGCCGTTACTTGTCAACTCGTGAGCGGATGTCAAGACTAGCTGCGTCCACATCATCGTCTGATGTGTCTTCACCCGGAGTTCCGGCCTTCCGGGCTCTTGAACTGCCACGTACGTAGATGGCACTGCTGGGGCCCGAGCCCCTGTCTCGTGAGGGCCAGTACGGGCGCACCGTTTGCCCGCCCTGTGGGCCAGCCTTATCTTTGCATATGCACCCTTTATTTGAAATATATATTAAATATATTTACAAATGTTAAAAATACAAATAAAAATATTTCGTATATACCTTGACATGTTACATGCTTATAAAGTTGTTTCAGCAAAAACCGATATATTTTATGACTTGTGCAAAAAAGACAATTATTTTGTGCTAAAATAGTCTATTTATCGAGGCATTATTTGTATTTTTTACACAGGGTATAAAAATTGTTGATTTTATGTAAAACTTTACGTGCATTCATAGAACATGTCCCTCTACATGCTAAATTTTTTTCCTAAATTTTTTACGTTTTTGAAATATGTTTTATATCACACCGGGTGCATATGCACCCGAGATCAGTTTTGGTTTTCCGCTCCATCACATCATAGAAATATATACATCCTTAAAAACCATAGAAATCGGATACCCTAAAAATCGATGAATTCAGGTTCTTTGGGTTGCATACAAGTTTCAAATACATCTCTAATAATTAAACATCTTATGTTCATGGATAATCGCTTTTGTAAAACTTGAAGTTCAAGTGTTGTCTTGGTGGTGGATATATTGTTAGTGCTAGAGCGAGATTTTGTTTTCTTAGTTTTTTTATTATTATTGTGTGCATCCGTACTGCAATTAAGATATTGTGCTGTTCCAGATGAGGCTAAGATGAGACTAAGTGTAATTAGTATCTTTTAAAATTAAAATATTTGTTTTATGAAAAAATCAACAGAAGGCAGGAAAATCGATTGGGAGTCGTTGCATGATTCCTCGCGATATTTAGCTACGAAGGAATACCTTTTAGGAGACAGAAGGAAGCAAATGGAGAAGATTGCTAGAATGGCTACCACTTCGGAGCTAGGTCACCATATTTGTGGCTCATTGATCCTCCGGATCACCTCTGTATCTCTATGAATTTAAGTCAATAAAGCTTCTCATGTTACTCTGAAATTATAATTAAAAATTGAAACTTAACGACACATACTTACACGAATCTAAAACCACCAGATCTGCGGCTACAACATGCATGTGGCCTCCATGCACGGAAGAATCGCCGTGTTCTGCGTTTCTCCCCATCTGCTTTCCGTTTGCATCAAATCCCGCCCCACTACGCCGTTGTTCGGCATTAAACCGGGCTCCTTCTCCTCCTCTCTCCCAGCTGCACCACTGCGAAGGATTTTTGGGGTCCGGATCCCCTGGAGTTGGCCTCAACTCCACCGCATGGAGTTAGATAAATCTTAGCCCTTCTTTTCTCTCTATGGCTCAGATTTCTCCACGTCTCTATATTCCCTTAAAGGCATGATCTTCTCTTCTGGATAAGGTCGTGAAGAAACAATTCCCCTCGTCGACCTCCTCCATCGGACCCTCGTCAGCTCCGGCAGGAGGAACGATAGCCTGAATCAGCTCTCCTCCACCGAGTAGCCACCACAGCCGCGAGGACCTCCGCCGAGGAGTCAGGGCGACACGATCTTGCGGCCTCCGCCAACTCGCCGGCGCAGCAGGAGCTCGGCCCAAACCGCGAGCGTGCAACCTCGACCGATTCGCCGCCGCACTTGGAGGCTTGGAGCTCGCCCCAAACCGCGAGCGTGCAGCCTCGACTGAGTCGCCGCCGCACTTGGAGGCTTGGAGCTCGCCCCAAACCGCGAGCGTGCAGCCTGGACTGAGTCGCTGCCGCACTTGGAGCTCGCCCCACTTCGCGAGCTTCTAGCTTCCATGGAGATGGCATCGCACCAGGTCAGGGGCGGAGCTAGAACCAGCTTAAGTGTGGTGCTAATCTTGCTTACTGGTGTTAGTTTCCTAAGATTTTTGTATCTGTATCTCTGAAACTTAATACATGCTCGTGGTAATGCAGCTCCTGGCTATACCACCGGTAGCACAGGGGCTAGCTCCGCCACTGCAGCAGGTGCTCGCCCAAGTCCCGAGCTTGCAAGCTCTGCCGCTTCCACAACAGCAGTTCGTTCCAACAATACATGCTATGTGAAGTCAAGCTTCATGTCAAGAAGAGAAGATTCTGATGTGCACGCACAGCTATTTCAGTACTCACTCCAGCAAACAAAGTAAGGAATATTCAAATCCATCTATTATTCTTGTTCTGGTACTATGCAAGAAAAAATTTAAGGGAGATAATGTCTGTATTGTCATGGATTAAATTTATTATTACATTACATATAAAATAGATGATGTTTCTTGGCTTGTTCACAAGGGCTGATTGTAGTATCCTGCAAATTGGCTTGTTCCATTGTTGTTTGCAGGAGGAAAATACAATTGTTCGCCTTGGGTATACCTAATACTTGTTTCCTGTTGGATAGTAGATGCAGAAAGTAAGTAAGCACGGAATGAAATATGATATGTTGCAATTTAATTATGTTTTAACAACATATAAGAAAATTACGTACTTGACTGTATGATGTCGTATGCATAAGATTAGTATGTGATGGAGGTAAACCATTATCGCACGATCCCTGAATCATGATACAAAGTTGTGAGAAACCAAAGTTTCAATTTTCTTAAGTTTCGTCACAATAAACTAATTAGAATCTTACCAACAACGAATCTGTGAAACCAGTAGATGTTGTATCCGTAAGAATCTTTTTGATGTCACAACTCCATCCTTATTCTTATTGCTGTAATGCTTTCTAGCATCAAATCCAGTTTTTCCTGCATAAGAAACCCAGAAAGTCCATGCTTCATCTGTAGTACTGAATTCCATACCTATCCTGGGAGCCCAACTTGTAGTCTGTCCATTATTGTTGTTTGACTCCACATTGAGATTTCCCTGTTCATGGATGTTGTTTGACTCCTCATTGAGATTTCCATTACCGTCTTCTGCTTGCATTAATGAATGCCACCAAAATCAGCAGAGAAGTATGTAGATCTCAAGGTTTAGGAAAGTATGCAGATCTCAAGGTTTGGAAAAGTATACAGATCAAGGTTTGGGGAAGAACAAGAACACAGATCTGGTGGTTTGGGAAATATTGATGTTCTAGTTTTTGGTGGGAAAAAGCAATACGTGGAGTACTTTTGGTGGGAAAATGGGGCGTCCAGTTCTTTTTGGAGGGAAAATGGGGCGTCCAGTTCTTTTTGGAGGGAACCATCAGATTAGTAGATAAATTAGAGTTTGTTACGGCTTATTAAATCTGGGCCATAGAGGTAAAACAAGGGTCAGGATTCTCCCAACTCCATGCGGTGGAGTTGAGGCCAACTCCAGGGGATCCGAACCCGGATTTTTGGGCACGGACGCTGCGGAATGTATGTGTGCTCAGTGTTCCCTAGGTGCTTTAATAATTACGCTTAGCTTGTCATTTTAAGCTGGTTATAATGGTAAGTATCATGCATATGATACTGCTACATGGTACTATATCTTTATAGTGGATACTATCATGGTGTAGTATCATAGTCATGATGTATTTATTATATTTTAGAATCTCAATGCAAATTTGTGTGAAAGATTTGTATAACATTAACTTTTCTCGTTGTTTACGCTATGATACGGTATCTACATATGTTACTACACTCGAGTACTCTAATCTCATCTCTTCTCCTTAAGGCTGGTCATAGTGGGCGTAACTTAGACTAGTACTCCCTCCGTTCCTTTTTAATTGACTCGGATTTAGTACAAATTTGTACTTGTACTAAATCTAAGTCAATTAAAAAAGAATGGAGGGAGTAACATATGCAATGTTACTACTCTAGGTTACTACCTTCATAGTGGGTAGTAACTTATACTACTACCTCCGTCCAAGGAATAAGGCGCACGCGTATTCCAAGACGAACTTTGACCATAAAAATTGAGCAACAAAATTTTGGTTATATTATATGTAATTAATATCGTTGAATTCGTATTGAAAATCACTTTCTAATGATGTTAATTTCATACAAACAATTTTTACATATTTGAAGTAATACTTAGTCAAACGAAAAGCACGTAAAAAAAAGAACGCCTTATTCCTTGAATCGGAGGTAGTATGTGGTATCATGTATTGTATCATTTATTATGTTGTAGACTCATCTTGCCTTGAGGTGTGTGATATTATGGTAACATAGCTAGTTACCACCCCACTCTTTTTTTCATTTATTAGCATGCCATGTCATCAAAATACCTTGAGATGTGTGATGTTACTAGCTATGTTACTCCCACTATGAGCAGTCTAATTACCAACCATATCAGCATTTTTATAAGACCAATGTGCATGATACTAACTATGATACTAGCACCTTCCATTTTTTTGATTGTACTATTGAAGTAACGTTTTTTCTCAGTTTCCATCTCTATTTGTTATTAGCTGCCACTGGAATTGCATTCAGCTTTTCAAAAAAAATAAAAATTGCATTTAGTAAACATGCAACTCTATCTACCAATGAATCTTCAGTTTTCACAGACCGCTGCGACATTGTTTACGATTCTCATATGATAACCATTTGACATGTAACAATGAGTTTGATGGTATCATGGTAACCTTGTATTCGATCAGCAGAATGCAAGTCATGTATATACTGAAATGTAACAAGTGTGGTCAGTGTGCCCTGAGTGCAAGACACTCACTTTGATCCATATTACTAAGTGCCGCTGATTTAGCACTTAATATGGATGTATAATTTATGTTCCACTGGTATGCCCGAGCAAACATATAGCAGTTCATGTTTCTTTTTGTTCACAGGATGAAAAATAAAGGAGGTGCTTTCGATTTCAGTCCAATCGCTAAGATACTGTCTCTGAGTCTTTCACTGTACAAAAAGTTTCAGTAATGAGGAATTCGCTTGAGTACATACGAGTTTAAGATTTAGCGACATGATGGCGTCCTCCTCTCGCGTCTCCAGTTGGCGTGTCACCTACGCTTCCCTCCCCGTCTCCGGTGATCGCCGGAGTTCCCCCTTCCTCGACGGAGTCCTCGTGGTGCACCATACGGCGAGGCGGATCCTTCTTCTCGACGACAAGGAAAGGATCAAGGACTCGCGACTGCTGCGGATGAACGAGGTGATCGAGCTGGGCGGGGCTGTGCCTTTCCTCCGCCATGAGGCGCGTATTCCGGCGAGGCCCTTGCCGCCGGAATCTCTCTTCAAACATGACGGAGGCAATTTTCCTTCGGGGGTACCACGTGGCTCTCCCTGCGCCATGGATTTTCAGGTCGGATCGCATCGGGTGCCTGTGACAAAACCGCTGCCAGTGGCCATGGGTAACGTCTCCCCCATCTCCATTGGTGTGCCGTCAAGAGCTTCGACGGTAACAGAATCTGCCACGGAGACAGACGGAGAAGGAATATTCGTGGCATATTCTTCACAATCTTTAGCCACCAACTCTAATTTGGGATCGTTGTTTAGCCACTTCTGGGGGATTTCTAGGGTTTCACCTCCTCCCTACCGTGAGTCCTTCGGCTGGTGGCCGGGGAAAGTTGCCGGAGATCGTCGCTCCTTCGCGCAGGTGGCGGCTACCTCTCGTCCCGTACCACATCCGGCTCGGGCTCGTTCGCCTGCGATGGGAGATCGTGGCGGAGGGCGTGGAGGAGCTGGGGGCGGGGGACGAGGAGTTGGCCCAGGTGGAGGAGGGCGTGGGGTTCCTAATGGAGGCCCTGGCGGAGGTCGATTCGGTGGTGGTCGGAATCTCGTCTGGCAGCGCGACTTCCAGGAGGGGTCTGGTCAGAACTCATCCTCCGTTGGTGGTGGTCAGCGAGCATCTGATGAGCATCGTGATGCTGCTGTTCAAGGTGCGCGTGGTAATCAAGCTGCAAATCGTCAGGTACCTCTTAATAGACCTGTAAGGAGTGAAGGGCGGGATGATCCTACTCCCTGTGCAAATTGCAATGTTGTTGGACACCTTCCTGCTTACTGTCCGACCATCCGTTGTGCTCGCTGTGGTAAACTTGGGCATATGTCAAGTATCTGTCAAGTTCTCCTCCCTTGGCAATGTGTGGCATCTATGTGTGGATTTCAGTCTCCTGGGCAAGGGTTCTTCTATTTTCCTGATAGTAGTTCGCCTCAACAAGTGAAAGAGAAAGCAAGTACTGTGATTATAACAGTGAAAGAGGGCAATGTTGTAGCCAGAGATATTGAGAAGGAATTCAATGAGGGTGGCTTCTTCGGCCCTGGGTGGAGATGTACTGCCAGGCCTCTTAGTCATATGCAATTTTCCATGAGATTTCCTAGTCAAAAAGAAGTGGAACGTGCTTGTTGCTGGGGGAATGAATTGAAGATGAGGACTAAAAATGCTATTCTGAAACTATCTCCTTGGTCTGATGATGTCGGTGCAAGCTCGAAATTACAAAAAGCTTGGGTTCGTGTGAGAAATATTCCTCCTGAGAAAAGAAATGAAGCCCATGCTGCTTATGCTGGTTCGCTAGTTGGTGTTACTTTAGACATTGACAAGTCCACTTTACATCGCCCCGAATATGTTAGGATCCTTATTGGGTGTAGAGATATTTCAAAGATCCCTGATAGGGCTGAAGGTTGTTTAGGGGACAATTTCTACTGGTTTTATTATGAAGTGGATAAAGTTGTGGTGGGAGGGCAACCTAGAAATAACAGTATGATTCCTGTGGATTCTAACTCGGGTGCTCCTTCCCCAAAGAGAGCTAGAACTGAGAACACGACTACTGGTGAATCTTCTGAGGAACAAACTGGTGGTCAACAGAGATCTGGTTCGACATCATATGGAAAAACGTATGTTTCTACACTAGAAGCGGTCTCAGAACATGAATCAGAAGATGAAAATGAGGGGGAGGGTGACTTGCTGATTGAGGAAATTATCCGAGATAAAATGGCTGAGATTGGGCCCAATGTGATGAACTCTATGGGAGATACTGCTGCTCATGCCATGGAGATAAATGTGATACCGAGCGTGGGTGATGTGGTTGATACCTATGAACACTCAATTCTTCCTGAGAAACAAGTTACTGAAGAGCAGGATAAGATGAGTAAAGAGCAAAATAGGATGAATTCCTTTCATGTGCCAGAGAGGAAGAAATGTGATGTGGTGGTTGATGAAAATGTGGCAGTGAGGAGTGAGAGCTATCATGAGAAAGCTATGGTGGTGCATAATGGTGGTTCAAAATGGATGGGAGGATGTGCCATGGCCCCTGGGACGCCTATTACTACCAAAGAAATATATTTATCTGATGTCCACCCAAAAATGATTCCAGCAATATTGTCCCCTTACTGTCAATCTCTAAGCAAAGAGATTTGGCCGAGTCTTCCTAATGTGGTGGAGGTGGAATGCCATCAGAATTCGGCACTTCCTTATTCAGCAACATACTTTGTCCAATCTCCTGGGGACTCTCCTGTAAATGAGTTGACAGATTCACATGATGAGGAAGAAAAAAGTGAAGGAGTTCCTGAAAGCCCTGAAATGGTGGAGCCAGTTGGGAGGTTTAGCAAGCGAAACCTGGAGACAGCCAATGTCGAGGTTCTGGTGCGGGCGACCAATGTCTACAAGAAGCGTAATCTGCAAGGTGACAAACCCCATGAATCTCCTAACTCTTTCTCTGTTCTATCTGATTTAGATATCATGAATAGGGCAGCTAAAATGGGTGTCCAATTTACTAGTGATGACTTTGAATCTGTTAACTTGATTAGGGAAATGGAGATTGCTAGAGGAAATTTAGATGATAAAAATAATAAAAAAATGCAACATTTGGTTATTGAAAATGTGGATGGCAGCAAAATCCCCCTATCTATGGAATGGACATCTGATAACGAGAATGAGAATGATAACATGGATGATTTCGTTTTGGTGGAATCTAGGAAGGGTAAGAAAAATAATAGCAGGAAGAATATAGTGGTGAATAGACCTATTACTAGAAGTCAAAAACAGGCTGATATCTCTACCCATATTCCTGGTAGAGCTATCAGACGAAAAAACACTCCATCCAGATTTAAATGATAGGAGCCATATGGAATTGTAGAAGTGTGGGGAAAAAAGGCATGTCGGCTTGTCTCATAGATCTTATTAGAAATCATGGGTTGGATTTCATTTGTCTCCAAGAAACAATGAAGCGGACATATAATGATAAGTTCTTTAGAAAAATTGATCCTAGTGGTTGTTTCTTCTGGAAATGGCTCCCTTCCGTTGGCAAATCTGGTGGGATCCTTTGTGGTGCAAAGCAAGATTCCTTTGGTGTCCTTGGACACAAGATTGGTGAGTTTATTTTGAGGTTGGACCTTTGGGATAATAACAAAAAATGCAAATGGTCCTTGCTAACTGTTTATGGTCCGGCTCATGATGATAGGAAGAATGAGTTCCTGGCCGAAATGTCATCCTTTTGTCATACGGTCGATTGTCCTTACATCATTGGTGGAGATTTTAATATTCTTAGACACTCCGGGGAGAAGAATAAAAAATCTTCCTTATCTCATTTTTCTGATGTTTTTAATTCAATAATTCATATGCTTGGGTTGAGAGAAATTCATATGTCAGGTGGTGCATATACGTGGTCTAATAATCAGAATAACCCAACTTTGGAGAAACTTGATAGGGTCCTTATGTCCCCCGAGTGGGAGAATGTGTTTCCTTTAGTTCATGTGAGGAAATTGGTGTCGGATATGTCTGACCATAGTCCTTTACTCCTCATGTCTGGCGACTTGAATGGTAATTCTTGGAAAAAAGAGAGTTTCGTTTTGACGTTTCTTGGCTTAAGAATAAAGATTTCTTAGCTGAGGTGGAAAAAATTTGGAGGAAACCGGTGAATAGTCATGATCCTATTGATATTATTAATATCAAGTTAAAGCGATTCAAAAAGCATTTTAAAGGATGGGGTTCAAGCTTGTTTGGTCATATCCGTAAGAAAAAAAAAGAACTCAAGGAGGACTTAACCTTGCTTGAAAAAATGGAAGAAGAGGCTATGCTTTCTCCTGATGAGTGTATTAGAAAGACTAATATCCTAGTTGAGCTTCAAAAGATTTATGCCGATGAGGAACTTTACTGGTTGCAAAGGTCGAATGAGAGGTGGCTCTTAAAAGGGGACCAAAATTCTGCTTATTTCCATAAGGTAGCTAATGGGAGGAAAAGGAAGAATGCTATTCACTTCCTCAAACATGGTGAGGTGAATATAGAAGGGACGAATAACTTGCTGAAACATGCCACAGACTTTTATAAAAACCTTTTTGGACCTGCTCCTGGTAATCTGTTACATCTAGATCCTTCCATTTGGTCTGATCATGAGACCTTGGATGACATTGATAATGCTGATTTGACTAGACCTTTCACGGTTGAGGAAATAGAAAATGCTCTATTTTCTATGAAGGTGAATCGCGCCCCTGGCCCGGATAACATCCCCATTGAATTTTTTCAATGTTGTTGGCAATTAGTAAAACCTGAGATAATGTACATGTTTCATTGCTTTCATAATGGAAACTTAGATATCAAAAGATTAAACTATGGGGTCATAACTTTGCTTCCTAAGTTGGCGGGTGCCGATAAAATTTCTCAGTATCGTCCCATTTGCTTGCTAAGATGCATTTATAAGTTGGTCACCAAAACTTTGACGTTGCGGTTAGAACCTTACTCTGATAAGCTCTTTAGCATTCAGCAAAATGCCTTTATTAAAAAGAGGAACATTATGGATGGGGTCTTATCTTTGCATGAACTGCTTAATTATACTCATGTGAAAAAACAAGCTGGGATTGTTCTTAAGCTCGATTTCGAGAAGGCCTATGATAAGGTAAATTGGAATTTCCTGTTAGAGTGTCACAAAATCAGAGGTTTTAATGACTTGTGGTGTTCATGGATTAAGCAATGCCTTTTCGAAGGGACGGTATGCGTGAAAATAAATGACGAAATGGGGCCCTATTTTCAGAGTTCTAAAGGGGTTCGTCAAGGCGATCCCATGTCTCCTACGTTGTTCAACCTCATAGCCGAATCCCTTACTAAGATGGTGTTAAGAGCCCAAGCTAATGAGATGTTGGTGGGGCTTGCTGCTGATATAATTCCCACTGGTGTGGCTGTGTTACAGTATGCGGATGATACGGTACTTTGCATCAATCATGATCCCGAGAAAGCCATAAATCTCAAGCTGTTGCTTTATTCCTTTGAGTTGATGTCTGGGTTAAAAATAAATTTTGAGAAGAGCGAAATTTTTACCATAGGGGGAGATAATAACATGGCTACTTTCTATTCTGATCTGTTTGGGTGTCAGGTTGGTTCTTTACCGATGAAATATTTGGGGGTTCCCATTTCTTCAGTAACTTTAAAAACATCAGATTGGGACTATGTTGATGGTAAACTTGTTAAGAAACTTGATGCTTGGGTTGGGAATTCGGTGTCATCTGGTGGAAAGAAAATTCTCATAGATGCTTGCCTGTCTTCTGTCTTATACTATCCGATGTCTATGTTCCTTTTTAATAAAACTTTCCTTGAAAAAGCGGATAGACATAGGAAAAGGTTCTTCTGGCAAAAAAGGAAAGACAAAAAAAGTTATCATATGGTTCGATGGGATAAAGTGTGTAGATCGAAAAATAAAGGGGGTTTAGGTATTAAGGACCTTCGAAGACAAAATATCAGCCTCCTAGTAAAGTGGTGGTGGAAACTTGATACGCATGAGGGTTTGTGGCAAAAAATTGTCAAAGCTAGGTATCTTAGGGGTAAAACGGTGGCTAGTGTGGCCGCCAGATTCAATGACTCTCCCTGTTGGAAAGCGTTGTTACAAGTGAAAGATCATTATTTTGCTGGTAGACGAATTTGTTTAAGGAATGGGAACATTATGAGGTTTTGGGAGGATTCTTGGGACGGTGAGCCACCTCTCTGTGATACTTTTCCTGAGCTCTATAACATCTGTCAAATGAAAGGGTGCACTATTAAAGATTTTGTAATCAAGAACCATTCCATGACTTTTCGGAGAAGATTACATGGCAGTATGGCTAACCAATGGGAGAGAATCCTAGGAATTTTTAATGGGCTTAATCTAACCAATGAAAGTGATTCTATTTTTTGGGATTTGACTAGTAATAAAGTGTTTTCCACCAAATCTATGTATGAGCATCTTGAAAAAGATTTAAATGGTCCAAACAATAAAATGATTTGGAAAGCTAAGATACCCCTAAAGATCCAAATCTTCATGTGGCAGGTGTTTAGAAACGCGATTCCTACTAGAGATAATATGCGCAAAAGAAAGTGGCCGGGTACTCCTGTTTGTTCGTTTTGCAAACAAGTTGAAAGTGTTGAGCATTTATTCTTTTCCTGTCCTATTGCCCGGGTTGCTTGGGCAACCCTGGGTAAATTCCTGGGAACATCCAGATGTCCCGGATCTCTTTGGCAAGCTATCTGTTGGTTCTATAAATTCTTGCCTGGAGGAGAGGGGATGTATATGGTTGGACTTGCTGCTATGTGCTGGTCTATTTGGACCTTGCGGAACAAAGTAACATTTGATGGTCATATAGTAAGGAACCCTATGGAACCTATCTTTATAATGTGCGCATTTGTACTGTATTGGGCAGGGTTGCAAGCTGATGGCATCAGAGGACAGGTGGTGCAGAGAACTGGGGAGCTCATGAAGATGGCGGCGGAGATGACAAAAAAGACCAAGATGGATGCTGATGGTTCCCGAGTGAGGATTGGAGACTGAAGCTTGTTGCTTTGAGTGCTGGCTTTAGTTGGTGATACTTATCTTTAGCCTGGATGTTTCTTTGTGTTAGCCTAGCTGGCCTTTGGTGGTATGCTTCCTAGTAGACTGGTTCCTGTTAAAGTTAGTTTCTGTTTTGCTGAGAGTTTGTTGGTGGTAACAGGTTTTCGTCCCATGGCGGTATTCTGATTTCGGAGTATCGCAGTGGGTTTCCTGTTACTGCCCCAACTCGCTTCTCTTTTCTCCTACCCCCTTTCTTGTTATTTCTGTGTAAGCAACGAACTGTGTATTTCCGTTTTAGCAATGAAATGGAAAGGGGTGAGAAGCCCGGTTGGAAAAAAAAAAGTTTCAGTAATGTTACTGTCTGTACAACCAGCGGCATATCACGACACATGCTAAATCTCCACACGCTGCGCCCCACCACCATTGAGAACAAGCAAGTGCGTGGGTGTTTGCCCTATGCCTGGGCGCTCCACGATAGTCACCTGGGGCGCGTCGACTGGGCCTCGCTTGGTCTCCACCGTCTGGCGAAAGGTGGGCCCCGTCTGGCGGAAAACGCGTCGCTCTTGTTTCTCTCACACAGCCCTCGCATCCTCCGAAACCCTACCCTCTCGCATCACATTTTTTGGCGGCGGCGGCTCCCCACGCGCTCCTCTTCCCCTAGATGTGGCGGCGGTCTGATGCGGGAGGTGCTACGCCCGGCATGGTCATTGGCGGCCGGAGCTCTAGAGGCAGCGGTAGCTCGACATCGACAGCGACGGCGTCCGGACATGTAGGAACTCTCTCCTCTCCCTCTCTCCAGCTACTCGAACCCTACCGTCGCCCCTCTTGGTCAACGCCGTCCGTCTCCTCCCACTGATGACCTCTCCCTGCTCCTTCTCCCCTCATAGCTTTTTCTTGAACAGGGAAGAAGGACGCGACCGAACTTAGAGAACGACCGGCGGAGAGAACATGCTCCATCCCATGACCCGCGCCGCTGCTCCAACCACTGCTTCGGCAACTGCTGCTGGTTCATGTACTTGACCGGGCCGCTGCAGCTCCAACCCATGAAAACAAGGTAGATTTCTGCCCTCATTTCCGTTCTTTGCTGTGTTTTCCTCATTAGCTATGGAATACAGCTAACTGAAGTTAATTTCTATAAAAGGTTGAGATGATCTACATGACAATCAGGCCTGCCAGTTCAACTTATGTTATGCACTTTTTTTTTTGTCATCTCTCACTGTTTTAGTTCCAGTTTAATTTGGTTCAGACCAAAGTAATAGTGACTCTTCTACATATATAGGTTAATGTTATTATTTCTTGCTTCAAAAAAGTACTTTTTGCTCAAGGGAATAAAGCTTATTCAGAGCCCATGAACTTGGCGCTGGTTGGCTTCTGAAGGTGCATCAAATTTTAAACGTACTGCGGTTCATGGAAGTTACTAGCGAAGAAAAATGTTTTTGACATTATAAGCAATACAAATTCACCCTTGCTCACCAACATCAGATCTTAATGCTCACATTAATCTATGCAATATGCACATAATTTAGAGTTCAGAAACTTATTAGACATTATTTTGAACACAAGGTATAATTTCTAACAATTATAGTGAACTATTATGCAGTTACGGCGAAGTCAAAGAATAAGGAGAAAGAAAAATCAGAGAAGGATCGGAGGCATCATTGCAGGTAAAATTATGTCATGTGTTTATTTTCTTCTTTTCAGAGATATTTTTTCTTGTCTGAGTCGACTATTGAGCAAGGTCAAATTACATAATACTATCAGAATTTTTAACATGTGGTATGGTGTTTGCCTGCGCATAACATCGTATATAATAATAAAGCTACTAAATTGATAAACAGATGTATGTTTTATCTTTGTCCTTTTCCTTCTATCACTGATCTTTAGTTACTGCAGGTGGAGCAAGGAGGAACAATCAGCAGATCTAGCATTTATTTTGCTCAAGCTACAGGTTATTGCTATAATAAACTGTGCCTTCATTCAACAGGCTATCATGGAGCTCTTATTGGGCACGGTACAGTAGCCTATTTAGCATTTAGTTATCTGGGTCCATGCATTTGAAAATTGGTATCCAAAACTGGCTTCATGTATTTGCAGTTGCAGCTAGATGATGACAAATTGGATCCTGCTCAACAACACCCCATTGTATAGAGGTTTTTTCACGGCAAGAGCATTTGTGTATTTTGAAATGCTTAGTCATGACCTGTAAGCAACTTCCACCAGGCATGTATTCACTAATACTTCTACAACTATTCCCTTTGTTAGTTGAATAATGAATAATGTGGTAACTTAAAGTCCCACTTTATAGGTATGTGCTAGAGAAAGAATGGCTTCACAAGTTTACGACAAAACTTTGACATGTTAGGTCTCATTTCCAGATGATGTTAAATTCCGTATGTATATGTCACCAACTTACGATATTATATCCATGGCGCACTCTGTTTAGATATTAGTGTATTGGTTGTCCATGAAGATGTTGGCATTGTTCACAGAAGCTAAAACCAAAATTATCCCGTGATTCCAAAGTGAGTTTCTTCCCCTCAAAATAAGCACTTGCTATGATTACCATTAGTATGCTATTACTTCTGGATATGGTTATGCTTGATGGATGAGGTGCTCATCATTTATTTGGTTTTAATTGGTTGTAACAATCAGTCGATGATATTATGCATCACCATCATGTTTCTGGCTTATTGAAATATGCTTCATGTAGTGGAGGTGGCGTTTTGGCTCATAGGAGCAAATGCTCCTATTATATAAAATAATTAAAAAACAATTTTAAAAATTTCAAAAAATTCTGACATAATTTTTTTGTTGTATATCGTGACATTCTATGTTAGTGCACAAGTTTTCATGGAGAAACAACATTTTATGTGGCGTGTACAAAAAAGATAAAAAAATGTCCTATACGTAGTCGTGTTATAGCATAAAAAATTGTCTTTTTTACTGGAGCCACAAATTTTTATAGTTTTTTTTGAAAACTTGTGTACGAACATAAAATGTGTAGATGTACATGAAAAATTTTAGTTTAGAATTTTTTGACACTTCGAAATGTTGATTCACACAATGAGAGCAAATGCTCCTATGAGCCAAAGTGAATATCCCTCATGTAGTTATCATTGTTCCTATAGTTGCTCTTGATTTCTTGAACCATCATGTTCTGGTGTGGTACTGGTATGTTCGTGTTTGCCCATAACACATAGTTTCCTTCGTGCGGGATTTTCCGCTATTACCACTTGCCATTTCTCATAGAAAGAAATTCAAGGTTGACGCATTCCGTGTCAATTAAGCACCATCTTTTCCTCTTTTTGAGATAATTGGCTTGTTTGGTAGTCCTACTCTTGAGCGCTACTGATGGTTAGAAGTGATCTGTACATATAGAATGGTTCGAATGGTTAGGTAAATATCGTGTTGTTGGTTAGAATCATGGGCATATGAATAAAAATTGTTGTTTTGGAAATGATACGTCATTTTATCCTATATGGTGATTCTTTTTACGAAATTATGTTGATCCTTTGGTTGGGGTAGTTTCTTCGGTTCCCTGTGGTTCAGCCAGTCTGCATAGTGTTGACCATGGCTACAGTAGCTGAAGGGTCTTATTATCTAAAGATGGCTTTCAAAAAAACCCAGTAGACTTCTTGGGCAAATATCTTTTTTGGCAGCTTGAGTTGTTTCAGCCTGCGGGGTTTCTCATGGCTTACTTGTAGCTACAATTTTGCTCCATCGTGTTGTATGGCTCAAGTTAGACGCTTAGCCTGGTTACCATTTTGTTTGTGCACCAAATTGTAGCTCCATTTTGGTCTTTTTGTATCTTGAATGACTGATAAACTTATACCCGGCAGATATATGCACTTGACAGTGCAAGCTGAGATCTTACCAGTCGCTATAGTCTGGGTCCTAGAAGTTTTACATGTGTTCTAATTTATTTTGGATTATTAGTTTTTAAGTGCTAAGATTACGTACTAAATATCACTAGCGTTTTCTCTTCTCAAGTTACATATATAGTTGAATATAGAAGTGGTTATTCTGCAGATCAGCAATATAGTGGTTCTTCATGAATATGAGTTTCTCACAAGCAGTGTGAATTAACTACTGGTGTCGTAGCATTTTGTGTAGGATTATAGGTACAATGGTTCATGTTCTACATAAATTAGCATTCTGTGTAGCATTTTTTCATATTGTTCATGAATATGAGTTTCTCACAAGCAGGGTGAGTTCCTCACAATGCCCACTGGTTCCATACTTCGTATTTCCTGTCTCCATCAAATTTATGTATATCTTTCTCTGAATTCAATCTCTATTTGCCTATATTGTTGACTCTATAGATACAGTATACATACATGATTGTTCAGTTTTACCTATTTAATATATTATTGGAAATCATGGATCTAAATAAAGGTTACATTGGGGATTGATCATTTGTAGAATGCTTCCACTGAGATATGTGACTAGATATTTACTTGTGGTTTTGTTGTTAATGCTAAGTAATCGATATAACAAACTTGCATTCATTCTTCAGTTGGATAGGCTGGAAGGTTGGAAAGTGTGATTGGATGGTATCACTCACACCTTGGTTATGGATGATGGTTGGCATACATGCTGGACGATAGTCGGAGCGAGGCAAACTGCACACTGGAAAACAACCGGAGCAAGGCCACGAGGACTAGGCCAACTGCCATGGACCACAATCAGGACAACACCGCTGCCAAGCAGCCAGTGACACACGCTGAAGCATCTCTGCAGTACACTGCAATTGCCTGCGAAGCATGAGATATTTGAGCTAACAAATGGTTAATTGGTTTCAGCGCATAGGGTGGCCATTGGTGAGGGCATACATGATTGAAGGAACACCTTCCATGCAGCAGTAGCAGCCAAGAAGGCTGAGAAGCTATTTCTGAAGGTGAGGATTGATGGGGTGCCATACATTAGTAAGGTCGCCCTCCGGATGTACAAGGGGTATAGGGAGCTTAGAGAGGCGCTAGATTTGCTCTTCTCTGCCCAGTCCTTCTGACTAGCTCGCCGTTGCTTGCTTGTAGAAAATGTGCCATGTCAGTAAGTACCTTATCTCCCCCATCTTGTCATGCTTGAGTGCTCAGTGATATTTCCGCTTATTATAGTCTTGAATGGGTGTATTGTTTTCACCTGATCTCTGAACTGTAGATTGTTAATGCACTTCTTTGGAGAGAGGAAACTGTTGCTTCTGTTGGTTAATTTATAAGCTTTGCATCTTTCATGTTGGTCGTTTTACAGGTTTTGCCAAGTTGATGAGATTTGGAGACATGAGCTCTATAAGAACTCTGTAGGAACTCAAAGTCCATGTAAGGAACAGTGCCTGAATAATTTGAAGCATGCCACTTCTTTTGATATCCATTTTAAAATTTACTGTTATATTGGTTACTTTGATGTGCAGGGTTAAGCTGTACTTGCTTCCAGAAATCTTCAATCAATTCAAAAATCACATTCGAAGCAAAGCACCAAGGTCACTTGATGACTCCCATCAGATAAAGTCAAGGTAAACATCCTACTTTAGGTGATATATATATTCTCTTATAGTTGGCAGAAATTTTTGATATAAAAGAGATTAACTTGACAGTTTCCCTTCAATTAACTAATTCAAATATGTGATGTGATATATATTCTCTCACTGCCATCATTCTCAGAATATATATGTAGCTCCTGCTAATCAGGTTAACTGTGAAGACATATGTAACTCTTGCTAATTAGAATATTGTATATAACAAGAAGATAACCTTTCCTGTGAGTCAATTGAATTTCCTTTATGGACAACATACTGTATATTCATTTTTGCTACAAAATCTATTATTTTTCTAGGGCATGTAAAAACAAGTTAGGTATGTAATTTCGAAGTTCTCACTAAGGTTAGTTTGCCCACTGTTTTTTTGGTTTACAGATATTGAGCTAAGGATCGAACCATGCATTGGTCAAATTCCCTAATATTTGTTCAGATTGTATGATTGTGTGGATCTACCATTTGTAATAATGTATTATATTCCACATCGGTGGGACTACCTTCTTACAAGTATGCGAGATGCATGTATCAGTGCTCTGATGTAATCTTGGATCCTATATAAATGCAATTACAACTATTTTTATGTCCCCATGTTTCATTTATCCAAGTGACCAACACGATAGTACTATATTTTACTATAAGTTTGTGTTAGTTGACCATCACAATATTCAGATTGGGTTGCCCCTGACCGGCGAGGAGGCGCCCCATGGGGCGCCCCAACCACTAGTGTATTATCACTTGCACCACCGCGACAACGGCCGGCGGCCGTGCACGGTCCGCGGCTAGCACGCGCTCATCGTCACGCTCGGCGAACGGCGCCTGTCTGCACGTCGGGCACGTCGGCCTCGCGTCAAGCCACCGGTCGATGCAGTGGGCGTGGAAGCCGTGGTTGCAGCGCGGCAGCACGCGCAGCTGCTCCCCGCGCGCGAACTCGGCGAGGCAGATGGCGCACTCCGCCCGCGACGAACCGGCCAGCTCGAGCCCCTCCGAGTAGGCCAGGCACGGGAGCACCCCACGCTTCCTGCTGTCGCCACCGCCGCCACCCCCTCGGGCGCGTCGCGCCGGCTCCTGCGGTGTGGCGGTGGATCCGTACGGCCCGTACCACGCGCGGGCGGCGACGCGGAACGCACACTGGAGCACGACGTGGGTCGCGATCGCGCAGAAGAGGGCGCAGATCAGGAGCGCGAGGAGGAGGATGGCGTTGGTGTTCAGCCACGCGAGCGCGCTCTCGGCGTCGGGAGAGGCCACCGCCGGCGGCCAGGCGTCGGGAGTGGAAATGCCGGGCGCCGCAGGGGCGGGCGACGGGCTCGCCGTTGGCGCCATGGGCAGAAGCTTCCTGGAGTGGCGCGGCGGAGAGGAGCTCTGCATTCGTAGCTGGGAGGAGAGCGATCATGCATGCGTGGCAGTGTGAGTGGGAGTGAGATACTGGGATTGTGCCGGGAGAGATGCACGGATCCGCCTCTCTTATATAGAAGGCGGCTACGTGACAGGAATGGCAGTAGAAGCTCTGCCTCTGGGATATGATAGTGGCTGGGACCTGGGATAGACTAATCGGAGATATTTGGGGTCGCAATCTATCGAAGCTCGTCGGTAAGTAAAGATGGTGGTACGTCTTAATGCTGCGTGGGTGCGCTACAAGTGCAGCCAAAGATAAGATGCATGTCAGGCAGGGGTGGCCAGGAAAGAGACGCCACCAACTTACAAGCGCAACTAGCGTGTGAGGATCCAACTAGCTTGCCTCTTCTTCCGCCGCCGAAGGGGGTCGGTCGGCAAGCGGTGGCGTGAGGGCCGCTTGCTCGGCCTGAATAAAGGCGGCGGTTCTAGGATCCCTCTCGCATCAACATAGAGAATTACTTGATGCCGGTCTTCCTTGATTTGGCCGGACTGTCGGGTTTCGGAAGACTCAGCCGACGAACTCCAACGAACGACATGCCGGAGATTTCCAGTTCGAATGAGTTTCTGTCACGTATAACCGTGTTTTTTCTGAATGTTTGGTTTTAGGGGGAGCAATACGAAGCTTTGCAGTTTGTTATCATCATGTGACATGTCTTTAGTCCCATGGTGAAGTTAGTCGCGGAGAATGGCATGAAGGCCGTGATCTGGGGACATAACGGTGGTTCGAGTCCTGATGACGATGAGGTTTTGGCTTGGTGATCTATGACTTGGAGCAGTGGCAGCGCAAAGTGGGGGCGACAACGCAAAAGAAATTCATAGTCCAAACTTGAAGGGTGAAAACCCAAGGCCTGACTTTAATTATTTGTGTCTGGCAATGATCTTATTGAAGACATCATTTTTCCCTTATCGGAGGCATCGTTTTTGGAGAAGATGGGTTTTTTTGTGTTGTCTTGGTAGTGTTTGGTCCGCCGTTAAAAGAATAGATCACTGTAGCAGGGCTTTTCTTCCTATAATTCTTCTTTATTTTTTGGTTGTGTGCATCCTATTGCGATTAGGGCACTGCGTTGTTGCAAAAGCTATATGTAATTAGTATCTTCACGATATTAATATACTTCCTTTATCAAAAAAATATTACACAGGGGCAACTCGCAAGCTACAACACATACTCCTTTCATTCATAATTGCGTTGTGTTCTAGGTTTAGGCAATGTCAAAATTTATTAAGGTTGACAAAGAAATAAAAAATCAATATTCATTATATCAAATACATAAACTTTAATAGTATATTTTGTGATAATTCTAATACAATACATTATATATATATATATATATATATGTTAATATTTTTACTACATTTTAGTTAAACTTCACAAAGTTTGACTTTAACTAAACTAATAATGCGAGGTAATTGTGAATAGAGGAATTACACTAGCTAGCAGCTGTTTACTAGAAAGAAGTTGACAAACTTGGCACTGGACAACAAACACATATATTTGCAGTTTAGGAGTTGGAAACTAAACCCTGGCTACTTCACCAAGAATCAGAGTACTTCAAAAAAAAATTTAAAATGATGAGAAGTGTCAAACGAGTGTCACTAGGCAGGCACGGATGACAAAACAGCAGAGCCATCCATAAAGCAGCTAGCTCCAGATTGTCATTTTCGCTAGCCCTGATTAAACTAGAGTTTCCATGGCCAAATCCTAACCGCTGCATCCCCCGATCTTCGGACGTGCATGGCTTTGCTTTACACCAACACAAGGTCAATCCTGATCGTCAGCCGCACCTCCCATCATTTGAGACCAAAGATTAAGAACCCATCAGGATCCAGCAAATTGGGATTCTCACAAGCCTCCACTAACTGCGACCTGTAGGCGGACGGGACGAGAGCAAGTGGCTGGGAAGCGGCCAGGTTGGCGGTGACTTGTCAACTCGTGAGTGGCAGTCGAGACGGCGTGTCTCCATGTCATCGTCCGATGTGTCTGTGCCTGGAGGTCGAGCCTTCCGGGCTAATCAACAGCCATGCAATACTCCCACTTCGCTCTGTGGGCTACTATGGGCCACGTGGAGCGCACTTGGGCAGCAATGGTGACCCTAGTGCTTTGTAAAAAAAATATTAGTCGTTCTAGAAATAACTTATAGGCACGTGTCTACTTATAGGCAAAATCTTAACTTTCCTTCGTTACAACAAAAAAAATACTCCACTTTTCATTAAAGTAAAAAATGGTTCACCTAGAAATAAAGGAATGCATGGGTATTCAAACAAATCAGACCAACTTTCATAGGATGGAAAGCAGGCTTCTTTCAAGATATCACCATGCTTATGCATAGGGTGAAAAGTAGTGTAACTGACAACTTAGTTTTATGGCTTGATTCTCTTCCATAGTTGTTCTCTGTATATATTATACATATTGTATTTTTCCTTTTTTATTGTAAGTAAGTGGACCTTGGACGTTTTGATAAAGTGAGGCTATGGGGGGCTCCCCCGCAGTAGAAAGTTTCAAAAAAAAAAAGGAAAGATCATCGGACATAGATCTCGTCGGATACCTCGCCGTAGACATTGTAGTACAAAATTTATACTAAAGTAGCCAAACCACGAAATATTTGCAACACCGCCGGCGCCGCTGACTGTTTGCAGCACCGCCGATGTCCATTTGCAGCTCTGGCGAACAACCTTTGCAACTCCGACAAGCAGCCTTTGTAGCACCGCCGCTGACAATTTGCAGCTACGGTGAAAAACCTTTGCAGCACTGTTGATAACCATTTGCAGCACTGCCACAGACGGTTTGCAGCATCATCGATGCCCATTTGCAGCTCGCCTTTGCAGCTTCGGCGAGCAACCTTTTGCAACACCGACTTCCTTCATTCATAGCTCTAGCAGGTGTCGTTTATAGCTCCTCCGGCCAGCCTTTGCAGCTCTTGGGACAGAAGATTTCCTTGTGCCAGAACACCGCCTGTCGTTGTAGCACCACCGGACTCCGCTCGTAGCACCGCCGGCCTGCTGCCGGAGCTCCACCGCTATGCCTGGCAGCACAACCCCATGCACCATAGTATCAGCTCATCCCGGAGCCACCCCCGCGAGCTCCGCCTCACCGGATTGCCGGCACCAAGGGAGCTTGGGTTACGGGCCTCCGTCGTAGCCTCCATCTCTCACGACCCCGAGCGCCGAGAGGATAAGAGCTCCGGAATCCGCCACATCCTCTATATCTAGCGATGGCCGGAGCCAGGGCGCTAGGTGCCACCTCCATCTTCGGTGATAGAAGGGCATCGTGGACTTCGCACCACTCATGGGTGGCACGAGCTGCCTCCATCTAGCCACGAGCGTCTCCAGGGGCTCAAGGTTGGAGTAGCAGGGTCAGGGAAGCTGCAACGCGGGGCAAGCTCCATGCCTTCTGGGAACACCAATGGCTACCGAAGCTCCACGTGGTGGCGTCCTCATCAGAGGCCGTGCGAGCAGGGTAGGGCGATGGTAGGAGGTGTGTGTGTGGAGCACACCAAGCAAGTTCTCAACAACACGAAGAGTCGAACCTCCATTGCTAGTCCTCCAATCCAGCCTTCACGATATTCCCCGCCTCTAATTCACCATGGACCAGAATGACATCTGATGGCAAAACAGAGCAGAGCTTTGCGCCGCTCCCTCTAGAACCAAACGATCGAAATAAAATTATGTGTGCGCACGACCGAAGACCACCCGATCCAGCGAACTCCAGGCATAAGTTGCACTGTTACATTCGCCGGCGGAGCCTTCCAGAACACATCACTCCGGCCAAATCTAGACGAACAAGCCTCAGGCAGGACTTCCTCTTTGCACAAGAGAGACCCTATGACCTCCACCATTATTCAGGTCAGGCCCCAGCGCCGCCGACCATCCCAGGCAGGCCGAGGCAAAGCGGCGACACCAAGCGAATGGGCAACGCCTTGCAGCCGGCCGATCCTCCACCGGTGACAACCAGGATGGGCATGCCTTCCCCGACCATTGCCGGTTTCCATGCCTCCCCACCTCGCCGCCGGGATTCGGTGCCAAATCGTTAGATCCACCACCCCATCCTTAGGCCGACCATCTCCAGCGAAGAAGAGGACCGCCTTTGAATGTCCCTAAAAAGGATTTGATATCTATGTGGGATTAAGGAGCCACATGTGGTGTGCCTCTCCAATACCTCTTTGTTTGTTGTTCTCCCATCATGAATGCACGAACATGAACAAAAAACAATCAAACGTTGATCTGATCTCACGGACAATAGAGGTGAAGTCCTCCACTGTTGCTTTGGACATCATCAACAATCCCCCTGCAGTCTGAAGCCACTATCACATTGTTGCAATGCAAGTCAGCTGCCAATGCTAAAGCTTTGCCAAGGCGTCAAGTGCCCTAGGATAAGAAATCCCGTCACATGTCACAGCCGAGGCTCCGAGATAAACCCCCTCACATCTCTCATATTAGAGTTCCTACAAATTACGCTATAAGACCCAATATTAGAGTTCCTAAGAACCGCGCCATCAACCTTGATCTTAAGTAAACCCGTTGGAGGAGCCGACCACTTAGTAGCCGAGCCTGAATCCTTTCAGACTGTGCTTTACCTGGAGCTTTTGCAGCATTCACATCAGATGAACTGTGCGTGAGGCATATACTCAAGCATTGCGTGAAGCTGTACGCGGGCAAGTTCAGCCCATCACTGCTAGTCAGGCTTTGAGATATATTCGCAAAGATTGGAAGCCCGAATTGATCACAAGGCCTAGCTGCCACACATGGGCTGCTGCGGCCGGAAAGAGTAAGCTTCTCTTTCAGTCGACGAGCCGAGGAGAGGATCATCAATAATAACCACACAAATTTTTTTTTTCTTGCAAACAGAAATTCCTCTAGAAATCGATGTCTCACAGAGACGCAATTGTCAGTTTGTCACAAGACAACTAAACAAGCTTGGACCAGAACATAACATTAAGATCAAGGAATTGGCGACGGCGACGGCGACTGGCTGCTGTGCACATCTCCATAATACAGGCGACGACGGTCTGGTCCGGCGTGTATCCCATTCGGGTTCTGCCTGGCATTGGGCCCGTTCGGCCGGTGCTCGCGCCTGGCTTGGTGGTTCCCGTCGTCGAGGTTCGGGCAACGGTGCATGCGCCCGGCTTGGTGGTTACCGTCGTCGAGGTTTGGGCAACGGTGCATGCGCCCGGCTTGGTGGTTACCGTCGTCGAGGTTTGGGCAACGGTGCATGTGCCTGGTTTGGCGGTTCCCGTCGTCGAGGTTAGGCCGGTGCTCGCGCCTGGCTTGTTGGTTCCCGTCGTCGAGGTTCGGCCTGTGCTGGCGCCTGGCTTGGTGGTTCCCCTCGTCGAGGTTCTGCAGGTGCTCGCGCCTGGCTTGGTGGTTTGCGGCATTGGCCTGTTCGAAGTCGCCGGCGTCACGCGCGTACGGATGGGGATGGCGAGGCCGAGCTGCAGGAAAGTGTCCACGACCACGAGGCGGCTCCCTGTTGTAGTGATGACCAAAGCCGCCGTTCTGAGCTTCTTGCGCCGGAATCTGCCGCCCGACGTACGGATGGTCCTCCTCCCTGTCACGCTGCCCTGCGAGCTGGTTGGAAGAAGAAAACGAGTGCCGTTGCGCTCGGAAATTCGGCGTTTCGTAGCCACGATCCCCGCGGTAGATGCGGTAGCCCTGCGGCCTCTCGTTGCCACGGTATCCCCTCTGGTCATGGTCGTTGTATGGCGTGTACCTTCGAGGCGGCGCGTCCTGGACGCGCATCACCGGCCCGCCATGGCTTCTCCCGCTACCGTCGTTACGGCGGGGCTGCGGGTAGGCCGCGGGCGGAGTACGCCGCCGCCTCCCCGCAGAGAATAACTCATTGGGGTCGTAGTTGCCGTTTGCCCAGTCGATTCTCCGATCATAGAGCGACGAAGACGCGTCGCCTGTCCTCCCGTTGGCGTGAGTACGCGATGGCGATGACACCGACGACGATCGCGCCGGAAACGTCGAAGGCGGCGGCGGTGGCGGCAGATCCGCCTCGCTGTTCGGCCACGACGACGTTCTCCCGTCGGAACGGCTCGGGGAAAACGGAGCCGTGCTGCCATGCACGTCCGCGCAAGGGGACGGGCGCGCCGTGGCCGTGGCCGTGGCCGTGTCGACAACGGCCTGGACGACGGGTGGGGCGACGGCCACCTCGGCCTGGGGCGCAGCAGAGGAGCTTCTCGCCATCGTCGCCGGCGATTGTGTTGGCGAGGACGACCCATTGACCGCAGGCGGGTGCAGATCGATCTCCCCCTCCTCCACCTCCTCGTCCTCGTCGTCCGAGACGTCCAGGTCTAGCATCTCAGGCGCCCAGCTAGGAGGCGGCGAAGCTTCAGCCTTGCCGTCATTGCCATCGCGCGTGGCTTCACCCTCGGGAGGAGGCGGCGAGGGCTCGCGCGCCGTCGCCACGTCGAGATCCTCCTCCGGAGGGGCCTCGTTCAGGTCGAAATCAAACATCAGCTGTATTTTGCTTCCCCTGGCGGCGCACGTATCTGATCTGCTCGATTCGTTAGGTTTACTTCAAATATAAAGGCCCAAAACGAGTCCAAATCCGAAAAGAAACAGAACACATCGATCCCGGCACCATACCGACTCGGTGTACTCCACAAATTCAAATTCGAAAAGAAACAAAACTCCAGTACGTGACGTCCATCTGAAAAGAAAACGAGCTACATCTGCAGTACGTGTCCTGTGTAAGGACTCACGGCGGCGCCAAACATTCAGAGCGTATGCGCGATCACATCTCTCGTTGTTATTTCAGGAGTGGACTTGAGTGGGTTTTTCTGGAGAATATGATGAAAAAATTAGGCTTTTTTGAAAGATGGATCTCTATTATAATAGCTTGTGTTCGATCGGTAAGATACCAAATAAGATTTAACTCTGATGAAACATACATGTTTGTTCCTACAAGAGGGTTCCATCAAGGGGATCTTCTATCTCCTTATTTGTTCCTGCTATGTGCGGAGGGATTGTCCAGTCTCCTGTTGTATGAAGAAGTTGGTGGCATCGATGGGGTAATGGTGTGCAGAAATGCACCATCAGTTTCACACCTTTTATTTGCTGATGATTCTCTAATCATCATGAAAGCAGACATGAACAATGCAGCTTCCTTGCAACAAGTGTTGGATATTTACTGTGCAAATTCAGGTCAATTGGTGAGTTTGGCTAAATCAAGTATATTTTTTTCTCCGAATACTAATTCCCTCTTGAGAGCAGAAATATATGAAGCCCTTCATATCGATACGGAGGCTTTGTCTGATAAATATCTAGGACTGCCGGCTTTGGTAGGAGCGGAAAGAAGTGACTGTTTTGAGCATCTTATTGAGAGAATTATCCAGAGGATTAATGGATGTAAGGAGAAGCTTCTATCCATAGGTGAAAAAGAGATCTTATTGAAAGCAGTGGCTCATGCCATCTCTGTCTATGCTATGTCAGTGTTCTTGATACCAAAGGGTGTTTGCAAAAACATGATGGATGCAATCTCGAAATTCTGGTGGGGAGATGATGAAAATAGTAATAAGTTGCACTGGTATGCATGGTGGAAATTATGCTACCCCAAGAATGAAGGTGGTATGGGCTTTCGGGGCTTTCACTCCTTCAACCTTCCTATGTTGGCAAAACAAGTGTGGAGATTGATAACTGATCCAGATTCTCTATGTGCTCGAGTTTTGCGAGCCAAGTATTACCCAGATGGCAATATTTTGAAGGCTGGGCCTAAGGCCGGTTCCTCCTTTACTCGGCAGAGTATTCTTGCAGGAGTTACAACTTTTAAAAGAGGTTATGTTTGGAGGGTTGGCAATGGAGAGAAAATTAATATTTGGACTGACCCATGGATCAATTGTAGTCCTAATAGAATGATCACTTCTCCCAGTGGAAATTCGGTTTATACCAAAGTGTCTGATCTCATAGATCCTACTACGGGACAATGGGACCTGGACATACTCAATAGTCTGTTCAATTCCTTGGATGGCACGTATTCTGAGCATCCCTATCAATACCCAAGGATTCGATGATTTCATTGCCTGGAGTGCTACTAAAAATGGCAAATATACTGTCTGGTCTGGTTACTATCTACAATGGCGCCATCAGTTTGGGCCTTCGACGGGACAGTTTGTGTTGGGATACGTTGCATAGAAAACAAAAATTTTCCTACCGCGAGAACGCAAACCAAGCCAAGATGCAATCTAGAAGATGGGAGCAACGAGGAGATGATCGAGACTCACCCTTGAAGATTTCCAAAGCCTACAAGATGAGGCTCTTGTTGCTGCGGTAGACGATCACTTGCCGCTTGCAAAAGCGCGTAGAAGATCTTGATCACGGTGCCACGATCGGGCAGCATCCGTCTCGGTCACACGTTGTTGATGAAGACGACGTCCTTCTCCCCCAGCGGGCAGCAGAGTATTAGCTCTGCTGAATCCGGCACGACGGCGTGGTGGCGGTGGCGATGGAGAACTCCGGCTCGGCGGAGAGAGGAGGAGGAGGTGGGCGGCTAGGGTTTGGGAGAGGGGAGGCGGGGGTGCGGCCACCTTGTGGTGTTGGGGTGGCCGGCCCCCTCCCCTATGCCCCTCATTATATAGGTGGAACCCCAAGTGTTGGACTACAAGTCTTCGAATAAGACCCGAACCCAAACCCTTCCATGTAGTAGGGAAACCTACCCAAGGTGGGACTCCCACCCAAGTGGGATTCCCACCCTTCCATGAAGGGGGTGGCCCCCTTGGTGGAGTCCACCTTGGACTCCCCTCTAGGGTTGGCCGGCCATGGGGAGGTGGAGTCCCTCCGGGACTCCTCCTTCCTTAGTGATTTCTTCCGGACTTTTCTAGAACCTTCTAGAACCTTCCATAAATGCACCGGATCATTTCCAAACTTGGAATATGACTTCCTATATATGAATCTTATCCTCCGGACCATTCCGGAACTCCTCGTGATGTCCGGGATCCCATCCGAGACTTCGAACAATACTTCGAACTCCATTCCATATTCAAGTTCTACTATTACAACATCAAACCTTAAGTGTGTCACCCTACGGTTCGTGAACTATGTGGACATGGGTGAGAACTCTCTCCGACCAATAACCAATAGCGGGATCTGGAGATCCATAATGGCTCCCACACATTCAACGATGACTTAGTGATCGAATGAACCATTCACATACTTGTCTGAGGTTTGATCATCGGTATCACTCTATACCTTGTTCAACTTCGTCTCCTGACAAGTACTCTTTACTCGTACCGTGGTATGTGGTCTCTTATGAACTTATTCATATGCTTGCAAGACATTAGACGACATTCCACCGAGAGGGCCCAGAGTATATCTATCCGTCATCGAGATGGACAAATCCCACTGTTGATCCATATGCCTCAACTCATACTTTCCGGATACTTAATCCCACCTTTATAACCACCCATTTACGCAGTGGCGTTTGATGTAATCAAAGTACCTTTTTTGGTAAAAGTGATTTGCATGATCTCATGGTCGAAAGGACTAGGTAACTATGTATCGAAAGCTTATAGCAAATAACTTAATGACGTGATCTTATGCTACGCTTAATTGGGTGTGTCCATTACATCATTCATATAATGATATAACCTTGTTATTAATAACATCCAATGTTCATGATTATGAAACTAATCATCTATTAATCAACAAGCTAGTTAAGGGACTCATTGTTGTGTGCATATCACACATGTATCAATGTTTCGGTTAATACAATTATAGCATGGTATATAAACATTTATCATAAACATAAAGATATATAATAACCACTTTTATTATTGCCTCTTGGGCATATCTCCAACAGTCTCCCACTTGCACTAGAGTCAATAATCTAGATTACATTGTAAGGTACCTAACACCCATGGCATTCTGTTGGTCATGCTTTGCCCTCGGGAGAGCTTTAGTCAACGGATCTGCTACATTCAGATCAGTGTGTACTTTGCAAATATTTACTTCTCCATCTTCGATGTACTCGCGAATCGAATGATAACGTAGCTTGATATGCTTCAGCCTCTTGTGTGACCTTGGTTCTTGTGCATTGGCGATGGCACCCATGTTGTCACAAAGATGACTAGTGGGTCCAATGCACTAGGAACCACACCGAGCTCTACAATGAACCTCTTCATCCATACCGCTTCGATGAAGCCGCTATGTACTCCGATTCTGTTGAAGACTTCACCACCGTGCACTGCTTCGAGCTTGCCCAGCTTACTGCAGACCATTCAATATAAACACGTACCCAGACTGTGACTTAGAGTCATCGGATCGTGTTCCAACTTGCATCTGGTAGGTTACAACGAGCTCTTGGTCACCTCCATAACAAAGAAACATATCCTTAGTTCTTTTCAAGTACTTCGATATTCCAGTGTTCCATTCCTGGATCACTTTGATATCTGCTAGTCAAACTAACAGCATGTGCTATATCCGGTCTTGTACATAGCATGGCATACATGATAGAGCCTACTGCCGAGGCATAGGGGATCCGACTCATCCTTTCTCTTTCTTCGCGTAGCCGGACCTTGAGTCTTACTCAAGACCTTGCCTGGTAACATAGGTAAGAATCCTTTCTTACTTTCGTCCATTCTAAACTTCTTTAGAATCTTGTCCAGGTATGTACTCTGTGATAGCCCTATTAGGCGTCTTGATCTATCTCTATAAATCTTGATGCCTAATATATATGATGCTTCACCAAGGTCTTTCATTGAAAAACTATTATTCAAATAACCTTTTACATTGCTTAATAGTTCTATATCATTCCCAATCAATAATATGTCATCTACATATAATATCAGGAATGCTACAGAGCTCCCACTCACTTTCTTGTAAATACAGCCTCTCCATGATACTGTATAAACCCGAAGTTTTTGATCACCTTATCAAAGCGTCGGTTCCAACTTCTCGATGCTTGCTTCAGTCCATAAATTGAACGCTGAAGTTTGCATACTTTGTCAGCATTTTTAGGATCGACAAAACCTTTGGGTTGTACCATATACAACTCTTCCTCAATGTCTCCATTAAGGAACGCCGTTTTGATATCCATCTGCCAAATCTCATAATCGAAAAATGCAGCTATTGCTAACAAAATCCTCACAGATTTTAGCTTCGCTACAGTGAGAAAGTCTCATCGTAGTCAACACCTTGAATTTGTCAGAAAACCTTTGCGACAAGTCGAGCTTTATAGACAGTAATATTACCATCAGCATCTGTTTTTCTCTTGAAGATCCATTTATTCTCGACAGCCTTGCGGCTATCAGGTAAGTCTACCAAAGTCCATACTTTGTTATCATACATGGATCCCATTTCGGATTTCATGGCTTCTTGCCATTTGTTGGAATCTGGGCTCATCATCGCTTCTTCATACGTCGCAGGTCTTCATCATTGTTGTCCACAATCATGACATTTAGATAAGGATCATACCAATCAGGAGTGGCACGTTCCCTTGTCGATCTACGAGGTTCAGCTATCTCATTTGATGTTTCATGATCATTATCATTAGCTTCCTGTTTGTAGGCGGCACAGAACAACTTCCGGTACTGCGCTACTCGATCAACAAGTGAAGATTCATCAATCTCATCGAGTTCTACTTTTCTTCTAGTCACTTCTTTAGTGAGAAATTCTTTCTCAAGAAAGGTTCCGTTCTTAGCAACAAAGATTTTGCCTTCGGATCTGTGATAGAAAGTGTACCCTATAGTTTCCTTAGGGTATCCTATGAAGACGCATTTCTCCGCTTTGGGTTCTAGCTTGTCCGGTTGTAACTTCTTTACATAGGCTTCGCAACTCCAAACTTTAAGGAACGACAGCTTAGGTTTCTTATTAAACCATAATTCATACGGTGTCGTTTCAACGGATTTTGATGGTGCTCTATTTAAAGTGAATGCGGCTGTCTCTAATGCATAACTCCAAAATGATAAAGGTAAATCAGTAAGAGACATCATAGAACGAACCATATCTAAGAGAGTTCGATTACGACGTTCGGACACACCGTTTCGTTGAGGTGTTCCCGGCGGTGTCAATTGTGAAAGTATTCCGCATTTCTTTAAATGCATGCCAAACTTATAACTCAGATATTCACCTCCGCGATCAGATCGTAGAAATTTAATCTTCTTGTTACGTTGATTTTCTACTTCACTTTGGAATTCCTTAAACTTCTCGAAAGTTTCGGATTTATGTTTCATGAAATAGATATACCCATATCTACTCAGATCATCTGTGACGATAACCACCGCGCGATGCTACACTCATTGGTCCGCACACATCGGTATGTATGATTTCCAATAAGTCAGTAGCTCGCTCCATAATACCAGAGAATGGAGTCTTAGTCATTTTTCCCATTAGACATGCTTCGCATCTATCAAGTGACTCAAAGTCAAGTGATTCAAGTAATCCATCGGTATGGAGTTTCTTCATGCTTTCACTCCAATATGACCAAGACGACAGTGCCACATATAAGTAGAATTATCATTCAATTTAATTCGCTTAGCATCAATGTTATGTATATGTGTATCACTACTATCGAGATCTAACAGAAATAAGCCATTTTTTCAGGTGCTCGACCATAAAAGATATTATTCATAAAAATAGAACAACCATTATTCTCAGACTTGAATGAATAACCGTCTTGCATTAAACAAGATCCAGATATAATGTTCATGCTCAACGCGGGTACAAAATAACAATTATTGAGGCTTAAAACTAATCCCGAAGGTAGATGTAGAGGAAGTGTGCCGACAGATCACATCGACTTTGGATCCATTTCCAACGCGCATCGTCACTTCATCCTTTAGTAGTCTTCGTTTATTCTTTAGTTCCTGTTTCGAGTTACAAATATGAGCAACCGAACCAGTATCAAATACCCAGGTACTAGTACGAGAACCGGTAAGATAAACATCTATAACATGTATATCGATATATCTTCTTTCTTCTTCTTGACAAGGCCGCTCTTCGATCCGCCAAATACTTGGAGCAATTACGCTTCCAAGGTCCCTTCTCCTTGCAATAGCACTCAGCATCAGGCTTAGGGCCAGTCTTAGGTTTCACAGAGGCGTGGCAACTTTCTTGCCACCCTTCTTGAATTTTCCTTTAGACTTGCCCTGTTGAAACTGGTGGTCTTGTTGACCATCAACACTTGGTGCTCTTTCTTGATCTCAATCTCAGCAGATTTCAGCATGGCGAAGAGTTCAGGTAATCTTTGTTCATGTTCTGCATATTGTAGTTCATCACAAAGTTCTTGTAACTAGGTGGCAGTGATTGAAGGACACTATTAATCCCCAGTCTGTTAGGAATCACTATTCCCAAGTCACTGAGTTTCTTCGCATGCCCGGTCATGGTGAGCATGTGCTCACTAACGGAGCTGCCTTCTTCCATCATGCAATCGAAGAAGTGTTTCGATGCTTCATAGCATTCCACGGCCGCATGAGTTTCAAAGATAGTTTTCAACTCATTGACCAACTCATGAGGATCGTGGTGCTCAAAACGTTTTTGAAGATCGGCTTCCATCGCACAGATGGCATACGAACTTGAGAGTACCGTGTTTTCCGAGTCGTAAACATTCTTTACTTCATCGGTTTCAGTTTCTGCAGGAGGGTCACCTAGCGGTGCATCAAGCACATATTGCAGGTTTCCACCATTGAGGAAGATCCTCACATGACGGAACCAGTCGGTGAAGTTGCTACCATTGTTCTTAAGCTTTTCTTTCTCTAGGAACTGGTTAAAATTGATTGGGGACGCCATATCTACAACATATATTTGCAATAGTTTAGACTAATGTTTATGATAAATTTAGTTCAAATTTTAATTCAACATAATTAAAAACTAAGTGAACTCCCACTCAAAACAATATCCCTCGCATTGTCTTAGTGATCACACGAACCAAATCCACCACATCAAGTCCGATCATCACGAGACAAGATGTAATTTTAATGGCGAACACTCAAAGTGTTCATCATATCAATCATATGATTCATGCTCTACCTTTCGGTATCACGTGTTCCGAGACCATGTCTGTACATGCTAGGCTCGTCAAGGCCACCTTAGTATCCGCATGTGCAAAACTGGCTTGCACTCGTTGTATGCACTTGTTGATTCTATCACACCCGATCATCACGAGATGCTTCGAAATGACAAGTCTTGGCAACGGTGCTACTAAGGATGAACACTTTATTATCTTGATATTTTAGTGAGAGGGATCATCTTATAATGCTACCGTCGCGATCTAAGCAAAATAAGATGCATAAAAGGATTAACATCACATGCAGTTCATATGTGATATGATATGGCCCCTTTGTCTTTGCGCCTTTGATCTTCATCTCCAAAGCACAGACATGATCTCCATCATCAACGGGCATGATCTCCATCATCGTCGGCGTAGCGTCAAGGTCCATGGCGCCGTCTTCATGGTTGTACACCTCATGTAGCAACTATTACAACTACTTTGAAATACTACTCAACATGAAATTTAAAGACAACCATAAGGCTCCTGCCGGTTGCCACAATACAATAATGATCATCTCATACATATTCATCATCACATTATGGCCATATCACATCACCAAACCCTGCAAAAACAAGTTAGATGTCTCTAATTTGGTTTGCATATTTTACGTGGTTTAGGGTTTTCGAGTAAGATCTAATCTACCTACGAACATGAACCACAACGGTGATACTAGTGTTGTCAATAGAAAAGTAAATTGAATCTTCACTATAGTAGGAGAGACAGACACCCGCAAAGCCACTTATGCAATACAAGTTGCATGTCGAGCGTGGAGCAAATCTCATGAACGCGGTCATGTAAAGTTAGCCCGAGCCGCTTCATCCCACTATGCCACAAAGATGCAAAGTACTCAAACTAAAGACAACATAAGCATCAACGCCCACAAAACCATTGTGTTCTACTCGTGCAACCATCTATGCATAGACACGGCTCTGATACCACTGTTGGGTGATGGCGTGTAATGCACACGTTCGTTGGGAACCCCAAAGAGGAAGGTGTGATGCACACAGCAGTAAGTTTTCCCGCAGTAAGAAACCAAGGTTTATCGAACCAGTAGGAGTCAAGAAGCACGTCGAAGGTTGATGGCGGCGGGATGTAGTGCGGCGCAACACCAGGGATTCCGCCAACGTGGAACCTGCACAACACAACCAAAGTACTTTGCCCCAATGAAACAGTGAGGTTGTCAATCTCACCGGCTTGCTGTAACAAAGGATTAGATGTATAGTGTGGATGATGATTGTTTGCAGAAAACAGTAGAACGTATTGCAGTAGATTGTATTCAATGTAAAAGAATAGGACCGGGGTCCACAGTTCACTATAGGTGTCTCTCCCATAAGATAAATAGCATGTTGGGTGAACAAATTACAGTTGGGCAATTGACAAATAGAGAGGGCATGACCATGCACATACATGATATGATAAGTATAGTGAGATTTAGTTGGGCATTACGACAAAGTACATAGACCGCTATCCAGCATGCATCTATGCCTAAAAAGTCCACCTTCGGTTATCATCCGAACCCTCCAGATTAAGTTGTAAACAACACACAATTGCATTAAGTATGGTGCGTAATGTAATCAATAACTACATCCTCGGACATAGCATCAATGTTTTATCCCTAGTGGCAACAAGACATCCACAACCTTAGAACTTTCACTGTCCCAGATTTAATGGAGGCATGAACCCACTATCGAGCATAAATACTCCCTCTTGGAGTTAAGAGTAATAACTTGGCCAGAGCCTCTACTAATAACGGAGAGCATGCAAGATCATAAACAACACATAGGTAATAGATTGATAATCAACATAACATAGTATTCTCTATCCATCGGATCCCGACAAACACAACATATAGCATTACAGATAGATGATCTTGATCATGTTAGGCAGCTCACAAGATCCGACAATGAAGCACATAAGGAGAAGACGACCATCTAGCTACTGCTATGGACCCATAGTCCAGGGTGAACTACTCACTCATCACTCCGAAGGCGACCATGGCGGTGAAGAGTCCTCCGGGAGATGATTCCCCTCTCCGGCAGGGTGCCGGAGGCGATCTCCTAAATCCCCGAGATGGGATTGGCGGCGGCGGCGTCTCGGAAGGTTTTCCGTATCGTGGCTCGACCGGGGGTTTCGCGACGAAGGCTTTAAGTAGGCGGAAGGGCAGGTCAAGAGGCGCCACGGGGCCCCACACAACAGGGCCGCGCGGCCCTTGTGGCGCGCCGCTTGTGGCGGCGCCTCGTGGCCCCACTTCGTGACTCCTTCCTTCTGGAAGCTTCGTGCAAAAATAGGACCCTGGGCGTTGATTTCGTCCAATTCCGAGAATATTTCCTTACTAGGATTTCTGAAACCAAAAACAGCAGAAACAGCAACTGGCTCATCTCGTTAATAGGTTAGTGCCGGAAAATGCATAAATATGACATAAAGTATGCATAAAACATGTAGATATCATCAATAATGTGGCATGGAACATAAGAAATTATCGATACGTCGGAGACGTATCAGCATCCCCAAGCTTAGTTCTGCTCGTCCCGAGCAGGTAAACGATAACAAAGATAATTTCTGAGTGACATGCCATCATAACCTTGATCATACTATTGTAAGCATATGTAATGAATGCAGCGATCAAAACAATGGTAATGACATGAGTAAACAAATGAATCATAAAGCAAAGACTTTTCATGAATAGTACTTTCAAGACAATCATCAATAAGTCTTGCATAAGAGTTAACTCATAAAGCAATAAATCAAAGTAAAGGTATTGAAGCAACACAAAGGAAGATTGAGTTTCAGCGGTTGCTTTCAACTTATAACATGTATATCTCATGGATATTATCAATGTAAAGTAATATAGCAAGTGCAATATGCAAGTATGTAGGAATCAATGCACAGTTCACACAAGTGTTTGCTTCTTGAGGTGGAGAGAGATAGGTGAACTGACTCAACATAAAAGTAAAAGAAAGGCCCTTCGCAGAGGGAAGCATTGATTGCTATATTTGTGCTAGAGCTTTGGTTTTGAAAACAAGAAACAATTTTGTCAATAGTAGTAATAAAGCATATGTATCATGTAAATTATATCTTACAAGTTGCAAGCCTCATGCATAGTATACTAATAGTGCCCGCACCTTGTCCTAATTAGCTCGGATTACCAGGATTGTCATCGCAATACACATGTTTTAACCAAGTGTCACAAAGGGGTACCTCTATGCCGCCTGTACAAAGGTCTAAGGAGAAAGCTCGCATTTGGATTTCTCGCTTGATTATTCTCAACTTAGACATCCATACCGGGACAACATAGACAACAGATAATGGACTCCTCTTTAATGCATAAGCATGTAGCAACAATTAATGTTCTCATATGAGATTGAGGATATATGTCCAAAATGAAACTTCCACCATGGATCATGGCTTTAGTTAGCGGCCCAATGTTCTTCTCAAATATGCATGCTCTAACCATTAAATGAGTGGTAAATCTCCCTTACTTCGACAAGACGGACATGCATAGCAACTCACATGATATTCAACAAAGAGTAGTTGATGGCGTCCCCAGAACATGGTTATCGCACAACAAACAACTTAATAAGAGATAAAGTGCATAAGTACATACTCAATACCACAATAGTTTTTAAGCTATTTGTCCCATGAGCTATATATTGCAAAGGTAAAGGATAGAAATTTTAAAGGTAGCACTCAAGCAATTTACTTTGGAATGGCGGAGAAATACCATGTAGTAGGTAGGTATGGTGGACACAAATGGCATAGTGGTTGGCTCAAGGATTTTGGATGCATGAGAAGTATTCCCTCTCGATACAAGGTTTAGGCTAGCAAGGTTATTTGAAACAAACACAAGGATGAACCTGCAGAAAAACTCACATAAAAGACATATTGTAAACATTATAAGACTCAACACCGTCTTCCTTGTTGTTCAAACTCAATACTAGAAATTATCTAGACTTTAGAGAGACCAATTATGCAAACCAAATTTTAGCAAGCTCTATGTATTTCTTCATTAATAGGTGCAAAGTATATGATGCAAGAGCTTAAACATGAGCACAACAATTGCCAAGTATCAAATTATTCAAGACATTTTAGAATTACTACATGTAGCATTTCCCGATTCCAACCATATAACAATTTAACGAAGAAGATTCAACCTTCGCCATGAATATTATGAGTAAAGCCTAAGGACATATTTGTCCATATGCAACAGCGGAGCGTGTCTCTCTCCCACAATGAATTCTAGGATCCATTTTATTCAAACAAAAACAAAAACAAAAACAAATCGACGCTACAAGCAAAGCACATAAGATGTGATGGAATAAAAATATAGTTTCAGGGGAGGAACCTGATAATGTTGTCGATGAAGAAGGGGATGCCTTGGGCATCCCCAAGCTTAGACGCTTGAGTCTTCTTAAAATATGCAAGGGTGAACCACCGGGGCATCCCCAAGCTTAGAGCTTTCACTCTCCTTGATCATATTGTATCATCTCTCTCTTGATCCTTGAAAACTTCCTCCACACCAAACTCGAAACAACTCATTAGAGGGTTAGTGCACAATTAAAATTTACATTTTCAGAGGTGACATAATCATTCTTAACACTTCTGGACATTGCACAAAGCTACTGGACATTAATGGAACAAAGAAATTCATCCAACATAGCAAAATAGGCAATGCGAAATAAAAGGCAGAATCTGTCAAAACAGAACAGTTCGTAAAGACGGATTTTAATGAGGCACCAGACTTGCTCAAATGAAAATGCCCAAATTGAATGAAAGTTGCGTACATATCTGAGGATCACTCACGTAAATTGGCATATTTTTCTGAGCTACCTACAGAGAGGCAGGTCGAAATTCGTGACAGCAAGAAATCTGTTTATGCGCAGTAATCCAAATCTAGTATTGACTTTACTATCAAAGACTTTACTTGGCACAACAATGCACAAAACTAAGATAAGGAGAGGTTGCTACAGTAGTAACAACTTCCAAGACTCAAATATAAAATAAAAGTACTGTAGTAAAAACATGGGTTGTCTCCCATAAGCGCTTTTCTTTAACGCCTTTCAGCTAGGCGCAGAAAGTGTGTATCAAGTATTGTCAAGAGACGAAGTATCAACATCATAATTTGTTCTAATAGAATCAAAAGGTAACTTCATTCTCTTTCTAGGGAAGTGTTCCATACCTTTCTTGAGAGGAAATTGATATTTAATATTACCTTCCTTCATATCAATGATAGCTCCAACAGTTCGAAGAAAAGGTCTTCCCAATATAATGGGACAAGATGCATTGCATTCAATATCCAAGACAACAAAATCAACGGGGACAAGGTTATTGTTAACGGTAATGCGAACATTATCAACTCTCCCCAAAGGTTTCTTTGTAGAATGATCAGCAAGATTAACATCCAAATAACAATTTTTCAATGGTGGCAAGTCAAGCATATCATAAATTTTCTTAGGCATAACAGAAATACTTGCACCAAGATCACATAAAGCATTACAATCAAAGTCATTGACCTTCATCTTAATGATGGGCTCCCAACCATCCTCTAGCTTCCTAGGAATAGAAGCTTCACGTTTAGTTTCTCTTCTCTAGCTTTTATGAGAGCATTTGTAATATGTTTTGTGAAAGCCAAATTTATAGCACTAGCATTGGGACTCTTAGCAAGTTTTTGTAAGAACTTTATAACTTCAGAGATGTGGCAATCATCAAAATCCAAACCATTATAATCTAAAGCAATGGTATCATCATCCCCAATGTTGGAAAAATTTCAGCAGTTTTATCACAGGCTTTAGCTTTAGCAGCTTTCAGTTTTGCAGCTTTGCATTAGAAGTGGAAACATTGCCAACACCAATCCTTTTACCATTATTACTAGGAGGTGCAGCAACATGTGGAGCATTAGCATTGCTAGTGGTGGTAATAGTCCAAACTTTAGCTATATTATCTTCTTTAGCATTTTCTTCTTTTTCCCACCTAGCATGCAATTCGGCCATCAATCTTATATTCTCATTAATTCTAACTTGGATGGCATTTGCTGTAGTAACAATTTTATTTTCAATATCCTTATTAGGCATAACTTTCAATTTTAAAAGATCAACATCAGCAACAAGACTATCGACTTTAGAAGCAAGTATATCAATTTTCCCAAGCTTTTCTTCAACAGATTTGTTAAAAGCAGTTTGTGTACTAATAAATTCTTTAAGCATAGCTTCAAGTCCAGGGGGTGTGTTCCTATTATTGTTGTAAGAATTCCCATAAGAATTACCATAACCGTTACCATTATTATAAGGATATGGCCTATAGTTATTACTAGAATTGTTCCGATAAGCATTGTTGTTGAAATTATTATTTTTAATGAAGTTTACATCAACATGTTCTTCTTGAGCAACCAATGAAGCTAACGGAACATTATTAGGATCAACATTAGTCCTATCATTCACAAGCATAGACATAATAGCATCAATCTTATCACTCAAGGAAGAGGTTTCTTCGACAGAATTTACCTTCTTACCTTGTGGAGCTCTTTCCATGTGCCATTCAGAGTAATTTGTCATCATATCATCAAGAAGCTTCGTTGCCGCCCCAAAGTGATGGACATAAAGGTACCTCCAGCAGCTGAATCCAATAGGTTCCGCGAAGAAAATTCAATCCTGCATAAAAGGTTTGGATGATCATCCAAGTAGTCCCATGGGTTGGGCAATTCTTTACCAAAGATTTCATTCTCTCCCATGCTTGAGCAACATGTTCATTATCTAATTGCTTAAAATTCATTATGCTACTTCTCAAAGATATAATTTTAGCGGGAGGATAATATCTACCAATAAAAGCATCCTTACATTTAGTCCATGAATCAATACTATTTCTAGGCAAAGATAGCAACCAATCTTTAGCTCTTCCTCTTAAGGAGAAAGGAAACAATTTTAATTTTATAATGTCACCATCTACATCCTTATACTTTTGCATTTCACATAGTTCAACAAAATTATTAAGATGGGCAGCAGCATCATCAGAACTAACACTAGAAAATTGCTCTCTCATAACAAGATTCAGTAAAGCAGGTTTAATTTCAAAGAATTCTGCTGTAGCAGGTGGAGCAATAGGTGTGCATAAGAAATCATTATTATTTGTGCTAGTGAAGTCACACAACTTAGTATTTTCAGGAGTACCCATTTTAGCAGTAGTAAATAAAGCAAACTAGATAAAATAAATGCAAGTAACTAATTTTTTTTGTGTTTTTGATATAGAGAAAAAGACAGTAAATAAAGTAAAACTAGCAACTAATTTTTTTGTGTTTTGATTTAGTGCAGCAAACAAAGTAGTAAATAAAGTAAAAGTAAAGCAAGACAAAAACAAAGTAAAGAGATTGGATTGTGGAGACTCCCCTTGCAGCGTGTCTTGATCTCCCCAACGGCGCCAAAATATGCTTGATGGCGTGTAATGCACACGTTCGTTGGGAACCCCAAGAGGAAGGTGTGATGCGCACAGCAGTAAGTTTTCCCTCAGTAAGAAACCAAGGTTTATCGAACCAGTAGGAGTCAAGAAGCACGTCGAAGGTTGATGGCGGCGGGATGTAGTGCGGCGCAACACCAGGGATTCCGCAACGTGGAACCCGCACAACACAACCAAAGTACTTTGCCCCAACGAAACAGTGAGGTTGTCAATCTCACCGACTTGCTGTAACAAAGGATTAGATGTATAGTGTGGATGATGATTGTTTGCAGAAAACAGAACAAGTATTGCAAGATTGTATTCAATGTAAAAGAATAGGACCGGGGTCCACAGTCACTAGAGGTGTCTCCATAAGATAAATAGCATGTTGGGTGAACAAATTACACTTGGGCAATTGACAAATAGAGAGGGCATGACCATGCACATACATGATATGATAATTATAGTGAGATTTAGTTGGGCATTACGACAAAGTACATAGACCGCTATCCAGCATGCATCTATGCCTAAAAAGTCCACCTTCAGGTTATCATCCGAACCCCCGCCAGTATTAAGTTGTAAACAACAAATAATTGCATTAAGTATGGTGCGTAATGTAATCAATAACTACATCCTCGGACATAGCATCAATGTTTTATCCCTAGTGGCAACAGCACATCCACAACCTTAGAACTTTCTGTCACTGTCCCAGATTTAATGGAGGCATGAACCCACTATCGAGCATAAATACTCCCTCTTGGAGTTAAGAGTAAAAACTTGGCCAGAGCCTCTACTAATAACGGAGAGCATGCAAGATCATAAACAACACATAGGTAATAGATTGATAATCAACATAACATAGTATTCTCTATCCATCGGATCCCGACAAACACAACATATAGCTTTACAGATAGATGATCTCGATCATGTTAGGCAGCTCACAAGATCCGACAATGAAGCACATAAGGAGAAGACGACCATCTAGCTACTGCTATGGACCCATAGTCCAGGGTGAACTACTCACTCATCACTCCGGAGGCGACCATGGCGGTGAAGAGTCCTCCAGGAGATGATTCCTCTCCGGTGCCGGAGGCGATCTCCGAATCCCCGAGATGGGATTGGCGGCGGCGGCGTCTCGAAGGTTTTCCGTATCATGGCTCTCGGTACGGGGTTTCGCGACGAAGGCTTTAAGTAGGCGGAAGGGCAGGTCAAGAGGCGCCACGGGGGCCCCACACAACAGGCCGCGCGCCTTGCCGGCCGCGCCGCCCTGTTGTGGCGGCGCTCGTGGCCCCACTTCGTGACTCCTTCGGTCTTCGAAGCTTCGTGCAAAAATAGGACCCGGGCGTTGATTTTGTCCAATTCGAGAATATTTCCTTACTAGGATTTCGAAACCAAAAACAGCAGAAAACAAATGGCTCTTCGGCATCTCGTTAATAGGTTAGTGCCGGAAAATGCATAAATATGACATAAAGTATGCATAAAACATGTAGATATCATCAATAATGTGGCATGGAACATAAGAAATTATCGATACGTCGGACGTATCATTGGGATACGTTGCATAGAAAACAAAAAAATTCCTACCGCGAGAACGCAAACCAAGCCAAGATGCAATCTAGAAGATGGGAGCAACGAGGATATGATCGAGACTCACCCTTGAAGATTTCCAAAGCCTACAAGATGAGGCTCTTGTTGCTGCGGTAGACGATCACTTTCCGCTTGCAAAAGCGCGTAGAAGATCTTGATCACGGTGCCACGATCGGGCAGCACCTCCGTACTCGGTCACACACGTTCGGTGTTGATGAAGACGACGTCCTTCTCCCTGCCCAGCGGCAGCGTAGTAGCTCCTCCTTGAATCCGGCAGCACGACAGCGTGGTGGCGGTGGCGATGGAGAACTCGGCGGAGCTTCGCTAAGCGTTGCGGGAGAGGAGGAGGAGGTGGGGCGGCTAGGGTTTGGGAGAGGGGGGCGCCGGACACTATGGGGTGTGGCCACCTTGTGGTGTTGGGGTGGCCGGCCCCCTCCCCTATGCCCCTCATTATATAGGTGGAACCCCAAGTGTTGGACTACAAGTCTTCGAATAAGACCCGAACCCAAAACCTTCCATGTAGTAGGGAAACCTACCAAGGTGGGACTCCCACCCAAGTGGGATTCCCACCCTTCCATGAGGGGTGGCGGCCCCTTGGTGGAGTCCACCTTGGACTCCCCTCTAGGGTTGGCCGGCCATGGGGAGGTGGAGTCCCTCCAGGACTCCTCCTTCCTTAGTGATTTCTTCCGGACTTTTCTAGAACCTTCTAGAACCTTCCATAAATGCACCGATCATTTCCAAACTTGGAATATGACTTCCTATATATGAATCTTATCCTCCGACCATTCCGGAACTCGATGTCCGGGATACCATCCGAGACTTCAAACAATACTTCGAACTCCATTCCATATTCAAGTTCTACTATTACAACATCAAACCTTAAGTGTGTCACCCTACGGTTCGTGAACTATGTGGACATGGGTGAGAACTCTCTCCGACCAATAACCAATAGCGGTATCTGGAGATCCATAATGGCTCCCACACATTCAACGATGACTTAGTGATCGAATGAACCATTCACATATGATACCAATTCCCTTTGTCACGCGATATTTTACTTGTCCGAGGTTTGATCATCGGTATCACTCTATACCTTGTTCAACCTCGTCTCCGACAAGTACTCTTTACTCGTACCGTGTTATGTGGTCTCTTATTAACTTATTCATATGCTTGCAAGACATTAGACGACATTCCACCGAGAGGGCCCAGAGTATATCTATCCGTCATCGGGATGGACAAATCCCACTGTTGATCCATATGCCTCAACTCATACTTTCCGGATACTTAATCCCACCTTTATAACCACCCATTTACGTAGTGGCATTTGATGTAATCAAAGTACCTTTCCGGGATAAGTGATTTACATGATCTCATGGTCGAAAGGACTAGGTAACTATGTATCGAAAGCTTATAGCAAATAACTTAATGACGTGATCTTATGCTACGCTTAATTGGGTGTGTCCATTACATCATTCATATAATGATATAACCTTGTTATTAATAACATCCAATGTTCATGATTATGAAACTAATCATCTATTAATCAACAAGCTAGTTAAGAGGCTTACTAGGGACTCATTGTTGTTTACATATCACACATGTATCAATGTTTCGGTTAATACAATTATAGCATGGTATATAAACATTTATCATAAACATAAAGATATATAATAACCACTTTTATTATTGCCTCTTGGGCATATCTCCAACAGTTTGCGAGTCCTGATTCTTCCGCAATAAACCCACTGGAAGCTTCTGTGGCAATTGAAAATTCCTAGTAAGATTTTAAAAATTATCTGGAGGGAACTTCATGGCATTATTCCCTTAAAATGCATTCTTGCAAATAGACATATTGGTACCACTGCTGGATGTTCGGTTTGCAATTTGGGACCAGAGGATATTCTGCATTTATTATTTCAATGCCAAGTGGCAAAAAATCTGTGGGATTCTATCGGTATCATTGGAATTATTGAGGATGCAACCCTTGATGATCGAGCATGGTCAACTGTCCTTGAGCTCCTACTTAAGAGGGAAGACAACCGTCTGAATGGGATGCCAAATATTGGCTTGAAAGAAACAATCTCTGTAGCATGTTGGTATCTCTGGTGGCTCAGGAGGCGTATTACAACTAATGAATCCATCCCATCTTTATATAACTGTAAAATGTCTATCTTCTCAATGGTGGAAAATGCAGCTAAGGCAACAGGGGTGGTATTTCTCAAGTCGTGAGATGGTCAAGACCCCAAGTCAGATATATAAACTGAATGTTGATGCGTCATTTCATGACGATCACAAGGCTGGGGCCACGACTGCTGTGCTTTGGGACCATCAGGGGCGCTTTGTTGCTACTGCGTGTAAATTTATACCGCATGTAACCACGGTTGCTATGGCCGAGGTGATGGCTATGAAAGATGGTCTCAATTCTGCAAATCAATTTGGGTGTTCCCGGATCGAAGCGGAATCGGATTCTCTGGAAACTATTGAAGGCTGCATTGGTGGTGACATCTGGTGGAGTGAAACTTCTGCGATCTTTGTTGATTGTCTGGACGTGACCGCAGGGCTTGATGATGTGAAATTTAAGCACTGCCCGAGAGAAGCTAATAAAGTGGCGGATGAGCTAGCTAGGTTTTGTTTCCAGAGTGCTAATTCTTGTAATTGGGTCGATGAACCCCCTAGTTTTATTCTGCAAACTCTTCTAGATGATGTAACTATTATGTGACTCGTGGCAGCAGGTTCCAGACACACTCTTTTCCTTCCAGGGTACCCGAGGAGGCTGTAAGGTTTTTAATGAGGCGGCCTGTTGTTTGCTTAATAGAATGGTTTGAAGTTTCAAAAAAAGGAGTGGATAGCATAAAAATGACAGATTTATGCTCAAATTTCGAAAACTACCACTTTTTAATTGGCTAGCAAAAAATCTACCTCTCTACATAGATTTTTTTTGCAATATGGACTAATCTCAAATTGTTGAGTAAATTACATAGAACTACCACATTCGGAATGGGTAACAAGCTAGTACCACTTTTAATAATTTTTGCAGAAACCTACCACTGAGGAAAACTGTTACAACCAGCACTGATTCTAGTTTAATCGTGTTTTGATAGCTCTCCTGGCCGATGGAGCCTACTTGTCAGGGCTGACATTGAAAAATAAACAGCTCTTACGCTGAGGTGGACATAGGGCCCCACATGTCCGAATATTCTCTCCTCTCTACTATTCTTCTTCCTCCTCCTCAAGTCTCTCTCTAGCCAGCAGATCTCGCTGGGCGTGGTGTCCTGATGTCTACGCACGCTTCTATTCCTGTAGACAGTGTTGGGCCTCCAAGAGCAGAGGTTTGTAGAACAGCAGCAAGTTTCCCTTAAGTGAATCACCCAAGGTTTATCGAACTCAGGGAGGTAGAGGTCAAAGATATCCCTCTCAAGCAACCCTGCAATTACGATACAAGAAGTCTTTTGTGTCCCCAACACACCTAATACACTTGTCAGATGTATATGTGCACTAGTTCGGCGAAGAGATAGCACTACAAGAAAAGTTCAAATAGACAACGTCTCAAAATCGTCCGCTAAGGGGTATTTTTCGTCGCCTATGGGCCTAACCCGACGATATGGGTTCTGTTGTCGAAACTGCGTCACGCAAAGTCCTACCACGATTTTTTCGGTCCGTCGCGCTTGGGCGCCCTTCCGACACGGAAAATCGGACCGTTGCGTAGTGTTTCGGGAGCCCGTTGACCCGACGTCATGCAACCGACACGTGCGTACGCCGTTAATCGCACTTAACGGCGTTAACCACGAAACGCCGTGGTAGATGGTAGGCCCACACGAGGCCGCACGTTTAAGCGGCCGCCCATTAAGTTTGCGGGTCGGCCACGACTTAGTTTGACCACAACTATATAGCTGGGCTGGTCCATTAGTTACGTGGGCCGGCCTAACCTCTAAGGTTGATCGGTCAAAAGATTAATGGCCGCCCACTAAGCATGTGGGCCGTCGAATGCACTCGTTTGACCGGTCAACAGCAAAAGGGTCGGCCCACAAACATGTGGGACCCACTTTCATGTTATCCAGCCCCATTTACCAAGTGGGGTCCACCTTAAAGCAAGTGGGCCGGCCTAAGAATTGGGCCGGCCTGGCATGGGTCCCACTTTCCTAATCGGCCGCCCATTTAGTGCGTGGGGTCCACATTAGATCAAATGGGCCGCCCACCAAGCCGTCGGGCCGGCCAAAAGTGGGTCCCACTTTCCTTAATGGGCCAGCCCATTTAGTATGTGGGTCCACCATATAGCAAGGGGCGGCCAACAAGATAGTGGCCGGCCAAAACACAGGGTCCCACTTTCCGCAAAGGGCCACCCATTTAGTATGTGGGGTCCACCATATAGCAAGTGGGCGCCCAACAAGATAGTGGGCCGGGCCAAAAGCATGTGGGTCCCACTTTCCAGCTAAAAGGCCGGCCCATTTAGTATGTGGGGTCCACCATATAGCAAGTGGGCCCCAACATGCTAGTGGGCCCAAAACGCAGTGTGGGTCCTTTCCTCTTAAGGGCCGGCCCATTTAGTATGGGGTCCATCATGTAGGTGGGCCGGCCCAACAAGACAGTGCCGGGCCAAAAGCACATGTGGGTCCCACTTTCCTGAACGGCCGGCCCAGAAGTGAGCCGGCCCAAAATGAAAGTGGTCCCACACTATCGTAATGGGCCGGCCCAATCTGTTAGGGCCTCGGTTGTTTGACTAGTCAACTTGCATTAAATTTCATGAGCCTAAAATCTGATATCAATGATACACACAATTACATACACAAATAAAATAACTAGGAAAATTACAAGGCAATTAATGTGCCCAAATAAAAAAATTACATAGAATCATTGAGGACTTCTATTAGCATCATCAATAACACGTTGACATTTGGCAATCGCCTTGATTGAATCTTGTGTACTCTTGGTCAACATATCGGCTACTGATCTTAAAGCAGCAATACCATGTCTTTTATAAAGTACAGCCTTGAGATGTTCACTGTTGATGAAAAGAATGGTCTAGGTTGACTGCTATGAGAGGATGCATCAAATAAAAGATTTGTGGGCCTCTCTTCTAATGAAGATTGCTTCATCAACTGCATTCCGATAATAATGCAAAAAGAGTTAAACGATGAACTATGCAAACATTTATTAAGCATTGTCGATATGAGATAGTCACAAGTACTAAGCGCAGACTTACATTATATCGTTGCATAGGCTCACGCCGGAACCTTTTTGCGCTCTATCTTCTACTAAGGACTTCTTCATTACAACTGCATTCTAGTAATATTGCAAACATAGTTACAACAATGAACTATTCAAACATTTATTATGCAATGTAGATATAAGATAATAACAAGTTGCATAAATAAGACAATGTATGGAACTTGTACTAAGCAGACTTACATCATAATGTTGCACATGTCGCTTTGGCGACTATCTTCTAATGATGACTGCTTCACTAAAACTGCATTCTGGTAATATTGCAAAAATAGTTACAACAATTAACTATTCAAACATGTATTACGCAATGTAGAGATCAGATAACAGATGTGTGCAACATACTAGCTCGCCGCAGTCCTTCTTTGCGTGCACTAGTCGTCGACATGCCTGTCATTTTAGGTTCAGCCATCAAGTGAAATGCTAATCCTCCTCCTCCATTGTCCTTAATCTGTGTTTAGATATCACATTTAAGACCAAGTCACCTGGTTTCAAATAACAAAAAACTTGAGCTGCCAAATGAATAAGCCAATATTTACCAGATATCAGATTAAAACCAACTAGATGTTGCTTTGCATGAGATACGAATTTCAGACATTCAGATTTAGAGTAGGGTAATGCCAAGGTTTTCCACATAAAGTAAACTGTCATTAAGAATGACCAAATGTCAGGTTCAAATCACCTTCGCAGTTGCTCCAAGACAAGCATATCAAATAGGCAGAAACATAGTAAAGCATGGATGGCATTGCTATGGCAGGGTTCCAAGTGTTTATCTCTTGCATAAGGAACAATGCATATAGGTTATAGATAATAACGGAAGTAAACTGCCAAAGTTACCAACCAAGAACTCAGATTCCAACCTTCACTAGCGTCCCCGCTGTTAATGTTGGATATTCTAATAAGTGGTTCGCATGATCAATCCCTAGGAAAAATAAGATTGACAAGTTAGTCTACGATAATACAAAGACCAGACATGCACGCAACAATAACTATACAAGCTGTGCGACAGGAGCATTCATGGAAAAAAATAGCTATAAGCTAAAGACGAGGTATAAGAGCAAGCAGATTGGAAATGCACATAGCATGATTATAAAAGCAGTAAAAGAATAGCAGACACGAGAAAACAGCTAGCGGCTAGCAGTGAGCTAATGACGTGGTATAAGAACAACCAGATTGGAAATGCCCATAGCATGAATATAAAAGGAATAGCATGCAGTACAAAAACAGTTGGCAGCAAATGAATGGGTCCCCTATAAATATGTGGATGCACACAGGTGTCAGTAATGAACAGGATGGTAGCGACCGGATAATGCTTTGGTACGTACAATATTTAAACGAACTTCATGCGAAGTAACACATCAAGAAATTTAATGGCATATGAGATCTGCAAATAACTACACAAAACATGGCTAAAGAAACACCGCGATCTAACGGGCCAGCGTACTAACCAAGCTGGGTGGACGGACGGCGGCAACTTGCATTCCGGGCGGCGAACGCGGAGACGATGAGTCGACCGTTTCGAGAAGCGGGCGTTAGTGAGCAGATCTGGTTGGCTGGCAAGGATTCGGCGAAGTTGATATAGCCGCTGCGCCGAGGTAGTCGGTGGAATAGATCGGCTTCTGTGGAGGGGGCGTGAAGTAGACACGGTTCGTTGGAGAGGATCCGGTGCGCGACAGGAAAGGCGTTGATTGCTACGCTGTGGATGAGGTCGGCGGTGAAGCAGATCCGTCGGTGGCGAGGTCGGCGGTGAAGCAGATCCGCTCACAGGTCGGGCGGTAGCAGATCCGTCTTGGCGAGGGCGGCGGGAGCGGATCGGGTGGGTGGACAGCCAACACGATCAAGGCTACGCTGTGGAGGAGTATGCCGCGGCGGCGCATCTAGTACTGTAGAGAGTAGAGCTTTGGCGTGTGAGAGTATTTTTGAGCTAATGGGGCGAATGGTTGGTGGGTGGGTGTGGGCCTGTGGGGAGGGTTCGGGATCTAGGCAAGATATTTCATTGTTACCGAATGAGCCCTCCATGGTCGATGGGTTGTAGCTTCCGGACCAGGTTAAAAGGGTAAAACTGGTCACGGGATTTTCGAATGGATGCGGCGGGATGATTTAGCGCGCGGCCGAAATTTTCAGTTCAAGCTACGAGGTAACGACAAAAATAATGTTCTTCCCAGGGAGCTCTCATTTCTTCCTCTTCTCTTTCTCTCTCGAGTCTCTCCCACTCCCCGGCTCCTCTCCCCTTCTCTCCGGCAGCCTCGCCGGCCGGAGACGAGGCCGACTTCTCTGTATATTGTACACCCTCCGAACTAAATTAATGATTCAACTTTCCTTAGACGTGTATGTATCTCGAGTAAAAACATGTGGATACATCCATATTTAGATAAGCAAAGTTGAGTCGGCTAATTTGGATCCGAGGGAGTTCATGTTGTTGTAAGCTTAGATCCGTGTTTCCCATGAGCAGAATGGCGCAATGGAGTCGGGATCTCGCCATCGGCTTCGATCTGCCTACGGTGAATCTGCGGATCTTGCCGGCCAAACCCCGATCTTGTGCCATCAAGGTGATGGCGCTAACGGTGAGGCTTGCTTTGGTCAGATCTGGTCAATGGGGAAGTCAAGCCGCTAACGTTCACAAGCTCGGGGCATACGACGGCGTCATCCGTCTTGCCCGTGAACATCTTGGCCTTTGCCCTTCTCAGCCAATGTGCCGTTGCTGAGGCCCTTCTTCTCCTTCGTCCGGCGACTACCGGCGACACCGTCCCAAGTGGTGCGTCCCCGCGACGGAGTTGCTGGAAAGGATGCGGAGCAGAGATCGATGTGCGTCCGGACTCGATTGATTTTCTTCTATATGTTTTGGGGTCCTTTTTGTAAAGTTGCAGGTCCTCTTAGTTATTGTCTAGTTCTCTTGGACCTCTATGTAATTTTTTGGACTAGTTTCCATTTGCACCGATAAACTTGAATTTTGACAAGTTCACGGGAAAAAATTTCCTTTGCACATATGGCCTATCATGTATGAACATTCTTGAGTTTTAAACTATATGTAATGGCCAGCACTTGCGCAAGGGGCTCGTCTAGTGCGCACTAGTTTCCATTAGCACCGATAAATTTGAATCTTGACAAGTTCTTGGAAGAAAAAATTGATTCACATATAGCCTATCATGTATGAACATTATTTGGATTCAAACTATACATAGATGGCCAACACGTGTAAGAGGGGGTCCTCTAATGTGCACTAGTTTCCATTAGCACTGATAAATTTGAATCTTTACAAGTTCTCGAAAAAAATTGCTTCACACATATGCCCTATCATGTATGAACATTATTGGGATTCATATTATATATAGATGGCCAACACTTGTGCAAGGGGTCCTCTAATTCTTGGGGATTTCAATCTATCTATCTCTCTCGATCTATCGTTGGTGGCCAGAACAACACACATATGCATGCACTTTATGCTCAAAGCGGGTGCCTCTAATAATTCATGTGTGTGCGTATATTTGAACATATTCTTGGGGATTTCAATCTCTATCTCTCGATCTATATATCGTTGGTGGACAAGAAACACACTTATATATATACACATGCACTTTATGCGCAAAGGCGCGGTGCCTCTAATAATGTGTGTGTGCACTCGATCGATGATCCTAAACCTTAAACCCTAAAACCCTAATCCCTAATTATACCCTAAACATACACCCTAAACACCCTAAACACTAAACCCTAGACCCTAAACCCTAAACACTACTCCATATACCCTAAACCCTAAACACTAGACCCTAAACCCTAAACCCCAACCCTTGACCCTGAACCCTAAACCCTAAACCATAAACCCTAAATACATTTCAATCTCTCTCTAGATCTATATATCTTTGGTGGGAAACTTACTTATATATATATACGCATGCACTTTATGCGCAAAGGCGTGGGTGCCTCTAATAATTAATGTGTGTGTGCACTCGATCGATGATCCCTAAACCTTAAACCCTAAAACCCTAATCCCTAATTATACCCTAACCGTACACCCTAAACACCCTAAACACTAAACCCTAAACCCTAGACCCTAAACCCTTAACCCTAAACACTAAACCCTAAACCCTAACCCTAGACCCTAAACCCTAAACACGTACTAAACCCTAAACCCTAAACCCTAGACCCTAAACCCTAATTAACCCTAACCCTAACCCTAAAACCCTAGCTAGCTAACCCTAAAACCTAAACCCTAATTAAACACTACATATATATATATATATATATATATATATATATATATATGTAGGCCAACGACACTTAATTGCGCATCAAGCAGGCGACCAAATAATTATCGCGATAAATTAATTAACTTGAATCTTGACAAGTTCTCTCGAATGAAAACACATTTGATTAAGTTGCCTCATAATATATATACAATTAGTTTGCATGCGCGCATGGCATACCATGGACATATCATTCGTGCATATATATATCTCAATATATATCTGAACATATTCTTGGGGATATATATATATATATATATTTCAATCTCTCTCTCGATTTATATATATCGTTGGTGGCCAAGAAACACACTTATTATATATATACGCATGCACTTTATGCGCAAAGGCGCGGGTGCCTCTAATAATGTGTGTGCACAGCTCGATCGATGATCCCTAAACCTTAAACCCTAAAACCCTAATCCATGATCCCTAATTATACCTTAAACGTACACCCTAAACACCCTAAACACTAAACCCTAAACCCTAGACCCTAAACCCTAAACCCCAAACGCCAAACCCTAAACCCTAAACCCTAAACCCTAATTAATTAACCTTAACCCTAACCCTACCCCTAAAACCCTAGCTAGCTAATCCTAAATCCTAAACCCTAATTAAAGCCTACATATATATAGGCCAACGACACTAAATTGCGCAGCAAGCAGGCGACCAACTAATTAGCGCTGCTAAATTAATTAACTTGAATCTTGACAAGTTCTCTAGAATGAAAACACAATTGATTAAGTTGCCTCATAATATATATACAATTAGTGTGCATGCGCGCATGGCATACCTTGCACATATCATTCGTGCATATATTTCAATATATATATGAACATATTCTTGGGGATAAATATATATATTTCAATCTTTCTCTCTCGATATATATATATATATATCGTTGTTGGCCAAAAAACACACTTATATATACGCATGCACTTTATGTGCAAAGGCGCTGGTGCCTCTAATAATGTGTGTGTGCACTCGATCGATGATCCCTAAACCTTAAACCCTAAAACCCTAATCCCTAATCCCTAATTATACCCTAAACGTACACCCTAAACACCCTAAACACTAAACCCTAAACCCTAGACCCTAAACCCTAAACACTACACCCTAAACCCTAAACCCTAACCCTATTCCCTAAACCCTAATTAAACACTAAACCCCAAACCCCAAACCCCTAAACCCTAAACCCTAAACCCTAAACCCTAAACCCTAATTAATTAACCTTAACCCTAACCCTAACCCTAAAACCCTAGCTAGCTAATCCTAAACCCTAAACCCTAATTAAACCCTATATATATAGGCCAACGACACTAAATTGCGCATCAAGCAGGCGGCCAACTAATTAACGCTAATAAATTAATTAACTTGTTGAATCTTGACAAGTTCTCTCGAATGAAAACACATTTGATTAAGTTGCCTCATAATATATATACAATTAGTGTGCATGCGCGCATGGCATACCTTGCACATATCATTCGTGCATATATGTCAATATATATCTGAACATATTCTTGGGGATAAATATATATATTTCAATCTTTCTCTCTCGATCTATATATATATATCGTTGGTGGCCAAAAACACACTTATATATACGCATGCACTTTATGCGCAAAGGCGGTGCCTCTAATAATGTGTGTGTGCACTCGATCGATGATCCCTAAACCTTAAACCCTAAAACCTAATCCCTAATTATACCCTAAACATACACCCTAAACACCCTAAACACTAAACCCTAAACCCTAGACCCTAAACCCTAAACCCAAACCCCAAACCCTAGCTAAACCCTAAACCCTAAACCCTAATTAATTAACCTTAACCCTAACCCTACCCCTAAAACCCTAGCTAGCTAGCTAATCCTAAATCCTAAACCCTAATTAAACCCTACATATATATAGGCCAACGACACTAAATTGCGCATCAAGCAGGCGACCAACTAATTAGCGCTGCTAAATTAATTAACTTGAATCTTGACAAGTTCTCTCGAATGAAAACACATTTGATTAAGTTGCCTCGTAATATATATACAATTAGTGTGCATGCGCGCATGGCATACCTTGCACATATCATTCGTGCATATATTTCAATATATATCTGAACATATTCTTGGGGATAAATATATATATTTCAATCTTTCTCTCTCGATCTATATATATATCGTTGGTGGCCAAAAAACACACTTATATATACGCATGCACTTTATGCGCAAAGGCGCGGTGCCTCTAATAATGTGTGTGTGCACTGATCGATGATCCCTAAACCTTAAACCCTAAAACCCTAATCCCTACCCTAAATGTACACCCTAAACACTAAACCCTAAACCCTAGACCCTAAACCCTAAACACTACACCCTAAACCCTAAACCCTAAACCATAACCCTAGACCCTAAACCCTAATTAAACACTAAACCCCAAACCCCAAACCCTAAACCCTAAACCATAGACCATAAACCCTAATTAATTAACCTTAACCCTAACCCTAACCCTAAAACCCTAGCTAGCTAATCCTAAACCCTAAACCCTAATTAAACCCTACATATATATATAGGCCAACGACACTAAATTGCGCATCAAGCAGGCGACCAACTAATTAGCGCTAATAAATTAATTAACTTTGTTGAATCTTGACAAGTTCTCTCGAATGAAAACACATTGGATTAAGTTGCCTCGTAATATATATACAATTAGTGTGCATGCGCATGGCATACCTTGCACATATCATTCGTGCATATATTTCAATATATATCTGAACATATTCTTGGGGATAAATATATATATTTCAATCTTTCTCTCTCGATCTATATATATATCGTTGGTGGCCAAAAAACACACTTATATATACGCATGCACTTTATGCGCAAAGGCGCGGTGCCTCTAATAATGTGTGTGTGCACTCGATCGATGATCCCTAAACCTTAAACCCTAAAACTCTAATCCCTAATTATACCCTAAACGTACACCTAAACACCCTAAACACTAAACCCTAAACCCTAGACCCTAAACCCTAAACACTACACCCTAAACCCTAAACCCTAAACCCTAAACCTAGACCCTAAACCCTAATTAAACACTAAACCCCAAACCCCAAACCCTAAACCCTAGACCATAAACCCTAATTAATTAACCTTAACCTTAACCCTAACCCTAAAACCCTAGCTAGCTAGCTAATCCTAAACCCTAAACCCTAATTAAACCCTACATATATATATAGGCCAACGACACTAAATTGCGCATCAAGCAGACCAACTAATTAGCGCTAATAAATTAATTAACTTTGTTGAATCTTGACAAGTTCTCTCGAATGAAAACACATTTGATTAAGTTGCCTCGTAATATATATACAATTAGTGTACATGCGCGCATGGCATACCTTGCACATATCATTCGTGCATATATTTCAATATATATCTGAACATATTCTTGGGGATAAATATATATATTTCAATCTTTCTCTCTCGATCTATATATATATAGTTGTTGGTCAAAAAACACACTTATATATACGCATGCACTTTATGCGCAAAGGCGCGGCTAATAATGTGTGTGTGCACTCGATCGATGATCCCTAAACCTTAAAACCTAAAACCCTAATCCCTAATCCCTAATTATACCCTAAACGTACACCCTAAACACCCTAAACACTAAACCCTAGACCCTAAACCCTAAACACTACACCCTAAACCCTAACCCTAGACCCTAAACCCTAATTAAACACTAAACCCCAAACCCCAAACCCTAAACCCTAAACCCTAAACCCTAGACCCTAAACCTAATTAACCTTAACCCTAACCCTAACCCTAAAACGCTAGCTAGCTAATCCTAAACCTAAACCCTAATTAAACCATATATATATATAGGCCAACGACACTAAATTGCGCATCAAGCAGGCGACCAACTAATTAGCGCTAATAAATTAATTAACTTGTTGAATCTTGACAAGTTCTCTCGAATGAAAACACATTTGATTAAGTTGCATCATAATATATATACAACTAGCACAGTGGCCCTCGCAAATGCGAGGGCATCACCCTTAGTATGTGTATTGTGTTTAAGAGCTAAATCTTAGATGTCATAGTTACTCATAGAGCTAAAATATTAAATTGTAAGGTTGTAGAGCCACTATAAATATTGTGCCAAATCTTATTTGTGCGGTATAATTAATCACCTTTAATTTAGGGGCACGTGATTATCATCTCACTTCAAAAACACAATATGTTGATGACCATAAATCTAGTTTTCCCATGGAAACAAAGTGTGATTTTTTGGGTACTATATATGTGATGTCGAATCATTATGCAAGGTTAAATTTTGGATGTCCAGTCTTCCATCTTGATGTAAAGTTACAAAATATAAATCCCTCGTTCATATACTATTTGGGGTCCACCAAATGAATATATAATCATGTTTATAGACGGTTTTAGATTACTATTTAGCTAGTATGGTGCACTAAAATAATATAAAAATGATTAAGACAGTTACGGAAATCAATCTGGTATGTGCATATTTCTTCATCACTGGTTCCAAATAAATATTCAATTTTCTCTCTATATAATATATGCTTCTCAATTATAATAAATATGGTGTGCTATGAACATCAGAAGGTCACATTCTTAAAAGAAAAACACCAAGGTTAATAGTTGGGTAAATATGTATTCGGTGTGAAGTTAAGTGTCATTTTTTGACATGATCCAATAGATAAGCCAGCGAAAGACTAAAACTATTCACTTAAATTACTCACATTTATGAAATACCACTTTTTTAGACATGGAGATGCATGATCTCTAAAATTGCAAATTTAACCATTATTTTGTGTATGGATATGTTGCTCAGTCATATGAAGTAATTCCCAAAAAAATATAGCAAACATGTCGCCTCCTACTCTGATTGGTCTAGCTCATCTCACCGGTTGTCGTTGCAGCGCAATGTAGCTTAATTTCACCCCAGCAAAAATATCTTTTTTCTTAGGTAACATGCTCATGATCAATCATGTGTATTCAATATTTTTGCCGCTGGTTCAACGACCGAGTGTAGTTTAGGCTGCCTGTTTTGCAATTATTGTGTCCATGACTATTGTGCAATCGACAATCATATGGCCCTAATCATAGAGATGGGCGGGTTGCGCACTCTTCTAAACCTTCGATGTTGCTCTTATTTTTGAAATATTGTTATTTTATCTTTTTACACATATTACTGTACTCATGTTAACAATTTATGTTATAAAAAGTGTTGCATTATTTTTTGCGGTGACCTGGTTGTTCCTTTGAGCGTAAGTAGCAACATATATAGCATGCATGTACAAACTGAATGCAAGTTACCCATATAATAACTTAGTCCGCACACCTTCATTTTTGAGTCACGTCCCTACCCTGTACCATTCTGTGAAGTTGAATCTGGGTTCAAAGAAAATGTTTTGTTGTACGCCAAATTTGGAGATCATTTTTTTCTTGCCACGTGCCCATGATCAATCAATGTGATATATCTAAGTCAACACGGACTTTTCTTAGGTGCATAATATTGGTCTCTTCTTACATGACTTAGAATCATAGTCCTAAATTTTAGATCTAAACATTTAAAATACATTGGTGTTGCAGACGTGACCATAGACATTAAATCATGTTCACGTGCTATCAGTGTAATATATTGTCCAGTAGATTGCAGCCGTTATAATTTGATCTCGCAACATGATTAAAGGTTAAGATAATCCAAATGATGTGGCAACATGGCGCTTCTAGTCTAAAACCCCATATATTACTTTTAATATATAAGTAGAAAGATATTCTAAGATTATGATATTGCTGCCTTATGCGGAATGTTTTAGTAAACTGATTTTTAAAATAATATATATTTATGTTTTGCAAAATTATATATTACAAATTTTTAAATAAATTAATATGTAGATATTAATTTTCGTACTCAATCATGCATAGTAGACACACATATGAATTTATCGTTTATAATTTTTTTAGATAATATGGTATACTTTTTTTTTTTGACCGAACTCAGATATTGCTAATTTGCTACCGGTCTTGGTAGGTAGTGTACGTCATATTTTCCTCAACAGACATGTGCGTCTATTTTAATCGTAAAATAAATGTCGTAAAATAATTATTTTCTTGCCAAACGAACTTGGATAGCTAGCATGATTTTTTTTTACGGAAGAGGACTAATCGGAAGAGAGACTCTAATTTCTTGAATTACACGGACAATACAAATCTAGGTATTTGAAAGACAAATCGTACGTGAGAGGGACTCTATATTACCTAAATTCCACGTGTATTACGAATCCATTGATTATATGCTCTAGCACGATATTGCTACGTACATGATTTAGAAGATTTTGTGGGGATGGCCCCACATACGTGGGTGGTTCTCTTTCTTTTTAGTTCTCTTTCCTGACATGTACGATATGATAGTTCTAAATTAGGTGGGGATGCACGTCAAAAAAAATTAGGTGGGGATGGCTGCACGTTCCCTGGTGATGTATGTCCGTTATAATTTCTACGTGTTAATATTTATGTAATAACTTGTACGTGTCAATATTTACGTAACATATATCGACTTTAAATCTGAACCATTAAAATTAAGATCAATGAATTTTATATTTTAAGCTTATGTGGATTAACCTGGTGTCTCCGTTAAACCTCTTATTTTGCTTTTAGTATATAATAGATTAGTGTGCATGCGCGCATGGCATACCTTGCACATATCATTCGTGCATATATGTCAATATATATCTGAACATATTCTTGGGGATAAATATATATATATTTCAATCTTTCTCTCTCGATCTATATATATATATATATATATATCGTTGGTGGCCAAAAAACACACTTATATATAGGCATGCATTTTATGCGCAAAGGCGCGGAAGCCTCTAATAATGTGTGTGCACTCGATCGATGATCCCTAAACCTTAAACCCTAAAACCCTAATCCCTAATTATACCCTAAACGTACACCCTAAACACCCTAAACACTAAACCCTATACCCTAGACCCTAAACCCTAATTAAACCCTACATATATATATATAGGCCAACGACACTTAATTGCGCATCAAGCAAGCGACCAACTAATTAGCGCTGATAAATTAATTAACTTGAATCTTGACAAGTTCTCTCGAATGAAAACACTTTTGATTTAGTTGCCTCATAATATATTATTAATTAGTGTGCATGAGCGCATGACATACCTTGCACATATCATTCGTGCATATATTTCAATATATATCTGAACATATTCTGGGGATAAATATATATAGTTCAATCTCTTCTCTCGATCTATATATATATCGTTAAGGCCAAAAAACACACTTATATATACGCATGCACTTTATGCGCAAAGGCGCGGGTGCCTCTCTAATAATCTGTGTGTGCACTCGATCGATGATCCCTAAATCTTAAACCCTAAAACCCTAATCCCTAGTCCCTAATTATTCCCTAAACATACACCCCCTAAACACCCTAAACACTAAACCCTAAAGCCCTAAACCCTAAACCCTAATTAAACACTAAACCCTAAACCCTAAACCCTAACCCTAACCCCTAGCTAACCCTAAACCCTACATATATAGGCCAACGACACTTAATTGCGCATCAAAGCGACCAACTAATTAGCGCCGATAAATTAATTAACTTGATTCGTGCATATATTTCAATATATTTTGAACATATTCTTGGGGATATATATATATTTAAATCTCTCATATCTCGATCTATATATCGTTGGAGGCCAAGAAACACACTTATATATATACGCATGCACTTTATGCGCAAAGGCGCGGGTGCCTCTAATAATGTGTGTGTGCACTCGATCGTTGATCCCTAAACCTTAAACCCTAAAACCCTAATCCCTAATCCCTAATTATACCCTAAACGTACACCCTAAACACCCTAAACACTAGACCCTAAACCCTAGACCATAAACCCTAAATGTACACCCTAAACACCCTAAACACTAAACCCTAAACCCTAGACCCTAAACCCTAGACCGTAAACCTAACCCTAAAACCCTAGCTAGCTAACCCTAAACCCTAAACCCTAATTAAACCCTACATATATATATATAGGCCAACGACACTTAATTGCTCATCAAGTAGGCGACCAATTAACTAATTAGCGCGATAAATTAATTAACTTGATTTTTGACAAGTTCTCGATCTCAATGAAAACACATTTGATTAAGTTGTCTCATAATATATATATAATTAGTGTGCATGTGCGCATGGCATACCTTGCATATCATTCGTGCATATATTAATACATGTTTGAAGATATTCTTGGGGATATATATATTTCAATCTCTCTCTCGATCTATATATCGTTGGTGGCCAAGAAACACACTTATATATATACACATGTGTACTTTAATTTATTTGCCTCACAATATATATAATAAATATGCATGCATGGCCTAACCATGTATGCTTATATATGTGTTTAATTTGGAGATTTCAATCGCTCTCTCGCCGCTCTCTCGTTGGTGGCCAACAACACACACATGCACTTTGTGCGCAAAGGCATGTGCCTCTAATAATGTGTGCGTAGTCGATCGGTCTAGTTTTGATTAATCATAGCACACAAATATAGAAGTTGTATTTGAATCCACACAACCCTAATATAAAACACATAGCCCCTAACATGGCCTAATTAACTGACCCCTTCTCTCTAGCTAATTAGTGGAAATTGCACAAAATCAAAAGGGGTCCCTCACTAATTATACATATATATCTAGATTGTGATAAACTTTTGCCCCATATTTGGTGGATGGGTGCATCTTGGCATGTAAAACAATTAATGTTTGCAAATGGCGTTGTCAAATTTATGTACAAATGATTTCTTTCCATCCAAAGTGCATAAAATGGGAGTTTTAATGAAGAAGGTACTAAAACAGCTCAACATGCCTCCACACCCGATATAACAGAAGTAGAGCATATTTAAAGGATAATTCCAGAGTTTTACTATTTTTCAAGCAACTTTGCTAATTCCACCCACTCACATGACTTTATGTCGATTGAACGAAAATAGGGCGAATTTAAACTACATGGGCGGGATAGTTTGTGTGCGCGCGGCAAAGGGAACCGCCTATTCTCAACCTTGTGCACGGCAAATTACACACGCAACTCCATTAAACACCACCTACCGGGCGGCCCGGCCGCATGACCCCCACCCACCGCTACACAACTTATCCCCGTCCGTGCGAAGAGCTTCCCGTCCCGTCCGTGCGAAGAAGAAGCTTCCCCTCCCGTCGTTCTTCTCGAGATGACCGCGGCCAAGTTGATCCACGGTAGGGTTGCTATCTCTAGCTCAATCATGCATCGGGCAAGACGGCCTAACGATTTATATTTTCTTGATGCTGCTAAAAAAAATCAGTATGCTCGAACTAATTGGCACTTTATAGTTTTCCGCTCGATTTGTCCTCGATCAATTTGTTCATTTGCGTGGGCATATAGAGTCAGTTCGCACTCGATCCGTTAATTTGCTGAAATGCCATGGCAGAGTTTGTACACGATCTGTTTGCTAAAATGTCGATGGGCATTTTTTGTTTTGTACTCGATATGATTGCTGAAATGCATAATCATGTACTAGTATAGTTTTGTACTCGATGGATATACATTTCCTACGCCTTAAATTAATCACCAACCATTGTATCTCATAATTAAACAGATGGACAGAACTTGGATACGGCATGGACACTTATGTTCCCCTTCATATATAAATGGTGTTCAACCCTTTATGGGGTTTATTAGAGCTCATGAAGGTCACTGACCTGGACGTGTATTGCCCGCGCTGCACATGTATGAATGGTGAGAAGAGGCCTCACCATGTAGTGGAAGATCATTTACATATTTGGATGAACACATAAGGTGGGTTTATCATGGTGAACCACATAATGATCCTTCAACGGGAGAAGCAGATCTTCACACTGTATGTGTGCGCATATGTAGTTAATTATTTATATTGATGCTGCCACTGTTTTGATCAATAGTTTGCATTGCCGTTCTGTACTCAAATTTAACTTGTTGCGATGGATGGACGGGAAGGAGAGAAAAAGCACTTGCTTCAGGAACGGTTTCAGCTGGGACATGTGCTGTGCCATATGAGAAGGTAAATATGTAAAACGGCATTGTTCAGGTTGCATCCCTTAGATGTTTGTCTAATCTGTTGATGTACTATTGCGAAACATAGAGTTGAAGAGGTCTCTGCTTGATGGGAGATTTGAAGATGAATCTCAGTTTGATGCACTTGTGGATGGTAATGATGACGAGCCTTCAGACGAAGGTCCCGCTGACCCGAGATTATCCAGCCTACAGAAGGAGGCCGTGGACCGAGTACACAACTTTGCATTGAAGTGGATGCACGCCTGGAGATCATCACGGGCGTCCGGTAGTCTCAAGACCACCCAGCCCCGATGCACCTGTGGATGGTACCGATGACGAGCCTTTCATAGACGAAGGTCCTGCACCCGAGATTATCCAGCCTACAAAGGAGGCCGTGGACCGAGTACACAGCTTTGCGTTGAAGCGGATGCACGCTGAGCGTCCCGGTAGTCTCAGGACCACCTAGCCCTGATGCAAAATGTTGAGCTACTTTATGATTCGTACTCTTATGTTCTCGGGGTGCTGTAGTATGTACTATCTTTATTATGATTTGTACCTCTTTGGCGCTAGAACTATACTTAAGCATTCAGTGGATGATCGTTGCACAAAATTTGACACCCACACAATCAGTTTATCGTATGAGTAGTAGCACAATTACTTCTGCAGCTCCTGCCAACACATTAATTGGTAGCATGAAACACTGTCAGGTCTCCCTTCGATTCATATTAATTGACTCAATTTTGCTCAGATATGGATGTATCTAGATGCATTTGTTAACTAGACTAACAAACTTGAGTCGCTTAATATGAATCGGTGTAAACTGCCCAAGTCCTCGAGCAGCTAGCTTATTGACTCAGATGATTAATATAAATTATAAGAAGCTTTGGACCAGATCTTGGCCCGCTTTTTTTTGCGAATAGTAAAGCTTTGACCAGTTCCTCTCGGGATACAACACACCGGTGAGCTTGCACGGTTGCCATGAGCACTTTCCCAAGGAATCTCTCTCGTACCGCCTCGCCGCCGGGGCTGCGAGACAAGACGCAAGGCTCGAGGTGGACTAACGAACGAACCGGATTCAGGGCGGGGTCCGCCGTCCGGGGAACGATCTCCAGTCAAGTACCCAGGACATGCATGGTGGCTGTGCGATTTGTTTTTTGTTGTTGTTGTTTGAGCTTGAGATTTGGGGTTTTTTCTGATAGGGGAGGAGGAACCGAGAGAGGAAGGAACAACCCGCGTGCTTGGCGCGTGGCAGTGTGCTTGAATTTCGAATGTTTGTGAAATGTTTCATTTCCCCGCTACAATTCGGGGGTTTCTTGACCGTCCCGCCGGGCAGGTTCAAGTGAATTTGGGGTGCCACACTATGGGCCCCGGTTTCAGTGAGACATGTAATGACTAGTCACATCAGTAAGTTCACTGTGTAATAAAATATGTTACCCCTCCCCTTTATGTAGCCCCCTTTGTCTCTCCCGATCGAGTGCCGATAGCCGACGGATGCAAGCCGCTAGCTCGATCCCCTCCTTTCTCCTCCACCGTCCAGGCATCCAGCTTGGAGGGGCAAGCTACATCTAGACCAAGCGGATTAGGTAGTACTAGTAATGCTCTTTCCTTTCTCGAGATCGGTTCTTTTTCTCACTCGATATCTGCGATCTACTATTTCCTATTCTCGCAAAGGGTGTCTTCCTCGGGTCAAATCTCGCGCCGGGAGTGATTGATGGGGGGTGGAGGGCGGGGGCTACCTTGCTTGGATTGGGGTGTTCTTCCTTTATTTGTCGACATTTGCAACCTGTAGTTTCGCAGATCCTCAATGTATCTTGTCGCCTTGTATAGAAAGGAAATTCCTGGTGGTGGGGGCAATGGAGCGTAAGGCCACCACGCATGTGGGCAAAGCACAGCCCGAGCCGCGTCCCCAAATTTCGCAAAGTAGGTAATTCGTTTGCTTATCCACTCGTCCCGTCTCGCATCCTCAACTGCTCCTCGTTCGAAGATGCTTAAAGTAGCACATGCTTCAGCTGTTTGTGCGTAAAGCCTCCGTGACACCATGCTCTATATTCTTTGTATCAGGTTGGTACTTCCAGGTTCCGTGTCGAGGCTATGGGGAACGAGAATAGCGTTTCCCACCACGGCAGAGCATGGCCCGGACTGGCAAAGACAAGAAGCAAATGCCATCGCTGAAGCCAAGGTGGACCGCCGAGGGGTAATTTTTAACCAACTTACCATGATGTAGTTCTAATCACTAACTCCCTCGCATCCAAATTAATTGACTCAACTATCTCTAGATACGGATGTATCTAGATGTGTTTTTAGCTGTAGATACTACTACCTCCATCCCAAAGCTTAGGGCTTATATTATTTTTAGAAAGTCAAACTATACCATGTTTGACTAAGCTTTTACCACAAATCATTAACATGCAAAATACAAAATTAATATCATTAAATAGGTTGTGAAATATATTTTCCTACTGTAATCTACACAATATTATATTTGCTGATAGAATGTTCTAAAATTTTGGTCAAACTTTACTTGTTTTGATTTCTCAAAAATAAATAAGCGAAGCTTTGGGATGGAGGTATCTAGACAAAGCCGAGTCAATTTTTTTTTGTCTGTCCATAGCTAGTGTTCACGCTGCAAAAGGCTAAGAGCATCCACTATATGCATCACTCTATCTCATACAGTAATTCAATATCACTGCTGAGGTCTGGCTTTTGTTTTGCTATTCATATGCAGAACTAAAACTTTAGGGCCTTTACTCAAAAGGAAGATCAAAAATGCGGCTGATCAGGCTGCCAGTATGTTGATGTCGCCCCCATCTTCTAAATGCCTCTACAAGCACAAGGCCACGCGCCCGCCGGGTGGTGATCTTTTAATGAATATGGTATATTTTCTTAATCCACAAACATGCCTTGATATTTGTCTGCTTATTGTCGGTTTTTTCTAATGTTTGCCAAAAGTTTACAACACAACAAAGCCTTTATACCCAAACAAGTTGGGGTAGGCTATAGTTGAAGCCCATAAGATCTCGAAGCCAAAGTTTAGAAACACCAAATTCGTTTTGCTTACAATCATCATACAAGTATCGTTCATCTACTCTCTGGCTTCCCCTAACCCAACAAAATGATGTTAATTATGATTTTAGATTAAAAGAGCACCATTATGCCGTTAATTACGATTTTGAGATTAAATGTCATTTGCAATTGCTAATTACAATTTTGAGGCAAATGATTAGTTTAACCTCGATCTCTTCTGCGCTCCATTTTTCCCAACCGAAAAATGTAACCATTCCATTCCTCCAAATGGAACCATTCCATTCCATTCCACGCTGCTTCAGAACCAACACCCCCTTGCATTGTTGTGAACGTTGTCCATACACAGCCATACCCTTCCACTTACATCCGGCACTATATGCATCAGTCTGTCTCATAGTCATTCAATATCACTGCGAGATCTGTTCCCATTCTTATGCAGCCTGAAACTGCGCGTTTACTCAAGTGGATGCAAATGAGGCCTGATGAGGCTGCTTTGAGGACGATGTGCCGGCACCATCATCCGAAACCCTCTTTACAAGCACGAGGCCATGGGCCGCCGGGTGGTGACCTTTTAATGAATCTGGTATATTTTCTTAATCCACATAAATGATTTTATTATTATCTGTTTAATTACTATTGGTTTTGCCTAATGCTTACCAAAAGTCCAGAACACCGCGCTTGCTTACAATCATCATACACTAATTTTCACTTTTCAGTCTGTCTATCCAGTATATAAATTGTTGAGTTCCGTTGGCTTCTTTGTAATCATTTATTGTCAACTGTTGTCTATGCACAACCCTATTCCTTTCCACTTACATCCCGCACTTTTTGCATCAGTCCATCTCATAGATTTATTAAATATCAATGATGAGTTCTGCTGCTATTCATATGCAGGATGAAACTTCTGTGCCTCTACTCAAATGGATAAAAAATGATCCTGATGAGGTTGCTATGAAGACGATGGTGCCGCCACCATCTTTTGAAAACCTCCTCAAGCACAAGGCCACGGGCCAGCTGGGTGGTACCCTTTTTAAGCAGGTATATTTTTTTAATCCTCATACATGATTTGATTTGTTTCTGTTTATTGTCGGCTTTGTCTAATTATGCTTACCAATAGTTCATAAACACACACAACCCTATTCTTCCACTTACATCCAACACTATATGCATCATTGTCTCATAGATTCATTTTATATATCAATGCTGATGTCTGTTGCTCATCAATTTTCATATGCATAGAAACCGCTAAGCCTTCATTGGTCAAAAGGATTGCAACTCCCTGCTGATGAGGCATCCGCAGAGGCTGCCACCAAGTTACTGTCAGCCCCACCTTCCGGATGCTTATATAAGCTCAAGTCCAAGGACCAGTCGGGCCCGTAACCATCCAAGGGTTCAGGTATATTTTCTAAGCCACATATACATGCCATGATTTATTTCTTATATTATCACTGGCTCTGTCTAATGCTTCTTGGAATTCAGAAACACCAAACTAGCATGCT